>JARQAB010000043.1:3133249-3579973 GCA_036172955.1 Meloidogyne arenaria
AAGTTTAAAAATGTTGCAACTTTTTACATATTGTAAACTTGAAAAAATAATTGTAAAACAAGTTGTATTTTTATTTAATTAATTAGGATATGAAAATTAAACAAATACAATGCTTTAGATGGAGTTTAAAAAAATTAGGAAAATTAAACTGATATGAAAAATTAATTTAAAAATAAGAAATGAGCATAAAGACGAAGGGGAATGTTTTTTTAAATTTTAGTTGGCAGTCTTCCAACCATTCTTTGGAATTTTAAAAATATTTTTGAATTAACTCTCTTTCATTGGTTTTATTCTTCCACCCCAACATAGTTGATATGTACCAAAACGCCAACCAATGTGTGGGTTTAATACGGCTTTTACAAAAATTGGGAAAGCCATTAATTCACGGAGTATCCAACAAAATAAAAATTGGGAAATTGAAAAGGGTAACTGTCCATTCTAAAAAAAAATTTTTTTAATTATTTTAATAAAAAAATTTTTTTGTTTACTTGAAGTGTTTTAATTAAAATAAAATCACAAGTAGCCCAATAAATAAAATGAAATGCCAAAAAGGGAAACATTGCTTGTTGTCCAAATAAATACCCAAAAGAAAGGGCGCCAACAAAAGAAGCAAAAATGCATTCCTGAACAGGTTCAAGAATTATTGTGTGGGGTAACATTGCTATTCTGAGTTTGATCCAACTAGAATTAAAAACATTACAACTCTAAAAATATTTATTACAACTTGT
Organism: Meloidogyne arenaria; assembly: GCA_036172955.1. Classification (NCBI taxonomy): domain Eukaryota; kingdom Metazoa; phylum Nematoda; class Chromadorea; order Rhabditida; family Meloidogynidae; genus Meloidogyne; species Meloidogyne arenaria. The sequence continues at coordinate 3,133,978 of JARQAB010000043.1, forward strand.
TTTACAATTTAATTAAAAAGTTTGTTTTATTTAATCATAATTTTTAAAAAACATTTTACAAAATGATTTACAACCATATTGTAAACAAGTTTTATTTATAAAACTTGTTTTTAAACAAGTTTATAGAAACATGTTTATAAAACTTTTTTTACAAATGTTTTTAAAAACATGTTAATAAAACTTGTTTTTAAACAAGTTATCAAAACACTTGTTTTTAAACAAGTTTAAAAAACATGTTTTTATAAAACTTATTTCAAAACAAGTTTTTAAAAACAAAGTTTTCAACTTTTTACAAATGTTTTTACAATTTGTTTTATAATTTGCTATTAAACTTGTTTTTACAACTTAAGCTTACAAATTCTAAACACGTTGTAAAAACTTGTTTTTCTATTTTTTACATTCAAAATGTTTTATTATTAAATAAAAATTGTTTTTACCGGCATATTCGTTCTTGAAAAGTAAAAAGTGAGGTATTTGCGGAATTCTGTAGTGCTGGCATATGAGAAATAACATTTCGATATCCACTTAAAATTACTTAAAATTTTTTGATTATCAAAAATATCACTAACGCTCTAGCAAATGCTTGTCCCAAAAAATAATCTTCGGCTAAAAATCCTCCAAATTGTCTAAACCCTCCGCATTGCTCCAAAACATCTTTTAACATTAAAGCACTCATTCCTGTTGAACATACAAAACGAAAAGCATGACTAGCCAGATATATACGAGAATGGGCACCGCCAAAGTAGACATAAAAGAGAAAAAATATTATTTTATTTTTTACAAATTGTAAAAGTTTTTACAAATATTATTTACAAACCTAAAAACATTTTTAAACTTAATTTACAATTCTCATAAAAACATGTTTTACAACTTTAATGTAAACTTGTTTTTCTTCAAGTTATTAAATAAACTTGTTTTTATTAAATAAACTTGTTTGCAGAAAAACAAGTTTATTTATTAAAAACAAGTTGTTTACAAAACGTGTTTTTACAAATAAGTTTGACAAACTTTAAAAACTTGTTTTACAATTTGTTTTTGAAACTTGTTTATTAACAACAATAGACGATAAAACAAGTTAATTTATTTATTAAAAACAAGTTTTAGTAATTAAACATGTTTTACAATCCCCTCAAAAATTTTTAAAAACATGTTTTTGTAAAAACTACTTGTTCAAGTGCTGCCCAAATTCCACTTCTATCTTTACAAAAAGGTGTTTGTGTAACTAATGCAATATCTGTCCTTTCCAACATACACAAAACCATATCAGTTAAAGCATTTTGACGCATATAGATTCCTTGATCGCTTATCAATAAATGGGAATATCTAAAAAATATTTTTTATTTTCCCTTATTTTTTCTTCTAATTTTTTTACTTGCTAGCCACATATCCAGGGAACATATTATTTATTTTTGGATTTAATCCTACTCTTTGGCCTCCAATAAATATGCGTGTATCCACTTTGGGGTATTTTGCACAGAGTCGCTGAGCTAAATCGTAAGCTGGATCTTGACGGGAATACAAACAAAAGAGCAGTTCGAACTGGAAAAAAATTTTTTTTGAATTTTTTGAAAATTTCTTTGCCTGTGGATAATCCAAAAGAAAAAAGGATTCCAAATTTTCTTCCAAATTTTCATCCATTCCAACCAAAGGTTTTAATATTGAAACACCGGGAAGTTGGGAAGACAAGTTTATTTTATTAAGTTTGTTTTGTTGTTGCTTTTGTTTTGTTTCATGATTGGCGTCTTCTTGTTCTTCGTCCTCTCTATTAATAGATAGGCCTGTTTTGTGTAAACGACGTCTTCTGGGAAAATTAAAATAAAATATTACAAAATTACAACAGCAATTACAAAATTAAAAAAACATTTTACAATTTTGAATAAAACAAGTTTGAGAAATTTTAGAATGTTTTACCACCCTTTATCGATTTGTTTTACATAGTTGCAACTTGTTTTACAACATGTTTTATAAACTTGTTTTTCCCTTCCCTGTTAGAAGTAATAAAACTTGAAATTGCAACTTGTTTTATAAACATGTTTTTCCCTTTCCCGTATTAATAAAACTTGAAATTGCAACTTGTTTTTACAGCATGTTTTACAACTTGTTTTTATAAAAACTTGTTTTCCCCTACTATAAAAATAGAACTAATAAAACTTAGAATTGCAACTTGTTTTACAATTGTTTTTAAAAACTTGTTTTTCTGTTACCCATAAACAATAGAGACAATATGCAACAAATAACAGCCCATAATAAATAAAATTCCACAACAAGCAAATATCCTCTGTATTGCTAATTGTTCTGTTCCAAACCCAAAAGATAAACGGTTTGGAGATGTTATTGCACCATTAGCAATAAATTGAGTGTCCGTTAAGGATGTATCCACTTCCAAGTTTGGGGAAGCTTCCCCAGAAGGCCCAGGTTCAGGGGAAATAACAACCACACTACTGGATGACTGGTAATCTTCAACATTGCCAAAAGCTTCTTGAGACATTAATTAATTAAAAAATAATTTTTTGTTTAAAAAATGTTGGAATAAATTTAGAATAATAAATAATAATTTTAATTAATTTTTTTAAAGGAATAAAAATAAATTAAATTAAAATAACTAGGCAAATTACTAGGGTAGGGTATGTAGTTGTTTTAGAGCCTGAAAAGCTAAAAAATTAAAAATTTCAACGAAAAATAATTTTTTTCTAATTTTTAAAAATATTTTATAGTCAAAATTAAGGAAAAGAAAAATTAAAAATTTTCAAAACAAAAAATAAATTCAACACAGAACTAGTTCAAGATTACATGACAATTAAAGGGACTAAAACAATTTAGACAACGTTTACAAATTGTAAAAAATTGTAAAAATTAAAAGAGAAAAATGAAGGAAGTAAAAATGAAAAGTTTTGTTTGTTATAAGAAGCCAATCATTCATTTTTTAATTTAAAAAAATATTCGTTTCCATAGTAAAACATTAATTACAATTGTATTGGTTTCTTTGATAAATATGCTTAATTTAAATAAAAATGAGGGGGAGGCGCGCGTTAACCGTTGTTAAGGCACGAACAATTACTTTTTATTTCCAAAAATACCTTCTAAAAAATTTTTTTTGTTCAGAACTTATAATTTTTAAATAAAAATTTTCTTGATTATTTAAATAAAAAATTCTTAAATTAATTTTCCTTTAAAAAATTTTTTTATCAGTAAAATTAATAAAAAGATTAAAAAAATTTATAATTACAAAATTCAACTAAATTATGATTAAGTATATAAATTAAAATTTAAAAAATTTGTGTGTAGTTTGAACAACAAATAAAAATAAATTACCTAAAATACCCCATTTAATAGTCTCTAGGAAGTGTGTTTTAAGTCATTAAAACACAAAGTTTGTAGGGTTGTAATAATTGTAATAAATCAAGTGTCTTAGAGAAGGATTGTAAAAATCAGAAATTGTAAAAATTGGATAATTTTGGATAATTTTGTAATTTTTTAAAATAAAAGATGAACATGAAAAAAATCATGCTGAGAAAAATACATGCATATTTGGAAGAATAAAGAACGGAGGAATAAATAAATCGATGTACACTTACAAATAATAATGTTTTTTATCGATATTAATTAATAGAGAAACTTGTTTCTTCACATGTTTTAAATGTGGGGAAAGAAAATTACAAATTGTAAAACTTGAAAACTTGCAAAGAAACTTGGATAATAAATACAAATTGTAAAACTTGAAAATAAACTTGGAATAAAATCAGAATAAAATCAGAATATTACAAATTGTAAAATCAGAATTTGTAAAAACTTAAATTGTAAAACTTGATTAATTACAAATTGTAAAATGCTTTTGAACAAGTTTTAATAATTGTAAAACATGTTTTAATTATAAACAAAGTTGTAATTAATTATTGTAAAACTTAAAAACTTGAAAACAAGTTGGAAAGTTGGAAATTAAGAAAATCAGAAATTGTAAAACTTATAAAATCAGAAATTACAAATTGTAAAAAATATAAAACTACAAACTAAAATTAATTTATAAATAAGCAAAAAAAACATTTTAAAAATTTAATATATTTAATATAAAAAGATGACTAATAAAATAAACAAAAAGTATGTAAAAGATAAAAAAATATATTTTATTTAACAAAAAATAATAATTTTTATTTGCATGATTCACCAAATAAATTGATTTGTTTTAGTAGAGAGGAAAAAAGAGAGAAAATCAATTCTCGGGAAATGGTCGAGAGTGGGGGGTAGGCAAACTAAAAAAAGAGAAAAATAAATAAATATTATTTTGGAAATATTAATAAGAGAAAATGAGAAAAAAATTTTTAAAAAATTTTTAAGGTCACGCGTAATTAGGAAAATAATTTTTACAATTTTAAAAATTCCAAGTTTGTTTAATTACAAATTGTAAAATGCTGCTGAACAAGTTGTAATAGTTGTAAAACAAGTTTTATTTATAAACAAAGTTGTAAACAATATTTTTACAAATTGTAAAAACAAATTTTCTGATTTTTACAATTTCTAAGTGAAAATAAAATTAATAAACCAGAATTTTATTTCTTGTAATAATTAATTATTATTAATTTATTTTTAAATTTAAATATTTTATTCAGTTAAGAAAACTTCCGTTTTCACTCTTAAAACGAGGTTAAATAAATATTTAAAAAATTATATATTTTTTACTCCTTTCACTCTCATACCTACATATTTGCCTTACTTTTTGCCTAAAATATATTTTCATTTATTTCCTCATTGATTCAATAACCACTGTTAGATGGCCCTTTTTCAGTCAAAAATTGTTTAGAAAAAATTTTTTTAATTTAAAAATTATTTAAATAAATTTTTCCATTAAGGCTAAATTTTAAATCCCCCTTTTTAGCCTTGTAAATGGTCATAATTTTTATTTTATTTATTTCCTTAATTAATTCCCAAATTATTGAACCGCCTACTAGAAATGTTGATTTGTGGGATTTATTTGGGTAAATTTTATTTTTTTTTTAATTTTAAAAATTTTTTAAAGTACGTCCACTACAAAAAGGGATGGACTGGTAGGCTTATTTTTAAAATAAATTTAAAAATAAATTTTTAAAGAAACACAGTAGAGAGGAAGTAATCGTTCGATTATCTATTGGAGGTGGATTTTAATTTTAATTTTTTTAAATTATTAATAAAAAATTTTTTTGGAATTTTTTTGAATTTTTTTGAAATTTCAAACCTAAAAAATAATTTTTGCTGCTTTTTAAAATTTTTAAAATCGAAAATTTTTTTAATTTAATAGCCAGTTACCATTTTTTCCTAAATAAATGTCACCTATATTTTTCGTTAAAACTTTCAAAAAATTTTTTGTTTTCCTCAAAATTTTATTTTTAAATTTAAAAAAAAAATAAATTATTTTTTAAAGAATTGGTCGGTCAAAAAATAATAATTCCAAATTTGCCGTGGACGGCTACTCAAGATCCTAATGAACAAATTCCGCCTGACAGGAATGTACCTGAACCTAATCCTCTTCCCTTAAATAATAATGTTACTATATTTACTTTTCTTGGTGTCCCGTATGCAGAGCCTCCTTTGGGTGAACGGCGATTTAAGGTAAATAATTAAATTAATTTAGGTCAATCAGAAATTATTTTATTTAAAATTCTGGTTTATTATCCTTGTTTCCCTGAATCCTGATTTTTATAAGAAGATTCTGGTTTTTTCAAAGAAAATTCTGATTTTTTAAAACAGATTCTGATTTTTTAAAACATTCTGATTTTTAAGACCACAATAAAATTCTGATTCTTAAAATTCCGATTTCTAAAAATTCTGATTTTTGAGACCAGAACACGATTCTGATTCTAAAAATTACAATTTTAATTAAATTCTGATTTTTGAAACCAGAACAAAATTCTGATTTATATTCCTTTTTTAAACCATAATTCTGACATTTTTAACAAGCAATTCTGATTTTTAATTTCATCATTCTACTCTAATAAACGATTCTGATCTTCCAAAATTTAATAAAAAAAAATTCCCCTCCCAAATTTAAGGCACCACAACAACTCATTCGTTCGTTCTTTCACCAATTTTTATTTAATTAATTTTAAAAAATAAAAAGATTTGCCGGGTGATTCCCCTTTTGTTGCTTTTACATTACCCCCAGTGTGTGCACAAGATGTGGAGACTAGACCAACATTATTTATTAATTCTCCATATCCTTATCAATCAAGTGAAGATTGCTTATATTTAAATATATACACTCCTGCTTTGGTTGGTTTTTAAATAAATTCTGATTTTAAAAATTCTGATTTTAAAAATTAAATTCTGATTTGTAAAAATTAAATTCTGATATTTAAAAAATACAAATTCTGGTTTTTTAAAAAATACAAATTCTGATTTTTCTAAAACTTGATAAAATTACAATTTGTAAAACAAGTTCTAACCAATTGTAAAAAACCAAGTTGGAATAGAATTGTAAAAACAAGTTGTAAACAAGTTTAACAAATGTTCGAGTTAGAAAAACTTGTTTCGAAACAAGTTGTAAATTGTTTTAATTTATATATATATGTCAGAATAAAATATCAGAATTTTAAAATAAACTTGACAAAAGCAATAAATAATTACAATTCTGATTTCTTAAAATAAAAATTCTGATTTTTCAAAATTTTTTCAGAAATTTTCCTCTACAGCAGAAAATGCTTTACCCACTATAGTTTTCTTTCATGGTGGGAACTTCCAGACAGGATCAGCTAATGGTTTTAAAAATTCTGATTTTTAAAAAAAATTCTGATTTTTTCCTAAGAAAATTCTGATTTTTTTTTCCCTTTTAAGATTGGCCTGGTCATGTTTTAGCTTCTCGCGGGATTGTTGTAGTTAATGTTAATTATAGATTGGGGCCTTTCGGTTTTTTTATTTATAAAAATTTCAAAAAATTTTTTAAAGGTTTTATGAGTTTGGGGGATGAACGAGGTAATTATGGACTTCAAGACCAAAGGGCAGCTTTAAATTGGGTTAGACAACACATTTATGGTTTTGGGGGTGATCTTAATGCTGTTACTATAGGTGTGTCTTTTATGGAGGAATATTTTTAAAAGAAATTTTATTCTGATTTTTAAATCAGAATAATCAGAAAATAATTCTGAAAAAATTCTGATTTTATTGAAAATAATTCTGATTTTTAAATCAGAAAATAATTCTGAAAATAATTCTGATTTTTTGAAAATAATTCTGAATTCTGAAAAAATTTTGAATAATCAGAAAATAATTCTGAAAATAATTCTGATTTAAATCAGAATCAGAAAACAATTCTGATTTTTTCTGAAAATATTTCTGATTTTTTTTAAAGTTGGACACGATTCTGGTGCTGTAAGTGCTGGTATTCACATGCTAAGTCCTTTATCTAGAAGTAAAATTAAATTTAAATAAAGTTAAAAAAATATTTATTTTTTGGATTTATTCCGTAGTGTTGTAGCAATGTCTGGGGCAGAAGTTTCCTATCATTCTACTATTGGGAAGCCTGCATTGGGCAAGTTTTGTTTAATTTTAGTTATCAGAATGTGTGTTTTCTTTGTTTAATATTCCTGAATAAACCAGAATTCTGATTTTTGTATTTTCTCAAAAATTCTGATTTTTGTATTTTATAATAATGCTAAATTCTGATTTTTATATTTGCGAAAATTCTGGTTTTCTATTTCTCAAAAATTCTGATTTGTTTTGTAATAATTCTGGTTTTGTATTTTAATAATTCTGGTTTTTTTTATAAATTCTGATTTTTGTATTTTCTTTATTTCTAGCCTTTAACAACACAATAAAACTTGGCCGTTATCTAGGATGTGTTCATCCCGTTGCTAATGAAGTTTGGAGTTGTATTTTAACTCGTTCAACAGACGATATTGTACAGGCTGTATCTCCTACATCAGTTCCATCAATTCCTGTATTTTTTAAAAATATATTTTTTCAAAGACACATCGAAAATACATTCGAAACACATCAAAAACACATTTTTTCAAAAACACATTTTTGTATTTTTCACAGATTGAATTTAACCGTTATTTATTTTTACCTACTGTTGATGGGAAGGAATTGACAGCCCACCCTTTATGGCTATTAAATAATGTTAAAATATCCAACCCTTTTACTGTGCCATACTTAACTGGATTAAATAAAGAGGATGGAATTGAAGCAATTTTAGAGGATAGGACTTTGGGTAGAAAATTAATTTTTTAATTAAAAATTTTAAAAATTCACAGGTGAATTCACCGACTTCCTTCAAATTACCCATTTATACATGAGAAGTTGGATAACTGAATATGCCTTCAGACACAATTATACAATGAATAGAGAGGTACTTGTATTTTTTATATTTTCCCTTTTTGTATTTTAAGTTAGACAAAAATTCTGATTATTTATTTTGAATCAGAATTTTGAAAAAAAAGCATCCAGACTTTGTTTTTAAGCAAGAATTCTGGTTTTTATTTAATTCAGAATTTAAAATAAACTTGTTTTAGAAATACAAAAATTCTGAAAAAATACAAACTTTGTTTTTAACGTTAATAAATTCTGATTTTAAAAGGTCAGAATTTTTAATAAAACAAACCAGAATTTCATTAAAACACAAATCTGAATTTCAAATAAACTTTGAAAATACAGAAATTCTGGAAAAATACAAAAAATACATTCAGTCCTCCCGCAATCATAAATTCTCCCATACACAGTTTCAATTAAATTCAAGGCAATAATCGAAGCAATAGAATCTTTTTATACTTATTGGCCAGATCCTTCAGATGTTTGGAATATTAGACAACGTTTTATTGAATTAATTACCGATACCTTCTATGTCCAACCAATTTCTCAATCAGCCCATTTACACTCCGAAAGTGGCTCGAGAACGTGGATGTATGTTAATTCTTACAATTTTTCTGCTCAGAGAGAAGCTTTGGGGGTATTACCTTCACCTTTATTTCCTTCTTGGACTGGTATAGAATGAAAAAAAATTTCAAAAAAAAATTTTTTAATTAAAAGGAAGTTGCCATGAGTGTGACTTGTACCTTTTATTTGGCTTCCCTTTTATGCCCCAACATTTACTTCCCCCTCAACTTGCTTCTGTTGAATGGTTACAAGTTGATAGAAATGCTAGTCAATTATTTTCTTCTTTTATTAGACAATTTGTTAAATATTCGTTTGTTTTTTAAATTAAATTAAAAATCGAGAGGAAGCAGGGTAGGAGAACGTCTTTTGGGTAGAGAGATGTCTCAGTCTTTAGGCCACATTTTGTGCTATAACTTTTTTCAATCTTAACCTATTTAAATAATTATTGTATCAATCGAAAGCTCTGAATGTGTGGATTATTTTAGCTAACAGGAGTGGTTTGGTCAGATTATTCTACAAAAAGTTACAGCCGAATAATTGAGCGCAATCGTGATTTTTGAGCTTTACTTGGCTATAACTTGAGGTAGAATGGTCTGATCAATTCAATCCTGTTAGCTAAAATAATCCACACATTCATAGCTTTTGATTGATACAATAATTACCTAAATCGGTTAGGCATCAAAAAAGTTATGGACCAAAATATGACTTGGGATTAAAGCGCAAACCAAACCTCTACCCTAGAGGAATTGTTAAGGATTTTGAACAATTCTTCAGACAAAAAAAAATTTTTCTAAATTTTTTAGAGATCCAAATTTGCCATTAGATGGAAGTTGGTCAGCCCATCAACCTAGAGCTCATTGGTTTCTTCAATTTAATTATTCTAGTGGTCAAAGTCTTCACTCCCCAGGCATTTTAAAAAAAGATTATCGTTTTGAAGAAGTTGCTTTCTGGAATAATTACTTGCCTGCTGTAAATATATTTTTTATTTATTTAAAAAATAATTTTAGCAACCTTAAATGAAAATTAAGTTTTGGTTATTAGTTGTTAAAAATATAGGGACAAAGGGATAATTATAGGACAAAGGCTGTCATCAACTGCCGATTGCGGCCAATGACCAAATGAATTTATACATTCCTTAAAATGGCGGAGAACCCTTCTATGCCCTCTATGTAAGAAAAAATTTTTTTTCGGTTGATGAGTCTTGAATACTTGTAGACGGATTAAGATTCCAAACTTATATTTTTCCTAAAAATTATCCTTCAATTTCTCGCTTATCCCAATTAGAGATATCTTAAAGAGTTTATAGACCTTCATAGAATTTTACTTAAAAAATATTTAAAAAAAAAATTTTTTTTTCAATAGTTAGTTAATTATATGACAACAACATTTCCACCAGAAGAGGGAAGTGTTCGGAATGAATTAACTTTATTTAAAGGATTATTTGGAATTTGTTTAATTTTTGGAATTATTTTAATTGTAATTACTCTGTCATTAGGTTATAATGTCTGTACTAGAGATTTACAAATTATTGAGGAAAATAAATCTAGAGAAAATTGGAAGAATACAAGAAGACTGACTTCGCCTCCTTTTATTGAAAGAAGAGAAGAATTTGAACGAGTTTCGAATTTTTAGAATTTTTTTAAAATTATTTTTTATTTATGCCTCATTTTTTAATTTCCTTTTTTATTAAAATATTTTAAAATCAGGTCCAGAAACAGGGATGGATTAGGGGTGTTTAGAAATAAAACAGGGTTCAAAATAGAGATCGGACTTTAGTGGTCGTTCGATAATATCGATATTTTCCATCGATATATCGTATAGATCCGGTCTCTAGTTCAAAGCGGGCCTAAAAATTTTCCAAAAATAAAACAGAGTTCAATGCGAGTTAAAAAAAACTTTTTCTTAAATCGGGTTCGAGTTGAAAAAGTCCGGATTCCAAACATAACCCCATCCCTGGCCCCCAAAACTTTGAGGGAAATGATGGAACTCGAATTAAAATATCTGTTGTATACATAACTGTTTTAAATAGTTTTTTAAATTTTTTATTCTCCCTTTTAAAATCTGTCCTTTAATTTGGTATCTAACTCGAGTTCCTCCATTGCTTTCAATAATAAATATGGACAAAAAAACTATTCATGACCGATTTTATTAAAAAAAAATTTCCTCAAAAAATCATGTATTTGAGCAAAAACATAGGAGTATAGAAATTGGAGTAATCGAAAAACAATTATGTCACCGGGCATGAAAATTTTTTAACGGGCAATAAATAGCTTTAAATAAAGCTTCAAAAACTTTTTGTGTCAAAAATAAATTAAATAAAAATATAACCTCCATAAAATATCTCCATTTTTCTTCTCTAAAAATCCTCTCTCAACCTTCAGTCTTTCCTCCAAATTTGGATTTAATAGCAGCTTCCTTAACCTCATCAAACACTTTATTGTCAATATAGGAATTGCACGGATAACACCAAACAGAAAAGTCAGCAAAGCTTAAAGCCAGCGGATGTTTTGTCTCTTCGGTGTGAGCCAAAGCGTGTCCCTCAACATAACGAGAGCAATAGACCTTTTAAAAATAAATTTAGTAAATGAGAAGGGATAAGTTTGTTAAATTCAATAATGCGGACAAAGTTTTGCGGACAAAAATATTTTTTTTCAGAAGTGGTCTAGAATTGACTACAATTTTAGGCTAGACGGGAAAAAATTAGAAAAACCAAAATTCAACTTATGCCAAGATGACGGCAATTCCGCAGTATTCGAAAAAAATCCGCAAGTTTTTTGTGGATTTTTTCAGAGTTAAAAATGAAGAGTTATCCTTTAAAAAAATAAAAATTTTTTAAATTAACCTCAAAACATTTAAGACACACCCAATTCTCGCCAGTATTTGAACACTTGTTGCAAGCAGCTTTAGTGTTGAGTCCATCAGAAGGCAATTTGCTATCCTAGAAAATTTAAAATTTTAGGTAGAACTCACATTAAAGAATCTTTGGGGTTTCTAATTGTCGGACCTAGCTATAAGCTACCCCTGAATCAAATACTCCTCTCAATTTAAGAAACTTTTTTCAATAGTGTTAGTCATGGTAGCGAGCTGTTTAAGCAATACAAACAATTCCAGACGCTATTGGGTATCTTAAAATGGGTGACTTATTTAAAGTAATTGAATGCCCTCAAAAATCCCCAACCAAAAATTTAAAAAAAAAATACCGCAATTTGTCCCAAATGAGGACACGTCTTAAGTGGCGTCACCGCAAAGAATTCTTGTGGCTTCTCTTCCTGTTCACTGTCAGAGGCAATCTTGATCAATTGTTCAGTTGTCATTTTTTAATTTTATTTGGAGATTGGAAATAAATAAAGAACTGAAAAAGAATTTAACAGAGTTAAAGATATTATAGTAAAAATTAATATAAAAAATTGATGACAATTTATCCCCCAAAATTTTTTTATAAAAGACCCATTGATATATCTTAAATATTGAAGGTCCCACCCTACAAAAACAAAAGCTAAAAAACAAAGAGTAAATTCAACAAAATCCTTCCTAAAAAAATTTCATAGAATTTGAGACTCAACTGGCACATTAAACAAAACGCCAAAAAAATTATTTTAGCGCCAAAAAATTATTTTTTCTTTTGAGTTATTTGCCACCAAATCTTTCGCCACTGAACATTCGTCATTGTTAGAGATTTGTCGCATTTTTATTTGAATTCTTACATCAAAAAGTGAGAGTATTTAAGAAAGAGAAGTTGATGCGGTCCTTTTATCGAATTGTTAATTATAAACGTTAACGTTTTTTATTTGTATTGAATTAACAAAAAATTTTCTTTCTTTAAGGATTCAATGATTCTGACTAAAGATCTAAAGACTCAGTATATCTCTTAAAATATTTTTCTCAGAACCAATATTTTTCTCTCGTTTCTGTTACAATACTTGTTAATTCCCCATGTTGTAGTCGTTTTCCATACACTCCAAATTTTCTATTTTCTAAAAATTTCATTTTGTAATATCATTCTTTTTTTCTCTAGATTCTATTTTCTCTAAAACTTCTAGTCTCTTCAATAAATACCTAAATGTTTAAAACCCCCATCTCATTTAATCTTAACATTTTTTTTCTAAAATTTGATTTAGCAGCATTTCTTTTTAAATACTTCAGCGTATCAAATTGTCCAATTATTTTTTGAATTGGACAGTGATTTGAGCAGTTATTTGCTCTGAGGATATGCTTTTTAATTTTTTTTAATTTTTAAACCTTTCTTTTCTAGTTTCATTTTTCGCGCATTCTCTCAACAGTAGCGCCTTTTACTTGCCAATGACGACTATGGGCGATTGTGCGAGTCGACAGTCAATGGATGGAAGATGCCCACCCCTCGCTTCTTTGTTTTGGTTTAAAGGTTTTTGTTCCTATAAGGGTTTTAGTTAGGGTTTTAAGTAGATTTTTTGGGTAATCAGATACTGGAAAACGGTGAGCATGATTTGGACGACGCCAAAATTAAGGGGGGAACGCATCGAGAGCTTATTAGCTCTCGATGCCTTTTTAGTATCCTTCATGGTAGTCTCCTGGCAATTTAAAAACCATGGGGCGAGGGCTAAATTTATTTTTTTTGTGCCACAAGGATTTTAGAGAATATATTTGGACTAGACCGCTCTCTGATTTTTGGTGTCCTTCGTCTCAGCTCGCCGAACTCCTTCGACTGACATGATTTGTCCGATGTCGATTCTTGTGCGTTGAAAAGGTTTTTCCATGTCTTTAACTAGGGGCTCTTAAGTATGAGCCTTCGCTGCCTTTTAGTATCCTTTAGTTAGACTGATAATGATTCTTGGCGTTTTTAGTGGTCCTTTAGATATTGACATTCAATTCTACGTATACTTTGACTGTCGACTTGTTTCGCGCGTTCTCTTTCAAAACTTATTTAGCCTGTACTTTTTTCTTTTTTTTTTAAATTTAAATGCTTAATTGAAACTTACATTTTCAGGACCTTTAAAAAATTTATATTTATTTTTCAAAAAACAAATAAAATGGCTGGTGTTCCTTACAATGAAGTATGTTTTTTAGTTTTTTGTCAAGTATTTAAGGCTCATTGATTTGAGTTCAAGAAGGCTAAGGGTATCAAGGGTTATTTTCTTTTTGTGCCTGAAATTTTTTTGGTAATCCTACTTTATCATGCAATCCACCTTATTTTTAATCTGCCAAAACTCAAATCCTCGAACCTTTAATTACTTGAACAAATTTAAAATTTAATTTCTCATTCATCAAAATTTAAGGTAATTGCCTTGTTCAACTCTTCCAAAAGACATTTGGCTTTCATCAACCTCAACATTGGTAGATGGCGTAGCGCACCTACTTTGGGCTTGGTTGCCCGTAAAGTCTACAGTTTCTGGGACGGTATGCTTAGATTACTTCAGCTTATCCTAACCTTTTATTATTTAAGCGGTCTTTCCGTTCTCAATTCGTGTGGATCGGGATGCGTTCTTGGATGTTTGTGACAGCATTAATGCTGTGGAGTTAGGTACCTCCGTTAATGATGTTGGTTTTTTTTGAAAATTTTTAATTTCTCGGTTCGGGTTTATTGAATTCTTGGAGCTTGTGCCGTTTGTGTACCACACCCCATTTATTCGCAAGCTCAAAATGCTAACAATAAGTAACGCTATTGAAGGTAGCGAGGTTCATGGGAGTTAACGGTTGTTCGATTTTCTACGAATTAACGAAGGTCCATTGTTAACTTAAATGGCGTGTGTATTTAAATTGCACAAGTTTTCAATTCTTTAATTTTTGGACCTCAAATTTTCAAATTTGTTTTTATAGGTGCGAAATCGTGCTACTACTGTGATTGGAATTATCAATCAATGGTTGGATCATTTAATTGGACTTGATGAGGCATTGTTTGTTCAGAATTATTTTATGTTGGTTCGTATGCGTATCAACATTAATGCTCTAGTAGAAGCGGAGTTGCCAAGATTCAGCTGAATTGTTTAAAAAATGTGTTTTATTGGGAATTGTTAAATTTTGTTTTATACACTTTAAATTTAAATCGTTTTTGAGTACTTTTTTATTGTACTTTATATTTTTTGAATAAGTGCAACAAAATGTATTGTTATTCACTAAGAGGGAATGTTTAAGGCCTTTACAGTCTGCTCTTTACTTTTCTGGGATAAATAATTTTTGGGGGGTTTTCTGATTTTTTTGGGGCATTAGATGAACGGAATCTCTTTACAAAAAGGATTGGCTCAATCCAATCTTTCTTTAAAGTTGGAAAGAAAAAATTTTATTCCGCCTGAGTTGCTTGAAGAAATTGTTAAATTTCTTCCTTTAAAGTTAGAGTTGTCCAGCCCAAAAATTTCTCTTAATTTTGATCTGTTAGCTTGGAAAATCCGCGTGAGTCATGTTTATTTAAAAAATAAAAATTTTATTTGGCTTGACTTAAAAGTTATATACGACCTTCCTAAACTCAGATAATCAAGTAAATTTTGTATACAAATTTTTAGCTAGGGCGCCTATTTCAAAAGATAAAGGTTCATCTAAACAGATTCGACACATACCTTCATCAACTCGAGTACGAAGGCTGCTTAACCGATATCAATCATAAAATCTACAGTTTCTGGGATGGTATCTAAGAATTACCTCAATTCATCTTATCTTATTATTTAAGCACTTGTACCACTTTCGCTTAAAATTGATATGAACAAATTTCTGATAGTCTTCCAAAGAGTTAATGCGATTGCTACTGTTCGCACAATGGACTCGGTTAGTTAAAATCATTATTGAATGGATCATTATGAAAAATTTGTCCTCCAATGCTATGCTTGCCTTTTCGGCTTTTTGACTTTGTGGTGCTCCATATCCTTTTTGATACCCTTTTTGAATCCCTTAATTTTTAGAATCTCAAAAGTTCTTTTATATTTTCAGTTAATGAATCGTGCTAGGCTTATGATAAAGATTATTCAACAATGGCTTGATCACCTTACCGGGCTGAGCCGAAACTTTACGCAGATTGATTATTTTTTGTTTTATAGTTTAAGCGACAACATTAGAATTGCTGCGAGTAATACGATAGATTATGATTGGTACTATCTAGGGGTTTTTTGAATTTGTTAATTGTTTAATAAATTGTGTTTTGTATACGTATATCTTTTTCTGTTGATTTACTAGTGCATTTTTATTGTACTTATATTTTTTTGAATTTTTTAAAATTTTGTCCTTCAAATTTTTTGATTGTCACTAACGACTTTCGGTAAAACTTTGGTCTAGACTCCCCATTATTTTCCTGTTTTCCTGAACATTTTGAGCTTTTTTGCTTCATCTATATTTTATTACATCCCATTTACCCAGCTCTTCAAGCGTGGTGAATATTAATATTCACCACGCGAGTGATATATATCGGTCGAATGATATATAATTTGAAATAGATTCTGCAAGGGGAAACATGAAAATTTTAAGGGGTCTAAACCAAAGTGTTAACCGATTTTCATTTCTTTGATTTTTTCTTGCCAGAAATTTAAAAAAGAAAATGCTCAAATCTCGGTATATGTCTCGTTCCATTCGTTTATGTTCTTCAATTGCTGGAACTGCTACAACAACAACAACACCACCAAGAAATCCCCCAATTTTGACTTATCCAAGCGAAGAATTTATCAAAAAATTTCCAAAACAACGAATATCTGATTTAATTGGTGAAATTGAGGTTTCTTTTTTATTTAAAAATTAATATTTAATTATATTTTAAAGATTTTCTATAAATTCTCTCAACATTTACCGACCCATTTAACTGACGATAATTGGCAAAAATTAATGGAGGCTACCAGTTTGGAGGAAAAGGAGGAATTTTTGTTTCATCTGTCTAATAATGAAGTGGTTATAAAGGTTTTAATAAAGATTTTTTTGGAGATTTTTAAGAGAGGAGGGAATCTGGTTTAGAAATTCTAAGGGAGTTAACAAGGAGTAAGCATGTTTTTTTTGCTGAAAAATATTTTGGAAATTTTGCGGACTTTATTTGATGACTTTTATTTACGGATTTTTTTGTGGGCTTGAAAAGTTTTGAAATGAATGTTTAATAGCAAAAAATAAATAAAATTTTATCTTCAAACTTCTGCCTTGATCAATTCAATAATTTATTAAACGAAAAGAAAGTCCCCCCTCATCAAAGTTCCCCCTCATCTTTTTTGTAGATTTAAAAATTTTTTTAAATCTAATGTCCTTTTTTACTTCAGCAGGGTGAACAAAAAATGACCGAAATACGAAATAATTATTATGAGGTTTATTTTTAATTTCCTCACTTTTCTCTAATAATTTTTTAAAGAATTTAAAAGTTAGAAATCAACTTTTTGAAAATGGATCGATGGTTTATGGTAGTGAATTTTACAGGCTATTTGGTGATGAATATTTTCATGCTAGAAAATTTATTGGTATTTTTTAAAATTTTTTAATTAACTTTTTTTGGGGAGTTTTTAAGGATTTTTAAAGATTGGCGTCAAAAAGATTGGCGTCTTTATTTGCGGACTCTTTTTGTGGACTTCGCCTCCTATTCCTTTGGATTGCTCTTTCCATTCAATCAATCAAAAAGGACTAATTTAAGAGTATATAACACCATTTTAGTCCTTTTTACCTACAAAAAAGTCAGACAAGTCAAAGGCAGACCAAGAGAAATCTGGGGGAGTGTCCGCAAAAATTGTCCTCAACAAACATTTTTTTAAATTTAGATAGAGTTTCTCTTATTTATGGATCCCGTTGTTGCCAAAATGCTTCTTTAAATGAATTTATTCCTAAAATTATTATTGACTGTAGAAAAGTTTATCAATTACATGTCAAATTTTTGAATACTGCAATTTCGTTTGTTTTCTTTAAATTAAAAAAAATTTTTTGTCCGCAACGAATTTTAGCTATTTTTATTTAATTGGGTTATCTAAATTTTTTGCGGACAAAACTTGGGGATATTATTTGCAGAAACTTATTTTTATTTTTTAAACCTGAAATTTTTTTTATTTTTCGGATATTTTTTGAAAAATTTAAAAATTCTTTTCCCTCACTAAATTTCAAAATTTTTTAGTCGAATCCAACAAGTTCATGATTACAATATGTTAAGTGATTATCCAATGCCTATTTCTATTGTTAATTTTTATTCAAGTGAATCTGTTGGATATGCTTTAAAAAAGTTTTCTTTTTTTAATTAAAATTTAAAAATATTTAATTTTTAAAAGACATTTACATTTTTTATTTGGACCTCCAACAATGCTAAATAAATATGAATTGGATATTCCTCCAGAAATTATTAATGCAAATTTGTATTCAAAATTGAATGACTTTTTGGATAGAGAGGAAGGGGGAGGAAAGGAAGGAGAGGTTTGTTAAGAAAAATTTTTTTAAATTACTTTTTGTTTGTAAATTTTGTCCGCAAAAAATTTTTTGTTTTTGTCGTCCGCAAATTTTGTTCGTTGAAAAATTTTTAATTTTTTTAAATTTGTAAAAAAATTTTAAATTTAATTTTTAGGCAACTTCTAATGATAAAGAAAATATTTATAAATATGAACCTCATCCTTTTATACCCGAAATTACTACAAAAAATATTTTGGATGTTTGTAAAAGAGATGGGATTAAAAAAGGTTTTTATTTTTATAAAAATATTTAAGTTAAATATTGGTAAAAGTTTAGAAATTTAATTAAATCGGGTGTGGTGTAGTTGGTTAGTGGTTGGATTTTTTATTATAGTGGGTTAAGGGTTTGAATTCAATTGGTGTTAAAAAGTTGTTTTTCTGTTGCGAAAATGATGTTTTTTTGAAATCATAATTTTCAGGCCTGAGAATTTCTGTGAGAATTTTTAAAAATTCCCTGGGAATTTTTTAAAAAAATTTTTAGAGAAATTAAAAATAAATTTTTTTTCTTTAATTATTTTTTAGAAGAAATTGCCTACATAAGCAGCAGTGCAACACAATATTTACCTGATGATCCTCAAATTATTAAAGAAAGATTTAAGGCTTTTGTATTATCACCTCTAGAAGATAGACAAAATCCAAGACAACGGCCAAAGTATTTTTTTCTTTATCTTTATTTTTTATTAAAGTTGTGGTGTAGGGGGATAATTGTTAGTTTTGGTGTGTAACAAGTGGGGGAAGGTAATGAAGGTTCGAATCCATCAGTTTCAAATAATTTTTTTGGGTTTTTATTTTTCTTTTTTATTAAAAAATGGTTTTTTAAATGTATATTTTGTCCGCAAAAAATTTTTTTGTCCGCAAATTTTATCCGCAAAAAATTTTTTTGTCCGCAAATTTTAATTTTTTCTTTTAAAGTTTTTATGCTCCACAAGATCAAATTCAAGTTTACAGACTTCCTTTAGAAAAATATTTGGGGTAAATTTTTTTATTTTAAATTTTAATTAAAAAAATTTTTTTCAAGTTTTCGTCCACCAACATTTATGCCTCCTTCAACTTTTATTGAATTATTGAGAGTTATAATTTCTGGACGTAGTTCAAGTTGGGATTGGGCTATAGATAATAGAGTGCCTAATTTGAGAATACAGGTTTTTTTAATTTTTTTTATCAAAAGAGAAATTTTGTGAGAATGAGGAATCCGCAAAAAATTATGTCCGCAAAAAGTTTTTGTCCGCAAATTATATCCGCAAAAAAATTTTTTTCTAAATTGAAGGAAATTTTATTCAGTATTAATTTTTACTAATTTTGTAAAGGATTTGTACGCTCTACCAAGTCCTTGGAAAAATTCAACAGAAAATAACCCTGAAAATTTTGCAAAAATAAAAGCGAGAAGAACAGACAATTTAAATGTAAGAAATTTTTTTTTTAATTTTGAAAAAATTTTTTTTAATAAAAAAAATTTTATTTTCAAGTTAGTCAAAGAAGCATTAATTAATTTAAATTTACAAAAAAATAATTTAATTAAAAAGAGTCAATCACAACAAACAAAAAATCAAAAAAATCATTATTACCTACAAAAACAACAAGGAAAAGACAATGATACAAGTAGTAATAAATTAATTACTCAAGCTATGACAAATAAAATAATAAAGAAAAGAAGATATTCTCGTGAGGTAAATAATTTTTTTTGTCCGCAAGTTTTATCCGCAAAAAATTTTTTTGTCCGCAAGTTTTTTGTCCGCAAAAAATTTTTTTATCCGCAAGTTTTTTAAATGATTTTCAAAGTGTTGTGATGGGGGTTTTTATTAAAAATCGGACCGATACCGATATTTCGGTCACAAAAATATCTTTCATAAATATCGTTATTATCGACCGAATTTTAATTCCCTGTCTGCCTAGTCCGCAAAATTATAATTTAAAAATTTTTGTTTTTATTTTTTTAATTTTTAGGAGCGAAATTGGAGAAGGCAAGAAGGATTAGAAGTAATTAAAAATTAAATTTTTAATTTATAAATTTGCTCCTTTATTAATCAATAAAATTTAATTTTCTGTTGATTTTCTGGTTGTTGTGTGGTTAAGTAGGTAAATTCTTGATTTTATGAGGTGAGGTCAGAAAGGTTCGAATCCAGCTAGATGTTAAACATTTGTTTTTTAAAATTTAATAAAAATTTGTTAAATTTATTCAATTTATTCTATCAAAAATAATTTATACATGTTTGTCAAAAATCGTGAAATTTTCTTTCAAAAATTAATGAAATATTAGGAAAAGTCAAAAATTGGGAAGGATTATTTAAATAAAAATGATTTTTAACCTAAAAAATCACAAGAGAAATATAAATTAAATTTAAGAGGGAAATTAAAATAGAATCGAAATCTCACTATAAGATACCTCCAATAATAGCTACACCTCTATTTAGGAGACGATTTTTTGTTGGGGCAATACCTCTATAACAAACACCTCTATATAAGCGATACCCTCTATATAATAAACACCTCATTATAAGGTTTAAAATTTTTCGGCCCTGAGGGGATATTTTATAATGAGTTTCGATCATTTTATAAATATGGGGTGTCCTATAAATTTTCTTTTTATAATTACAACAAAATGGCACCATTAAAATAAAATTGAATTCAAATGAGTGAGAGAGATTGTGAACATGTTTTATTACGTACGGGGGGGGGGTAAAGTTCTTATGTCCTAATAATTTATTTTAAAAATAAGAAAAAGTCTTTACAAGATGGGACCGAGACTTGTATTTTCAAGATTTTCTAGAATTTCCAAGTTTAATCTCGAAGTCTCTTCCAAGTCCAGTCTCTAATACAGCCGGACCTCGAATTTAATTTTTAGCCTCAAAATTTAAATAAGTTTCGATTTCATTCTATTCCTCCAAGCCTTTAGGTGAGAATACTTTCAATTCCAAATTATACCCTTTTAAATATGACATTTTTGTGTCCCCACCCAAAAAAGTATTTTTTATAATGAGAGGCCCGACTGTATTTTTAATTAAAATAAATGATAAAAATATTTACCTATATATTTTGGCAAGAAAAGAAGTAAAAATTATTTGGCAAGTCGAAAAAAATTAATTTTTTTAAAAGGAAAAGTCTCTACAAAATTTTCACCAAATCCCACTATTCGTAGCTTTATCATTTTTAAGCAAAAAATTCCCAACATCTGTAGTTGTTATTGGACAAATATTTGTTGTTGTTAATTGAGGGCTTACAACACAATTTGGAGTTGGGAAAAATGCTGTCTAAGAGAAAAAAAATTTTTTTTGGAAAATTTCTTAAAATTTTTAAAAATTTTCAGAATTTTTTGGAAAATTTCTGAAAATTTTTTAAAAATTTCTGAAAATTTTTTAAAAATTTCTGAAAATTTTTAAAAATTTTCAGAATTTTTTGGAAAATTTCTGAAAAATTCTGAAAATTTTTTTTCGAAAATTCTGGTTTTTTTCAAACCCCCCCCCCCCCCATCCTTACTTGTCCAGTAGCAGAAGAAAGCGCGGCTGTTGCAAACTGTTGAAAGGCAGAGGGAGAATGGTGATGATAATGATGATGAATATTAATTGAATTTGAACAAAAAAGTTGTGGAGGTTGAGGTTGTTGTTGTTGTTGATTATCAGAAAATGGAATAATTGAAAGTTGTGAATCTATTAATGTATTTATTCCGTCAGAATTATTGCTAATATTGTGGGCGTCTTTAATTAATAGAGGTGGGGTGTTTCCAGAAGTGATATGTCCCAGCTAAAAATGTAAAAGAAAAAATACCTACGTTGGAAAATACAAATCAGAATTTTAATAAAACACGAAACATTATTCTAATTAAAAATACAAAACAGAATTAAATTAAAAGTAAAACAAACAAAATCAGAATTTAATTACAACAAACAGAAAAACAACACTTAATTTAAGTTAAATTAAAAATCAGAATTTTAAGAAAACAAACAAGTTTAATAACAAAAACAAATCAGAATTTAATAAAAACAAACAAATCAGAATTTTAGTTGTTAATAATCAGAATTTCAGTTAAAACACTAGTCAGAATTTAATTGAAACAAAAGCAGAATTTCATTAAACAAAATCAGAATTTTATTAAACAAAAAACAGAATTTCATTAAAACAAAAACCAGAATTTAATTAAAACAAAATCAGAATTTTAAAAACATAAAACAAAACACTCACATTATTATTAGAAAATTCTGATTCTGATTGCTCGCATTTAGGTTCTAATATTCCATTTTCTGTGTTTTGTTGTTGTTTATATTCTTCAATATTATTATTTAAAGACATTGCTGCTAATTTTTTTGATTTCATTCCTAATTTTCTATTTCTTGATTGTATTTGATCTTTTTTCATATTTATAGGTCGGTGTTGCTAAAAAATATTTTTTTAATTTTATTTATTTTTTAATTAAAAATTTCTCACATTGTGTAATTTATAATAAAGTCCACAAGCATTACAAACAGGCTCTTGACGAACATTCCGTCGCCAAAGTGTTGTTTGCTCTGTCCTGCAGTTTGAGCAGATAATTCCTGTCCTTTTCTGGGTTGTCTAAGATGAAATTTAATTTAAATCAGAATTTTTGTTTTTAAAAAATCAGAATTTTAGAAAAACACAGAAATCAGAATTTTTATTTTATTAAAAAGAAAATACAAGTTGTGGTCCAATTAATTCTGATTTAATTAATAATTAAAAAATCAGAATTTTATAAAAACATGTTTTAATGTTGTTAAGACACAAAAACCAGAATATTTGGTTATTAAAAACACAACTTTATAAAATCAGAATTTTGATTTGTGTTTTATTTTTAAGCAAAAGTGTGTTTTATTTAATTTTTGTATTTTAACTGTATTTTTTCAAAAACACCAATTTATTATTTATTCTCCTTTGTTTTAAACTCTTTTACCGCCTCATATTTTTATTTATTTTTATCAGATCACAGAAAAATTGTTTTTTTTTTGTTGTTGGTGGTTGTGTCCTTTAAAAGACTTGATGATCAAAATCTCTAAAAATACCCGCGTTTTCCCACAAAACAATTAACAGAAAAAAAGATCTAAGCCGTCGCTTTTTGCTCTTTAAGTCATCACTCATCCCCCATCCTTCCCCCTCTCCAAAAAATCTTTTTTTTTCTTGTCCAAAACTTCCGTAATTTTTTTTGTTTATACCGACAAATATTATAATATGGTATAATAATATACCCAAAAAAAATTTATTTTTTGCCCTTCCCAAAATACCCAACAATTGTCTATAAACTGTAGTCAATGAGGCAGAAACTGCTTTCAAGTTTTAAATAAATAAAAGGAAAAATACAAAGTTTAAATAAACTTTTTCTGGTTTTGTATTTTCGAGAAATTCTGATTTTTGTGTTTTATTTTTAAAATAATTCTGATTTTTAGTGTTAATGTGTTTTAGATATAATTCTGATTTTTATCTATTTTCTGTGTTTTTAAAAATTCCGATTTTTTCGTGAAAATTCTGATTTTTTAAGAAATTCTGATTTTTATTTTAAATAATGATTATTTTTATTAATTTTGACTCTTAAATTCCTCACCTGTCGTTTCTTAGGCTTCTCAAGCGGTCTATTCTGTCCTCCATTCATTCGTTGATAGAGGCCACAAGCGTTACATAAATGATGGCCATGTGTATGATCACGTCGCCATAAAGGGGTCTGAGTGACTCCACAATTTACACATTGACGATTTTCCATGTCGATATGACCTAAAATTCGAAAAAATTTTTTATTAGTGATTGCGAGACTTGACAGAAATAAAAGACAATTTTAAAAGCTGAAACATTCCTAAGCAAAACAGAAACATTTTAAATATCAGAAGCAATATTTGTGAAAATCAGAACATGTTTCCAAAAATCAGAAGCATTATTAAGAAATCAGAAGCATTTTTAAAAAATCAGAAGCATGTTTCAGAGGCATACTTTTTAAAATAAATTCTCAACTCACTCAGTTTTTTAACTTTGTTTGCCGCTTTATAAGGAGGAGGCCGTTTATTTTTATTATTCCTTGATTGCCCACAATTAAAATTTTGATGTTGTTGAATTTGAGGTATTGAAATATTGTCTTCTTCTGATGAAGATTCTGATGTTGATGGTTGTTGGATTGAATCTGGGAAGTAGCCTTTGAGGAGAGCACTTTTTGAGAGAAAATTAAAATAGATAAGATTTTGATAAAAATTTTTTTAATAATTGGGGAGATTTTAAGAATTATGGGGGGTAAACAACACTAATACTGAATCATTGTTCCCTGGTTCTACACTAATACTGAATCATTGTTCCCTGGTTACCACAGTTAATAACTCTTAAATTGAGTATTCAAGGGGTCAATCAACTGCTTAAGAGTGCCAGATTTGTTGATGACCTTTCAGAAGCTTCTACCAGGCTTCCGAAAGGTTTTGGATGATAACTCGAAAAACCCGAAATTCAAAGAATCCCCACATTTCTCTTTTAAAATTTCGGCTGTAGTGTAGTGTACCGGTGGTAAAAGTTCGGGACGTGACATATGTCATTCGATTCGTCTCGACGAGCTGAGTCGAACGGTACCACTCCCTACTTTAGGAAATAATTCTGGACCGAGTTATAGGTCCCGAAAAATCGAAAAACCAAAGGGGGGACCAAGCACTTTTTTGGGGTGAAAAATTCGAAAATGCAAATTATACCTCATTCGAAAGAGCTCCTCGAGCTGAGTCGAATGATACCAAAATCAATGAAATCCGACTTGATTTGACAAAGTTATGACCGTTTGTTTTAGCTCCTTACCTATGGCATCTGTGGAGATTTTTGCTGCTACGGAGGCCCCAAATATACGTCCAGAGCAAGGGAAATGGGAATAGGATCATGTTACGAGCCCAGACCCAGAGCCCGTAGACTCCCCGCGAGGCGCGTGCCGCAAGACCCCGCGCGAAGCGCGGGGTCTTGCACAAGCGCCTCGCCGACGACCCATAGGTTTATGTTGGTAGTTTTTCTATCGTAACTTTGTCAAAGTCTTGTGCAATCAAGATGATTTTGGTGTCATTCGACTCAGCTCGAGGAGCTCTTTCGAATGAGGTATAATTTGCATTTTCGAATTTTTCACCTCAAAAAAGTGCTTGGTCCCCCCTTTGGTTTTTCGATTTTTCGGGACCTATAACTCGGTCCAGAATTATTTCCTAAAGTAGGGAGTGGTACCGTTCGACTCAGCTCGTCGAGACGAATCGAATGACATATGTCACGTCCCGAACTTTTACCACCGGTACACTACACTATATCCAAAATTTCTCCTTACTTTGGTTCAACTACAGCCAAACTAATATTACTATTTCCTCCATCAATTAACAATCCTCCTCCTCCTCCCCCTCCATTATCTCCACCTCCACCATCATTATAATGTAATAAAGGTGTTGCAGAATTATTTAAAAAATTTTGTTGGAAATTAGCTCCATAATAAGCTCCATAATTATCACCATTATAATAATTATTTGTTGTAGAAGAGGGAAGATGGGCGGGCAATTGAGGTAGTGTTTGGAGGGGATAATTCGAATAAAAATTATTTTGTTGATGATTTGGATGGCTAGAAGAGGTTGTTGTTGATGTACTTGATAGGGTAAATGAAGGGTTGTTTAAGGCATCTATTCCTTGTGATAGTAATTGACTGCTTAAATCGGGAATACCCATTGGTGGGATGTTGTACCACAAGTCTGGAAAGATGAGAATAAATATTAATAAGAGGGAGCTAGGATAGAGGGTTCAAAAAATTTTTTAAAAGGAGTTTTGGGGTGTGAAGGATTCTTTCAAATTTAAGGCAAGAGTAGGGGCTGTAGAAAAATTTTTTTAATGAGAGATGGAAGGGAAAGGGCCAGATTTTATGAAAGGGCCAGCCAGATCATGAAAGGACCCAAACCGAAGCACAACCGACTGTGCCACCATCCAACCCGAAGAAGGGTTGTTTCTATTCATTTTTGTTCCTTCTGAAAGTGCGGACCAGAGCTGGTTAGAGACATGAAAATCTTCGAAAATGGGAAATCGAAATTCCGAAGTAGGTGCGGACACAATACCCTTGGGGCTAAAAAAAGTGTGCTTTGGGGGGTATCACGACTTATGCGCCGTACAAAGTCACGGAACCCTTTGAGGTACATCTTATATAGCCCTCTATCGGGAATACCCATTGTTACTGCTCAGGCAATTCTTTCCACCCAATGGTCAACCAACATTAAAAAAGTATTTTAAATTAAGGCGTGTCTATTGTCCTATAATTTCTAACTATTGCCAACTGTCCCCAAGTAAATGTCCCCAAACAAAAATATTTTTATTAAAATAAAATTTGATTTTACGTTGATAATCTGTATGTAGTTGTTGCTGGGTATAATAAAAATGTTCATAAGCCGTCGGTGTATGCTACAAAAAAAAGATAAAAAAATAAAGATTAAATCTTTTTTATCAATATTAATGATCACACACAAAAATGTGTGAACACACCCCCCTTCTCCCAGAAAAAAAAGTTTTTTTTTTCATTTTTACCTCATCATTTGTAACTGTTTCCCCAATCAGTTCCCTTCCTTTAACTTCCTCGTTTGTTGTCATATCTCCCATAATGCTTGTAGCAGTCATTTGCATTGGTTGGTTTATTATGTTAAATTTAAATTCATTGGTCATTCTATTTTTGAGATTCTTTTTAAAAATTTTTTTTTAATTTTAGGAATGGATATCAAGGCTGGGAGCAATTGCGGATTGCGTGAAATTGCGGATTTTTTTTGACTTGCGGATTGCGGCTGTGGAAAATTTTTTTCTATTGCGCCCAGCCCTGATGGATATCTCATATCTTTGGTATCCCATAGAAGGCCAGAAGACCCCCAAAAAAATTTTAGGAAAGGGTATAGGCTCACATCCATACTAGAGAAAGGAGACGGGTTAGGAAAAGAGTTGAGTCGGATTTGATTTGTTTTACATATATGTATTTTCTATGAAGCGGATTTCGGTTAGCCTGTTTCCATTCCTGATTTATACAAAGCCCAAAAACCCTTTAAGAAATTTTTTTAATTTTCTAAAAAAATTTTTAGAAATTTTTTTTCTAATACCGCGCGCCAAAAACATCTAACAACACAAAAAAAAAATAAAAATAATTTTAAAAACAATATAAAGAAACCAATGAATATTTTTGAGAGAAGAAAGGAGGAGGAGTTGAAAGGCGACAATTGAGAGAGAAAGAAGGAATTAATTGGGGTACGGTAAAAAGAGGAAAATTAAAAAGAGGGGATAAAAAATAAATAATATTTAAATTTTGAAGGATTTTGGAGAGGTTTTTGGAAGATTTTTTGAAGGATTTTTGAAGGATATATTAAATAAAAATAAAATAAATGGAGGTAAAGATGCCTTAAAAGTCAACTAATTTTTTAAAAAATAAATAAATGAAAGGTGTGTGTAACCTTGAAAATTAGAAGAGGGAAAAGGGGAATTTTTAATGAAGGGAATTTATTTTAAAAATTCAACTTGAGGATTTTTTTTAATTTTTAATCGATTAATTTTTAAATTAAAAAAAGATTAAATCAAAAAATTTTTCCTTTGATATTCCAATCAATTGGGAAAAGGAGATAAAATCAGAACAAAAAAGGCTGGAAAAATAAGTTGGAAAAAATGTTGTTGCTATTAAAAGGTGTATTTGTTATTATTAAAAAGGTTAAATGAAAAATAAACTTGGCAGACAGACAAAAAAAGTTTATTTAAACAAAGGGTATTTAAATCAGAATAAAAATTACAATTGTAAAAAAGTTGGAAAAAATTCTGAAATATAAACTTTATTGCAACTTGAAATATTCTGAAAAATTCAAGTTTACAAACTTTTTATATTCTGAAAAAGTTTATTTAATTAAAGTTTATTTAATCAGAATAAAAATTACAAACTTAAAAAAGTTGGAAAATAGGTTGGAAAAATAAATACTGAAATATTCAAGTTTGAAAACTTGAATATTCTGATGTTTGCTCTTTTCTGTATTTTTCGCAAACTTAAAAGTTCTGAAATTTAATTCTGAAACACATAATTATAATTTTAAATTCTGAAATTGTTTAATTTAATCAGAATTAATAAAAAATACAATTGTAAAAAGGGGTGAGAAAATTCTGAAAATAATTCTAGTCGTCTTTCAGGTTTATTTTTAGCCAAGATAAATGTTAGCCTTGTATTTTCCCTAGTTTTCCTGTCCTTAAAAATATTTTTTTTCTTTTTTTAAGCATGCCCTTTAATTTTACTAAATTATTTTAATAATCATAAAAATGTGTAATCGGCTGACTAGAAAGAAAAAAAAATTTGTTGTTGAATGGAAGAGGAATGGGAGGGGAATGAGAAAGAATATACCTACAACTAACAACAACGATAAACATACACGGACGTCAAAAAATCTTCTTTTTTCTCTTTTCAAATATTCTCTCAATTTTCTGTCGCTTGTTAACAAATAGTAGAAAAAAATATTTTTTGAGAGAGACAGTATTTTTATTTTTAAAATAAAAATGTGTTTGTTATGGGCGGAGGTTTCTCCTTTCTTCCTTTTTTTTAACAATTGCTGGGAAAACAATAAAATTATAAAAAAAATTTTTTTAATTGAAAAATATGTTGAATAATAAAAATAAATTTTAGAGAAAGTAAAAATTAAAAAAAATATTTTTTCAAAAAATTGAGGGGCATAACAATAAATATTAATTATTTGTTAGTTTGTTTATTGAGTAACAAAAATGTTTATTTATTTTTTTAAATGCCTAGAAAATACATATAAAAAATGGACAACTTCACCGGCTAATCCCCTTTACTATTATACTTACTAATCAGAATTATTTTATATTTATTTTTGTTTAGAATCATCACTGGAATATATAAACTATAAATACAAGTTTAAAGAGAAATACAATTTTTATTTAATTCAAGTTTGCAAACTTGAATAATAAGCTTAAAACTTGATTTAAGTTTATAAACCTATCAGAATCAGAATAAAATTTAAAAACTTGAATAAAGTTCAAATATTAATCAGAATCAGGTTTATAAGCTTAAATCAAGTTTTAAGCTTATTTTTAATTTTATTCAAGTTTACAAACTTTATTCTGATTATAATGGGTTTATAAACTTAAATCAAGTTTTAGATTTATTATTCAAGTGTGCAAACTTAATTAATATTATGGTAATATTCTTAATTGTGTTTTCCTTTAAAATTCTGTTATTTTATTTAAATTTGCAATCTTAAAAGTTCTGAAATTTAATTCTAAAAATACAATTCTGTTACAAGACTGGAATTCCATTAAAAATTAATTTTATTAAAAATTTAACAAATTTTACCCATTTTCCTCCCTCCTCCCCCTTATACCTCCCCCTCCCCCCTTATTTTTATTTCCTTTTAATTTAATATTGGCGATGATACTGATATTATCTTTTAAAATATATAAGTAATTTATTTTATCCTCTTTCTTCCCTAAAAATTTCCCTCCTTTTCATTATAATCGAGAATTGTGTTACAAGCAAATTTACGCGTATTCGTCCTTCACAATTCCTCAAGTCAGTTTTATTTTCTTTTTTCCCTCCTCCACTTAATTTTCCTCCTAAAAACGTTCACGGACCTCGCCCCCTCCCTTCTATTTTTTTCAATTCTTGCTTGTCAAGTAGAAAGAATGTAAATAATAGTTAGTAGTTGTTGTGCGGCCCTTCTCGCTCATTAATTAAATCAGAAAAAAAATACGGAAAACTGGGGAAAATAGGATATACATTAAAATATTTAAATAAACTAAATATGGGGATAAATATTAGAAGGAAAAAGAAAAAAGAGAGCAAGTGATTAAAAATAGTGAGAGAATAAAAAAAGTAAGTTTATTTTTTAAACCAAGTTTGCAAACTTGAATTTAAAGTTTAAAACTTGATTTAAGTTTATAAACCTGAATTATAAGTTTATAACTTAATCCAAGTTTGCAAACTTGTTTGAATTCTGTAAAACTTGATTTAAGCTTATAAACTTGAATTCTGATTAATAATTAAACTTAATTCAAGTTTACTCACCTTTATTCTGATTCTGATATTTTAAACTTATTATTCAGGTTTGCAAACTTGATTATTATTCTGGTAATAATCTTAACTGTATTTTTTAATTCTGGTATTTATTCTGAAATATTTTCCCTTCCTTTTTGTTTATAAACTTGAGAATACTAAATAACTCAAATAATTCAGAAAGATAGTAAATAAATAAACTGATCATATGGATAAATACTGAGGGAAAATATTAAAAATAAAACTCTCTTCTATATTTATTGTTTATTACACAAAAATTTTTATATCTGCGCGAGTTGTATAATAAACTTAACTTTTATTAATGTTGGGGAATTGACTCATTAAAAAATTAAATAAATTAATTTAAAATATTCTCACAAAAATTGAATGGGTAAATAAAAATACAGGTTAAATTAATTTAAGAATTATTTTCAGAATTTTTAGGATTATAAATTAATATTAAAAATATTAACAGAATAAATACCAGAATTTAAGGAAAAAACACATTTTAAAATATTACCAGAATAATAATTCAAGTTTGCTAACTTAAATAATAAGTTTTAAATATCAGAATCAGAATTAAGTTTTTAAACTTGAATCAAGTTTAAATATTAATCAGAATCAAGTTTATAAACTTAAACTTGATATTTAAACTTTATTCAAGTCTACCAACTTTATTCTGATTCTGATAAGTTTATAAACTTAAATCAAGTTTTAAGTTATTATTCAAGTTTGCAGACTTAAATTAAGTTTTAAATAATAAAGTAATAATTCAATTTTGTAATCAAATAATTGTAAAACTTATTTGCATATCAAGTTTTCAAATAAATATTAATTTTCTACAAGAATAAAGAAAGATTTACAACAAGTGGTTGTTTATTATCATTAAATATAATTTTTTTTACCTCACTTTTTTCATAAAAATTATTTAAATATTTAATTGTTGTTATAAAATTGTAGAAAAAGAAATAATAATTTTGGAAAGGAACAGATTTTTGGGAATATTGCCCTAAGGGAAGTAATGGGCGTTCGTGGGAGAAAATTTTGGTAGAAAAATGAGAAAAACACAAAATTTTTAAAGATTTTTTTGTAAAATTACTGTATTTATTTTTAAAAAACATTTATTAAAAAAAATTATTTTTTTGAATATTTTTTTATTTTAAAAGAAAAGGGAAAAATTTTTTTTCAAAGCCTAAATAAAAAATATTTTTTTAATTTCCGTCTTAGCTCCTCGATCCATTATCTAACTGTCAGTTCTCATTGTTTGGCATTTCCACCTTCTATTTTTAAACAAAACTTTTTTTTCCTGATCGTCCATTTGCATAAATAATTTTTTTTCTTAAAAGTTTTGTTTTCCTTCCATTAACCGCCATTTTCCCTTTTTTCCCCTTATTTTTTTAAATTCCAATAAAAAAACAATATTGGAATGCTGTGGATATTTTTTTGTAAAAATTCTAAATTCGCTGTAGAGGTAGAAAAAAAAATTAAAGTAAGAAAAAGTGCCACGCGCATTAATTAAAAACTTTTCTGGGAGGTATGGTTTTATTTAAATAGTTATAAAAGCGGACAATACAAAAAAAGAAAATATAAGCGATCAGAAAACAATTTTTGAATTGTAAGAAATAAAAACAGAAAATACAACTAGTATATATAATAATTGTAAACTTAAAAATACAAATCAGAATTAAATCAGAATATTATAAAAAATACAATATTAACTACCAGAAATTGTAAAATATGTACAAATCAGAATTACAATTAATATTTTTTAATTACCAGAATTAAAACTTTTTTGTATAACTTTTACAAATTCTGGTATTTAAAAGGTTTAAATAAATCAGAATTTGTAAAACTTATTTTTAAAATCAGAATTTGTAAAATATAAATAAATCAGAATTTGTAAAATCAGATTTTTAAAACCAGAATTGTAAAACCTTTTTAATACCAGAATTTGTAAACATTTTAACTATCAGAATTTGTAAATAAAAAATCAGAATTTCAATTTTAATTAATAAATATAATCTACAATTTTATTTCAAAAATAATTATTTAAAAAAACTAACTTATTAAAATTAAAAGAATATTTAATTCTGGCTTTATTTTCTTTGTTCTCCCCAGCAATTTAGTTCCCTATCAATTGCCATAAGCATTCTTAATTCTTTTATTTATATTTTTTAATTCACCGATTATTCTGTCCTTTCATCTTTTCTCTTTTTTAGGCCGCGTTTTGAACGCCTCGGGCTTGACTTAAAAATCTTTTTTTTTGTCTTGAGATGGCGGCACGTGTGTGGCTAATAAACAATAACAAAGAAATGGGGAATTATCCTTTTACGCGCGCATAAAAATGTTTTGTTGTGGGCAAAATACAATAGAGAAAAAATAAAACAAATGAATAAATATAGTCAGAATTTTTGAATAGACAATTGAAAAAGAAAGAAAATACAGATTTTAAGAATAAATTTCAGAATTAAAGGATTAAGGAGAGGCGGAAATACTTAAAATACAAACCAGAATTTTATAATTGTAAAAAAAAAGTTTATTTTTTATTACAAGTTTATTTTTAATAATAATTAAAGTTTGTAAACTTAGGTTTTGCAAAAAAAAGTTTATTTTCTATTCCAAGTTTATTTTAGTTAAGTTAAGTTTATAAAACTAAGTTTATATAAAAAAGTTTATTCTTCTTCAAGTTTATTTTATTTTATAATTCAAGCTTGCAAACTTAAGTTTTTATAAAAATGTTTATTTTAATTTCAGGCTTATTTATTTAATAATTCAAGTTCATAAACTTAAGTTTTAGGAAAAAAGTTTATTTTCCATGTCAAGTTTATTTTTACTATTAATTCAAGTTTGCAAACTTAAGTTTTCGTATATCTAAAACTTTTTTAAATTATATAATTTTCTTTCAAGTTTCAGAACTTTTTTTTTCAAGTTTAATTAATAATTTCAGAATTATTTCAGAAACTTAAAGTTTCAGAATATTAAACTTTAAGAAAAAAGAATATTAGCGCAACAACTTAAATAATATTAAATAAATAAATGATAATAAAATTAGATTAGATGTTCATGAGATAAAGCGGTAAAAAAGGTAATATAATAAATGAATGAGGAGATTACAACGAAAAAAATAATAATGAATGAAATAATAATAAATATTAAATTTTTTTATTATTGTGGTAAGAGGGATAAATCATTCAAAAACTTATTTTCCCCCAATTTTTGGTGGTCAGAAAAATATTTAGAAAAAAAATAAAAGTAGTAAAAGGTAAGTGTATTTAATTATAAATAATATTTTTAAACAAAAAAGGGATATTATTATAGTAATCAAGAAAAGGGAATTTATTTTTAAAGTTTATTTTTATGTATGTTCTGATTTTTTAAAAAATTCCGATCTTTAACAATAAATTCTGATTTTTTAAGTAAGATAAAATTCTGAATTTTTGAATAAAAATTCTGATTTTTTAAATAAAATCAGAATTTTTAAAATAAAAATTCTGATAGTTCAAGCAAAAATTCTAAAAATAATTCTGATTTTTAAAAATAATAATATAAAAATCAAGTTTGCAAACTTAAGTTTTAATATTTTTATGTAATTCTGATATTTGTGAAAAATAAACCTAAGTGAACAACTCTGCTATTTTCTCAGCCTATGTTTCCGGTTATTGTGATCATTGGCTTTTAATTTATTTCATCTTCCTTTTTTTTTAAATTTTTTACAACAGAGAAGAAGCTTTAGAAAATTATATAATTAAGTTTAAATAACTTCCTTTTAATTTTCTTTTATTTTTTAAAACGTGTAGAAGCTTTGAGAAGAATTAAATAAAAAAAAGCTTGGGAAATTTTTAAGAAAATGAATGGTAGATAAATATTTAAACTGAATGAGAAAATGTAAAAAAACAATTAAAAGCACTCTTAAGCTAATAAATTATTAGCCAAAAATTAGAAATAATCCCTTTAATTAATTATAAAGGAGTGCAAACTTTAATTAAAATTAAATGCTTGGAACTTAAGTTTACAAACTTGAATTATATTAAATAAAAATAAACTTGTTTTGAAAAACTTAATTCTTCAACTCTTACATTTTACAAACTTTAGCTAAAACTTTAGTTAAAACTTGAAACATTTTTTGCAACTTGTTTGCAACTTGAAACTTAAAAAATCTTATTTTGTTAAAACTTAAGTTTGTAAAATAAATAATTGCAAAAATAAATTTCAGAATATTTTCATAATTATTCTGAAAATAAATTTCAGAATTAATTTTAATAATTATTCTGACAATAAATTTCAGAATATTTTCAGAATATAATTTTTAAAACTTGATAAACTTGAAACTTGAATTGCTTCTTTTCTCCCCAAAATATACCTACTTAACTACCATGTCAACGGCTCGTGCCAAGTCTTTTTAAACGCCTCAAGCAATTTTTCTAAATTTTTATTTTCGCATTATTCTTTTTAAAATAATTCAAAAAGATTGAAGACTGCCCCCGACTTTTCCTTCCTCTCAAAAAGCACAGAATACTTGGAGGCTTAACAGGAGAAGAGGGAGAGGAGAGAGACTTGTGTGAAGGAAATGAAGAAGAATTGTTTTATAAAAGTGTCAGTTTTAGGCCTATATAGTATAAATTTTAATCCCTTAGGGTGTTAAAAAGAAAAAAAGAAAATTTTGCCATTTTATTTATATTTATTTATTTTTAAAGAGGAAAAATAAATGGGAGAGATTTTTAATTTTAATTCGCGCATCGCTAATTTTTCTAAAAAAAAATTTTTTTTTAATTTTTTATTACGAAGTCAAATGTGAAATGTTAATTAAAAAATAAAACGTGTACCTTAAGGAAGGTATTCTGAAAATTTATTTTTATTTTTCCTTTATTTTTGCAAACTTAAAATTCTGAGTAAAAATAATGCTAGTTATTCTAAATTAATTAGTCTGACTCTTAAATTTCAGAATTTTTTTTCAGAAAAAATTTTTCTGAAAAAAAATTCTGAAAAATTTTGAATTCTGAAAGAGTTTGAATTTTAAAATTCTGAAGGGTCCGAAAAAAAATTATGAAAATTTTATTCTGGAAAGTATTTGTTTGCAGATTCTTATTTTTATTCTGAAACTGACTAAGTTGGAAATTAAAATTCTGATCTTATTCTGAAATTTCTAAAAAACAATTCCTTCGCAACCTTAAAATTCTGATATTTATTCTTTTCAAGTATTTCCGTTTTTTATATTTCCTGGTTTTTGTAAATGATGGACGTGACACTTTATATTTTTTACCTCTCTGGGGGAATGACTTTTCTACAAAAAACGTTTTTAATTCCCCCATTTTAGGGACAATATTTTAAAGAAAAAAAGCATTAAAATAGATAAAAAGCGGGAAGGTGTGTTTGATTAAAGGGAAAATGAAGGGGGTAATTGACGATTAAATAAATATATTTAAACAGAAACAAAAGGGATCCAACACATTTTTGTATTGGATAGGAAGGAAAAGGTTTTGGATTTTTTATTTAATTGAAAAAAATTTTTTGGAGGAATATCAATAAATAAAAGGTAAAAATAAGCTAGGGAAGCAAGTTTAAAATAAAAATCAGAATTTCAAGTTTTTAAACCAGAATTTTAATTAACCAGAATATTATTTAAATAATTAGAATTTTAAGTTTGCGGAAGAAAGCAAAAAAAGTTTATTGTCAGATTTTCAAGTTTGCAAATTAAAACTTAACAAAAATTAATTTCAAGTTTGAATAAATATCAGAATTTCAAGTTTGCAAACTTTGTTAAACTTAAAACTTGAAAAAAGCTACTTTCAAGTTTAAATAAATATCAGAATTTCAAGTTTCAGTATTTAAGTTTGCAAACTTTTTTGTATTTTCTTTGTATTTGTATTTTCTTGTATTTTCTTGTATTTTTATAAAGCTTAAAACTTGGTACAAACAAGTTTTGTATTTTTTATAAAACAAAAATATAACAAAACCAGAATTTCTGAATATTTTAATTTGTAAGTACCAGAATAGATTTCAAGATTACAAAAGTTATTTAAAATTAAATATTATATATTTCACACTCAAAAAGCGGCATTTAAAAAAAATAAAAATAAAAAAGATTTTTTCTTTTATTGTTCCAATTTACTAGAAATTATGCAAATTTTTATTTTATTTTTATTAATTTTTTTATTGGAGGGAATAAAGCATTTATTCTTTCTTTTGCCCACAAAAATAGG
Source organism: Meloidogyne arenaria (assembly GCA_036172955.1). Lineage (NCBI taxonomy): Eukaryota > Metazoa > Nematoda > Chromadorea > Rhabditida > Meloidogynidae > Meloidogyne > Meloidogyne arenaria. Next base: position 3,170,370 of record JARQAB010000043.1, read on the forward strand.
GGGGAGGGGGGGGGGGGGGGGGAAAAAAAGAGAAAAAGCTTTCCAAAAAGCCAATCGCTGTATGTGTTTGTTTGATTGACGACAGCGAATCCCTTTACAATTTAAAAATGTTAAAAGGCCTGAAAGGAATGAGAGGAGGCTGAAAGGGAGAGAAAGAAGGAGGAGGTGACTGACAGCTGGCGAGAAGAAAAAATGCCGAGATTTTTTATTTTAAAAATAAACGAGTTAAAAGGAGATGAATTTTAAGAAAAATTTTAATGGTTTTTTAAATCAAAAAAATTTTTTTTAATGGAAAAATAAATAAAAATAAAAATAAAATAGAAATTAGAATTCGACATTGGGCCGGGTTGACAGCTGGCTAGAATTTCCGGGTCCGAGCTCATAAACCGAGATAATGTGATAAAATCCAGTTTTTCATGATTTTACGGGTTTTACCCCTGAAAACACGTCTCTGGGCAGTATGAAACAGAAAACCCAGAAATGGACCCGGCAATTTAAAAATGTCGAACTCTAATAGAAATACTATTCTTCATTTTTTCAATAAATCTCCTGAATTTCTTTTTTAAATAATTTATTTTCTTCTTCATTTTATTCAAGTGTTATGAGAGGAATGTAGGCGAAAAAAGGCTCACTTTATTTAAAATAATTTTTTAAAAATTAAAAATTAAAAACCCATAAAATAGGTTTGAGTGAAGATGGCAGGTGAGAGTATTCCTGGAGAGAGAATTGCACCACCAAGAACTTTAATTAAAAAAAAAATTTTTTTTTTTTTTTTGAAAAATTTCTGAAAATTTTGGCAAAAAAAATTTTTTATTTTTGAAAAAAATTTTTGGAGAAATTTTTTGAAAATTAAAAAAAGACCTTGTGGAGACAAAATGTCGGGAGAAAGCGCTATAGGGTTTAAAATAATTGGTGAGAGAACATAGGGATTTAATATGTTTGGGGACAGCACATAACTTTAATTTTAAAATTAATTTTAAAAAATATTAATTTTTAAACTAACGGCGATAAGATGAACGGATGTAGAACGAGAGGTCCGAGGATGAAAGGACCAAATACGTAAGGGCTGTAATTTAATTCTGGTATTTCTGATTTTTAATTAATTTGTGTTTTTGAACTAATATAAAATCAGAATTTTTAAATTAATATAGGTAAAATACAACTTGAAATTCTGGTTTGTATTTTTTGTTTTGACTTAATTTTTCTTTTTAATTAAAAACAGAATATAGGAAAAATACAACTTGAATAATTAAAAATCAAATCAGAATTTCAAGTTTAATTAATTTTAAATTCTGATTTGTATTTCACTCTTTTAAACAAAAAAATACAACTTAAAATTCTGATGTGTTTTTCTTTAATTCTAATGTGTTTTTATTGCAAATCAGAATTTTAGAAAAATACTAACTTGGACATTTAAAAACCAGAATTTCAAGCTTTATTATTGTGTTTTCTTCTTTTAATATTCTGTTTATTTTAAAATTCTGATTTTAAAATTATTTTTTTACCTAAGAATGTAAGGATTTCCGACGCCTGGAGTTAAAATCCACGGAGACGCTCTTAAAATTAAATTCAGAATTTAATTAAATAAAAATCAGAATAGATTCACTTACACACTTGGACTGAGTATTAGAGGGCTGGAAAAAATTAAATTTTAAATTATTTTTTTTTATTTTTAAAATTTGCCTGAATACTAGAGGTGATAGAATTAAAGGAGAGAAACTGGAATTTTAAATAAAAAAATAATTAATTTAAAAAATAATTTCTTTTTTAAACTTACACACTAGGGCTCAAAATGTAAGCTATAAAAAATTTAAAAAATAAATTAAAAATAATTTTTAAATTACGAGAAAAAGTGCTCGGTGAGAGTATAACTGGTCCAAAAACTGAAAGCCCAAAAAAAGGGGCAAAATGGAAAGGTGATAAAATTATAGGAGAAAAAACGGTCGTAGAAAAACGTTTTGTGCGTTGATGTTGTTGTTGGTGATCTTCTGGCTGTTTATGTAAACAAGTTTATTTAATTTCAGAATTATAAATAAACTTGAACAGAATAAGTTTATTTTTAATTCAAGTTTATTTTCAAGTTTATTTAATTAAATCAAAATTAATTTCAGAATTAACTTGTGTTTTGTGTTTTATTAAATCAGAATAAGTTTATTTATTATTTCAGAATTAATTTGTGTTTTCTTTTTTCAGTATAATCAGAATTTTGTATTTTATTGTATTTTCTTTGTTTAAATAAATTCTGATTTTTGTATTTTCGCAAATAAATTATTAAACTTGTGTTTTATTTTAATAATTATTTTTAAAAATACAAACAATTTTAGAAGCATTAGCTAAACTAATAGCCCTTCCTTCAGCCAATTCTCTAATAGTTTCCCATAAAGCCAATTCTTTTTCTGATTCACTCATTTTTTCGTATTTGTCAAACCGGTCCAATTCTGAGTCTGGCAAAAGTTTTTGTTGGCCTTTGAAAATTTTTTTTTAATTTCTTTAAACAATTTAATTCTCAAAAATTACCCTCGTCCCTGTATATCTTCAACAATTGACTCTTTTTTCCAAAAGTAAATCCTCTCTCTTTAAATTCATGTCTTTGCCTTTTGTCTAATGAATCTTCCAGATTAAAAAAGCTGTTTTTAAAATAATAATTTTTAAAAATTATAATAATTCTTTACTTGTTCAAAAGTTTATCTGTAGCCTTCATTAATGGGTGGCCGACACCTTTTGTATTTTTAATTAATTGTAAAAATCAGAATTTTAGGTGTTTCATTTTATATAATAATTAAAAAGTCAGAATTCTGATTTGTATTTTTTGTATTTTTAGTTCTCTTAGATACATAAATCAGAATTAAATTTCTGTGTTTTCTTTTGTTAAACAAGTTGTAATTCTGATTTTTGTATTTTTCAGATTTAATAAAAACTTCTTCAGCGCAAGTTTATTTATTAAATCAGAATTAACTTGTGTTTTAAATTAAAATTAAAAATCAGAATTATTTTTGTATTTGTGTTTGTGTCTTTTTAAGCGGAATTATTTAAATTTAATTATTTACCTTCATCAAAAAAGTCAACTTTCTTTAAAAGATTTAAAGCTTTTTCCAAATGACTATAATTTAAATTTAATTTTACGCAGTAAATTTATTTTTTCTTTACTCTGTAGTTCCAGTAAGCTCCATTAATGTTCCAATTATAGACTGACGGTATTTTTCTGGAACTCCTGCTTTTCTCATCATCTAAACGATTTAAGTCTTATTCTCAGCTTTTAGAGAGAGAATTTTTCACCTCCGGCACATTTGCAAAGCTGTGATTATCCTTCTCGTCATACATTGCAAAAAGGGTAGGGGAAAGCAAGCTTTTTGGATTTGCTGGACCTCCTTTATCTGGCGCCAAAGGCATAAATCTGGGACTAAAAAGGCGTATCTGAAAAGGAAGATTTATTGGGTGACTTTGAGGGTTTTAATTTACATTGTTTGTCTCACTCCCATTCTTTTTGTTGTTTTTGTTGCCAGGAAGTGAGTCAATTAACTTTAAAATGAGGGAGATATTAAGGGGAGATTTCAATGATACCTTCATTCCTTGTTGAAGCAATCCAAGAGGTGATCGCTGAATTCTTATTTAAATTAGTAATTTTAAAAATAAAAATCGAGATATTACCCTTTCCATTGGACTTAGAGAAGGGTTTTTTCTGTCCAATACAATGTCATACCTGTGAGGAATAGAAAAATTATTTAACTCTTTTTGATAGAATATTATCAGAGAGAAAACCCGAGATAGTCTGTAGAGTAGTGGATGGTAGACTGTAGTGTGTAGGGAACGAATAGGATGGTCTGTAAGGAACATGACCACTACAAAAGAGGTAGTTCGTATGGAACAACTGAGATTGGGAGCAGGCCAACTTAACGCGAGCCCAACTTACCGCAGAGCTATAACTTCGTTCAGAATTGTCAAATCCGGGACACCCTGGTATGGTTCGATGCGCCTCGACGAGCTGAATCGAACCATACCAGGTTATCCCGGATTCGACCATTTTGAACGAAGTTATAGCTCTGCGGTAAGTTGGACTCGCGGTAAGTTGGGGTGTACCCGCTGAGATTAGACTATAGGTAACAAAATGGTTCGCGTGAATAATTAGTTATTTTTTGAGGAAGGAAAGTACATCCTTCCATTATATCCCCTCCCTAAACTCCAACAAACATTCGTTTCTCGTAGAGATTAGAGCCTGGAAAGTTCTTCCCCCTTTCAATCTGCTCCGACAGCCTTTGAAGTGTTTTGTATGTTTTTGCCCATTTAATATCTGCATTTTTGGTTTTAGGTCCAAGCGATTTTACAAGAAGACTAGAAATCTAATAAATTTAAATTTTAAAAAATATTAACGGAAATTAGACTACTTTAGCAGCCAAATTATTTTCCTTTCCATTAGACAACGGGTCAACATTATTTGCCGTTCTAACCTTTTGAAAAAAATTTTTCCGCCTTCAAAAATCATTTTAAAATTTACTTTAAAATTTTCTTTAGGATCTGTTTCCCTTTGTTTTTGTATTTCTTCTCTTATTTTTTTCATCTTTAAAAAAATTTTTTCTTTTGAAAATTTTCAATTCAAAAAACCTCCTCAATTCCAATCATTTTTTCTGTTTTTTCCTCATTTCTTGACCTTTTTACCCTTCTTTTTAAAATATTTCCACCATATTTTTGTAGCCTCATTTGTGCTAAAGGTATTAGAATTCGACTTAACATGTGTGGATGTTTTGTAAAATCCTTTAAATTTTCTTATTAAAATAAAACTAGCAATTTTAGTATAAAATTCCTGCCTGTTTATTATTTAAATTTATTCAAAAAAATTCTAAATATATTTTTATGCGATAAGACAAAAAACACTGTCACCAAATCTCGTCAGAAACCTTTAAAAAATGATTTACCAACAATTGGATTCGAACCACCAACCCCCCATAGTCACCCACTCAAACGCACTAACCATTACACCACAAAATAATATGGTTAATTAATTAATAAACTTTCCGGAAATGTTTTCCGGAAGTAACCAACATAATTCTATTAAACAATTTGTATTTTCCGGAAACATTTCTGGAAGGTTCTGATTTCTGTTTACTAAAAACATACAGTAACCAAACCAAAATAAACTTGCCTTTAATTCTGTTCTTTTAAGTTTATCCATTCTTTTGCTCGGTAATTTTTGGGCGACTTTAATCCCTCCAAATGTGACAATTACTAGGAGGATATTAATTTAAAAATTATTTTTAATTTTTCTATTACCCTCATTATTTTTTAAAATTTCTTTTTCCTCATCAAATTTAAAATAAATTTGGTCCTTTAATTTATTTTCTTCCTTTAGAAGCAAAATAAGCCTATCCCTGCTCTGAATTAAACATTTTGCAGGGGAAACAAGGTCATATCTATTTTCTATTTTATCCAAACATTTGGCTAATTTAAGGCGTTCATATTCTGGTAATTGTTTGAAGTGGAGTTTGCCTAGCTTTAAAAATAAATTTGTTTTTTGTTTTAATATAAATCAGAATTTTATATAAACATTCCGGAAAACACAAATCAGAATTAAAATGTCACCAACTTTTCCGGAAAACACAAATGTTTTTCAGTAAAGTAAACTTTCCGGAAAACAAATATCATAATTGTTTCCCTGTTAAAAATGTTTTCCGGATTATTTTTATTCTTTTCCGGAAGCTATAGAATTTGTGTTTTCTTTTCAAAAATTTTTTTGTATTTTCCGGAAGCTTCTTAGAATCTATTTTTCTTTCCGGAATGTCATCAACTACTTTTACCTGCCCAAGCAAGGCCTTAACTGCTCCATAATAAAGATTTTCGTGTAAATTTTTAATTTTTTCAAAACTGTCAGGGTTAACTCTTAATTTATCAAATTTGTTCAATTCTTGTTCCATTTTGTGAAGAACCGTTGATTTTACTTTAAAAATTATTTTAATTATAATTTTATTTTAGATTAGAAACATTTCCAGAAAACACATATAATTTGTAAATTATTTTTTAAAAAGAATTCTGTGTTTTCCGGAAAAGTAATTGACTTATTGGTGTTTATTCTCTTTCCGGAAAAAATTTATTGCAAATTATATGTTTTGTATTTTCCGGAAAACTTTCTCAAAAATCAGAATTTAATTTAATATTTACCAGAATTCATCGAAAATACAAAATACAAAAATATTAAAAGAAGCAACATTTTTATTCTAAAAACAGAAATAAAACAAATTTATTTTAAAAAGTGTTCGTTTATAAGTAAATAAATATTTTTATTCCTTTTTTGGATTTGTTTAAAAGAAAAATATATTTTTTTGAAGAAGTACAAGTATTCTTCCTTCTTCCTGATTTTTATTTTAATTGGTGATCATCAATTTTATTTATATTTTTTATTCACCTTTTAGGTAAACATAAAAGGAAGAAAAGTGAAAATAAAAAAGGAAGTATATCTTCTTTATATTTTTATTTTATTATTATTTTATCCCCTCCCTCATGGTTCGCACATGGTTCGAGACTATTTTTTCTAGGGTATTTTTCTAGGATTTTTTGTCAATGTAAAAATGCTTAAAGAGGACGGAGGAAGACAAAAATGGACAAAATTTCAAAAATAAATTTAAAAAATTAACAAAATGGATGGATATCTCTCTCCTTCCTTCAAATTATTAATATTTAATAACATAATTTATCATTATTTATATATACCCTTTTATTACAGGTAGACAAATTCAAGTCTATCCTCTCTCCTTTCAATAAAAAACACGTTTATCCAAAAAATGGCGATTTTTGGCGGTATTTATAAAAGACGAAAAATAAATTTTTATGGTGTTCACCCCTCCAATGTACTATTAAATTTTAATATTTTATCAAAAAATAAGTTTTTTAGACTTATAACCTAATTTAAAGAACACTTGATAAAATATAACTGTCTTTTGTAATTAATGTAAAAATTAGTTGAAAAATACAATTTTGTATTTTTTCTCACAGAAAATGTGTTTATTATTAAAATAAATCAGAATTAATATAGGTATAATAATTCTGTGTTTTCCGGAAAATATTGTGGTGTTTTCTTTCCGGTTCTGTTTGTGTTTTACTTGTTAAAACATTTTCCGGAAAATACAGAATTATTAAAAAACACAAAAATAAATTCTGAAATTCTTCTGGAAAATATTTCCGGAAGTGATACACAGGCAATTCTGAATTTAAATAAATCAGAATAAATTATAATAATTCTGGATTTTCCGGAAAATGTTTTTGTATGCTATATTTCTTTCCGGTTGTGTTTATTTGTTTATTAGACATTCCCGGAAAATACAGAATTATATCAGCCTTCTAGAAAACACAAAAATAAATTCTGAAATTCTTCCGGAAGTGAAACACAAAATAATTTATTTCCAACATATTAGATTTTTATTTATTTTTGCGAGCCTATTATTTTTAAAACCAAAATTTAAAAAAAATTTTTAAATATTTTTTACTAATAAAAAAATAACAAAAAACATATCTTTTTTGCAACAAAAAATAAATAAAAATAAAAAATCATCACAAAATATTTTCAACATGATTTATTAATTCATTTAATAATTTATCTGTCCTTAAATCTATTTTCTCTCCACTTTCACCTCCCCCTCCTCCATTATTATCAATAATTTCAAATTCTTTTAATTTATTTAATTCTTTTAACAAATTTTCTGGTTTTGTATGAAATGTTAAAAGATGTCGAATACCCTTTAAAAAAATTTTTTTTTGAAAAATTAAAAAAAAATTTTTTATTCTACTTGAGCAGCAAGTTGTCGAAGATTAGGTGATATTGGGTCTTGAATTATTTTAATAAAAACACTTTGCATTTGTGGAAGAAATGTTTTTAATAGAAGGGGCATCTGAAAAAATATAATTTTTAAATAATCTCCGTTTTATCCCGAATCTTAATTAAAATCTCTCTTATTCTTGATAGTGTGTGTTCCCTTCAAATCACCAAAAGGAGGGCATGGCTTCTCATAACAGATGAAAAATGGGCCATTTTATCCCGGACCCTAATTAAAATCCCCATCCTATTCGATAACCTCCAAATTAATCCTCTTCAGTCATGATATCTTTAGAGGGATGATAACATATAGATCAAATCAATTTATCACTTTACCTTCTCCAAAAGTTTGTTTAATCCATTAATTGCAGCAATCTTAACAGGCACGGGTTGTTTTTCACCAAGTACACGTATCAGAGGACCAGCAACATTCACAACGTGGGGTTTAAGACCATTTTCATTGCTTAATTGAATTGCTTGAGTTATACAATTGGCAGCTACCTAAAAAATATTTTTTAAATTAGTATTTTTAAAAAATATTTAAAAATTTAAATTGTTAGGACTCAAAATGGTCAAAAATTTAAAACAGGTCAAAAACGGTCAGAACCCAAATTTTAACAAATAAACCCCATCTTAACTGATATTTACTTTAAAAATTCCTCACACCTCCTCTTTTACCAAGGAAAAATTAAAAAATAAATTTAAAAAATACCTCTTTAATTTCCACAGATCCAGCAAGTATTCCTTCACGTAAAATAACAATTAAAGGTTTCCAACCTTTAGGAATACACAAAATATTAGCATATTCATTTTTGAAATTTTTAACATCCAAATGTAAACTTTTAAAAGCCCTTTTTAATACCAAAACTAGTTCAATTAATTCTGAAGTTTCCAAATGTTTATTTAAAGAATTGAAAGTATCAATAACTAGTGAAATAACATCAGAATCTTGTTGATTATATAATGAAATGAAACCAGAAACTAATAAATCCAATTGTTCTAGAGAGAATTCATCCTAGAAAAATTTAAAAAAATTTATTTTAAACTATCATATGGTTAAAACCCAAAATTGTCAAAAAAATGGCAAAAATGGCTAAAGTGGTCAAAACACAAAAAGGTTAAATACCATAACGGTCAAACCTTAAAAAAGCCCAAAAGACCCGAACCGGTAAAATTTCTACAACGGCAAAAGACAAAATAATCAAATTTCAAAACAGTCAGGTGTCAAACTGGCTCAAATAAAATTAGAAAAATTCCAACCTCATTATTCTCAATAAATTCTTTCAATAAAGTAACAGCAGTTAATGCATTCTTTTGATTTGAAATACTTTTTAAAAGGCACGAAAGCATTGCGCGAATATCCTCTTCAGCATCAACAGAGAAAAGAACAGGAATACAGTTTTGAACGTGCTAGAAAATTAAAAATTTATTTCATCTTATTTTTTGGATGTCCTATTCCTAACCAACCATTTTAGGGCATATAACCGTCCCAAATATCCAATTTCAAGACAATTAGGTGATCTTCATATGTGTAAGATCCCTTCACAGATACATATGTCCCAACCTCTCAGGTATCCCATTTCAAGATAACACTGGGTGTAAGATTGTGGGGAAAAAGAGTAGAATTTCAGTACCCAAATAATTTTTAAAAAATTTTAATTCCCCCCCCCCCTCTTCCTCAAAACAAACCTCCTCCATATCAACATTCAATTTATCACACAATAAAGCAGCCATAACTTCTCTCATATTTCGTTTTAAAGCATCAGTACAAATTGCAAGTCTACAAATAGCTAAAGAATTAACTGGAGGTTTTGACAATTTTGGTAGAATTGAAGCAAATAGTTGACGTCCACATTGTCCCCCTCCTTCCATTATTGCACATAAACCATCCAAAATATGCGGTTGATTATTTAAATTAAATTCATCAAATAATGGACCAACAATTTTTTCAACACAATAATTGCTTGTTTGCTACATATAAATTAGAAGAATTAAAAATATTATATTAAGAGAGAAATAAATGAGGTTTAAACCAGGGATGGGACGAGTTATCCGAAACCCTATACTGGAAATCCAGACTTTCTTCCCCGAAATCCGATCCGAAGGAAAATTTTTAAGACCCGATTTTCCTCAAGTCGTCCGCGTCCCATTCCTGGTTTCGACCCAGACAGCATCGAATCAAAATCCTGTGACCTTCTGCTGTCAATTATTCCTAGGCATTTAACCCAAAAAAATTAATTTATTTTTATACCATTCCATAAAATGTAACAAAAGTTTTGGCAGCAGCTTCTCGAACAGATTTATCCGTATCTGACAAACATGTACGTATTGAAGTAATAAAATTAATAGAATATGTTTCAATAATTTCTCTAAAATTTAAAAGAATTTTAAAAAATAAAGAAGATCCTCGAAAAATAAGCTAAACCTCGTTTTTTAGATACACCCCCTCTCCCCTCATTAAAAAATTTTCTACTACTATATGCCCCCTACTACAGCTTCCTCTCCCTTCCCCTTTATCCTAACCCGCATCTCCCCTCCACCCCCTCCCAAAAATTTCAAAAAGAAATAAACCTATGTGTATTATTAATTATTTCACCCAAAGCCAAAGCTACTCCACGACGATCATCTGCTCCACCATTTTTTAATCTATCTTCAAGTATAGGTAAAATAACAGCCAAAACTCTTTCACCCATTTTCTTTACAATTTCAGATAAACAACGAACAGACATTTGTTGTTGATCTTCTATTGAACTTGAAAGACAATGAAGTAATAATTCAAATAATGGACGCATAATGTCTTTTAATGTACGCGGAGTATTTGAAACAATTACCTTTTTAAAAATAAAAAATTTTAATAAAATTAGGAGAGAGAAAATAATGTTTGGCCATTGAAGGATATAGAGAATTATGAGGGAAAAAAAGAAACTTGGAATGGGAAATGGAATGGAGGAAAACTAGGAAGGACTAGGAAGGATGGAGAAATTTATTCGCCCAGTTTTACCACGGCCTCTAAGAGAATGTGGAAAAAGGAACGAAAAATGTAGGATAACACCGGGAAAGAAAACAAGCAGGAATTCGGGATCTGGCCTCAAAAATTAAAAAAACCTTCCAAACGTGTGAAGCCACTTGTCTAACAGCCAAAGCAACATCATATCTAACAAGATAAATACCAGCCAAAAGTTCATCTCTAGACCGTTGACCTATACAGCGAACAATTGCTTTATTTACTGCTTCAGATCCCATAGTATCATCTTCTCCAGCAGTTTCAGAAGTCATTTTACCACTTACACCTTAAAGTCTCAATTACCCCTTATTCATTAATCTTAAAAAACCTGATATATTAAAAAGAAAATCTCCAATTAATTTAACAGAAGCTTGTCTTATTCGCCAATTTTGATAAATCAGTGCAGCTTGAAGTTGTGGAAGCAAAAGTTTTCTTGCATGATTGGAATAAACAGTAATTAATCTATTGCCTGCTCTTAAAGCGGATTCACGCAAATATTCTGTTTCATCAGCTAGAGCCTTTAAATTTGAATTAGAAAAAAAATTTTAAAGAATCAAAATGGTCAGATACCAAAAAGGTCAAAAATCTAAATGATCAAGGACCCAAAAATCTTAATAAAATTTGGACATCTTCCAGGAGTAAACAAAAAAGGCTAAAACCTATCTCATTCTAGAGCCTATTTAATTAAAAAAAAATTTTTAAAGAAAGAAGAAAAACCTGTAAAATCGAAGGAATAATTTTTCCAATAAAAGGAGCAAATTTTTCCCCCAAAGCAATAGGCAAATAAATATATAAAAGAATATATCCATCTCTAATATAAGGCTCTGTTGTCGAAGATTCTGTTATTTTTATTACTCCAGGCAAGTTTTGTTCCAAAAAGTCTCCTCCAATTGCTGCAATTAATTCTGAAAGGCCTTGAGCCGCTCCTTGTCTATCTACCGAAGAGGATTCGGAAACTAAATTCTCTTTAAGCCAAGGCATTATATCCGCCTTAAAATAAGAAGAAAAAAATAAATAGGATTTAGAAGAAAATTTTACTTGAATTTTTTCAGAAGTTGCTGGAGCAGAATATTGAACAATTGCTCCCATTGCTTTTGAAGCAACCTGAAAAAAATTGAATAAAAAAATAAGAATACAAGTGCATCTTTAAAAAAGGGTTTTCACTAGGGAAGGGAGTAGATTCGGAAGGGATCAAATACCAAGTAGAGGCATTTTTGTGTCGTGGGAACCAGAAAAGTCAAGGTTTAGGAAAAAAGTGGGTCGGCTTCGGGTAAGCTGAAGAGAGGGACGAAATGGAAACCCCAAAAAATCTTTTTACAAAATGGCTGAATTTCTTGTTTTCATCATTTTTACTGAAAAAAAAATTTAAAAAAACAAACCGTTCTAACTTCAGGAACAGGATCACACAAAGCTTTTTTCAGACCAGGAATAAGAGAATCAAGGTAAGGTTCCATATCTTTATTATCAACTAATGAATATATATTTGAAAGGACTTGAGCTGCCATTCTTTTAGCTTCAGTATTTCTGTCGGCTAACGCCCTCAAAAAATTTTTTTTGAATTTTTCAAATTTCTAGAAAATAAAACCTGTAAATTATTGGCATCATTAATGCAAGAGAAGGCGAGTCAATATAATGAACAAATTTATTATTTACTATAGTTTGTAAACATGAAGAAGTTTTTCCTGGTGGATCAGCCAAAGCTTGTATTAAATGAGGACTGATAGCCAAACATTCTGGGTTCTTAAGAAAAGAGAATTTTATTGAGGAAGAAACTTAAAGTGACCACTTCCCATCCGCAGTGTGAGTATTCCCAGTCCCAAAACTGTGAGGATTTTGTATTTTTTCCGGTATTATTCGATAGAAAATGGTCATGTTCCTATTGCCAATTTTTAACTTTTTTCCTACAAAGCCATTTTGGATAGTAACAGGCCTTTAAATTTTGGCATTTTTTGCAGAAGCTAACCACAAGATTCCTAAAGAGGCCTTCAAAATAAAATTTCTTACAAACCTGTATAACTTGAGCAATTTGTTTAAGTGCCCTTTCACTTGTTTTTTGTACTTTTCCATGTGTATCAGTCAATGCTTCACACAATTTTGGAACAATTGCAGGAAGAGAAGTAGAAAGTTGGCGTGGAGCACAATTGCTCATTGCTCCTATAAAGAGAAAATTTAATTTGGAAAAATCCTTAAAAAACCTAAAAGTTCAGCAGATGCACATTTTGTCCTCCAAGAATCATCATCAAGGCCTTTTAACAACGATGGTAATAATAATTTAACTCCGTGAGCAGAAAGGGAACGCCTTCAAAAAAACTTTTTTTAATTATTTATTTGAAAAATCTTGTACATCATAGCTTTAGCAGTATCATCAGCAGTTCTTCTAACAGCTTCAGAAGTATCTCCAAACGCTGTGAGAAGATCAGGAAGTAAATGAACTAGATAAGGTTCGAATAATTTTCCAACTGTACTAAAAATTAAAAAAAAATTAAATTAAGATTTAGGTGGATGTTTTGATAATACTCTCATTATAAGAGCTCACAATATTTTTGTGAGTTTAAGAGTCCATCCAAAAAAAACGGAAGACAAAAAATAACAAAAAATTTGTAGACGGTCACTTAAAATGTCCTCCCTCCCTTCAACCGATAAACCAATTTTAAAAACATAAAAAAATTTTTTTCAAACCTGCAAAGAATTTCAATACAAAGAAGAGCACCTTCCCTAAACAAAGGTTTTTGTTTTTGTGCCAGCATATCTTTTAATCTCGAATTTATATTCATTTGTTTAATTGAAGCAACTCCAAGTCCTTTTATTATACTTCCAATTCCATAAGCTGCACCTCTTCGTTCTCCATAACTTTCAGCACTTGTAAGTAGCATAAACATATTCTCAATAAGTTTACTTGCATCATTTTTTAAGGATGGGATAAGTGCTGGAAGACAACCAGCAACTGATTCTTGCACCTATACAAAAAAAATGTGTTTGAGGAAAAATTCAAAATTATTTCAAGTCTAACCTTATCCTCATTTTAAAAACACTTGAGAGTCAAACCATAAAAATTGGGGCTGGGACTAGCAAGGGAGTAGCCAGTGGGGCTGACAAATGAGGGGGCTAAAGCCACCTCATGGGGAGGGAGACGAATGACAGGAAAATTGAAATTTTTTCGCCTACGACCTTCAATTATACATAAATTTTTTCCTTAAAAAACCTGTTGAGACGGAGTAGAAAGAGCTTCAATTAATCTAGCAACAATTTTTCGTACTTTTGCATTGTCTTCTTTTAAATATTGAGCTAACGTTCCTATTAGTACAACCAATCCTTGTCTCAAATTATCATTTTTTGCTTCCTTTGTTAATTTATTGAGTTGTTCTTCAATAAATGGAAAAAGTGTGTCCACCATTTCAGAGCCATGCTGAAAAAAAATTTTCAAAAAAATTTTTAAGAAATTTCAAAAAATTTACGTTTTGTATAGCTTTTGCTGCAGCATTTCTCATTAAATTTCTACAAGTTTCAGCTCTATCATTTAAACCATATGGGACTACCAAGTGTAAAAGGGCCATAATTTGTTGAGGAGAGACAAGTGAATCAGTTATTAGAAAAATACCTAAAAAAATTTAAATTAGTTATTAATAATAAAATTTAAAGAAAATACCAGTTGCAATTCCTTCTCTTTTTTCATAAGGATCAGACTCTTCCTTTATTTTGCGTCCTACAGAGTCAAATTGAGCTGGTTGAAACTAAAAGAAAAAAAAATAAATTTTAAAGAAATATCCACTCCCAAACAAAAATAATATGACTATTAACTGTCTAGTTCAACTCCACGGGGTCTAATGACAAATTCAGAGCTTTCGGACAACTAATCTGCCCGCAAACCCCCCTCCCGTTTTCAATAAAATTTTTTTTTATTTTCCCAAAATATAAATTTAAATTTCAAACAACATTATGTATCTTTAAGTTAATGAGTCTTTGGAAGCCCTTGGACGAGCAATTTGTCAGCAAATTGAAAAAATTGACCTACAAACTAATTAAATAATCCTCCCCTCTTCAATAACAATTTTTTAAATCCACCCCCCCCCCCCCAAAAAAACCAAAATTAAAAAGAAACCTTTTCAAATTGTTTATAAAGTATTCCCATTTGTTTAAGCATTCCATCAACTTCTAAAGGAAATAAATTAGCTAAACTTTGCATAGATTTTCCAGCATCTTCCCTCTTCAATTTTTTATCATCATGTAAATATAAAAGTAATGTCTTATAAAATGTTGGAGACAAATTAAATTCTAAATTTTCCCAACAATTGCAAGCATTTTGTGAACATTCCAAATTTGAGTCATGTTTAGATAAATAAATATCACGAATAAATGATTGAAATAATTCTTTGTTGTTTTCAAATGTTAGCTTTAATAATGGTGATATTGAATTTATTGCCTTGAAAAATTGAAAAAAAATTAAATTAGAAAAATAACTTCATTAGTAGGGTTGGGAGCCCGGTCTGAAAGATCGAGTCGGTCATCGAATTTTGGCCCGAAAAAGACTCATGTCAGTCGGGCCGGCCCGATAAAAATGACTCGAACGTCGGCCCAACTCGAAAACCTCAACACTATTCATCAGACTAATTCATCAATATTTTCCGGAAAATATACTTAAATAAATCAAGGAAGTAAAAATATTTTTAGTAAAAAAATTTTTTACTAAAAACACAGCCACCCTATTTTTAAAGTTAAAAAAACCTTTAAAATAGCAATTCTTTTCAACACATTATCATCAAAAATATGTGCATTAATATTTTTAAAAAAACTAAACAATTCAACATCTTTTGTATTTATTAATTCTTTATTTGAATTAAACATGTCCAAAAATTGATTTAAAGTTGTTTTTAAATCATTAATATATTCAATTGATGAATCCAAACAAATACAGTCAACTAGAAGTGAAGCTAATTTTAATAGTGGAGGTGAAGTTAATTCTTCTGGCTAAAATTTTTAAAAAATTAAAATTTAAAAGAAAAATTAATTATATTCCTTAAATTAGACGTTTTTTCAGTATTTAAAATATATTTTCATTTAACAAAAAGAAAAAATGTATTTTCCGGAAAAAATAAAAGAAAATAAATAGTTTCTCTTTTTCCAGAAGTTTTGTATTTTCCTGAATCAAACCAGAAAAACGAAAAAACACAAAAATTTGTATTTTAAATCAGAATTTAATTAGTTAATTTACCTTAATAAATTTATTATTGACCGCATTTTGTAAAAACTTTGCAACTCTTATTCTCAAATCAACATCAAACTTTTCTGGTGTTTTCTTTAAAAATTGTTCAAGGAAAGGTAATAAAAAGGCTAATTTTGCTGCAGTTATTTTAATTTCAATTTCATCTTCTTCCTCCCCCAAATTTTCATTTTCTCCTTCTTCCTCCTCTTCTTCTTCTTCCAATAAATTTAAATATAAAAAACATGAAGACGAAAGTAAATGAAATGATTGACGTATTTGTTCTTCCATTGAAATTTCACACCAATGATCCATTAAAAATTTTGAATCCAAAACTCGTAATGTTGCATGGGAAATTAGTTTGTCTTAAATTAGAATAATTAAATTCTTTTTAGATTTTTTTTTGAAAATTGAAAATTTAAAAAATAAATTAAAATTACAAATTAACATTTTAAAAAAATCTAGTCCTGTTTGGAACCTTGAATCTTACACGTACTTCGTCCCTTATTTTTTCTTCATACTTGACCTATTTCTGATACTCTTTCTACAACTTAATCTTATTTTCCCTATCCCCATTTTTAACATGTATATCCAAATTCGAATTCAACAGTTTCCTATTTCCTAATTTTTTTTTAAATTTTTGACAAAAAAATTGACTCGTTTTCCAGAAAAAAAGAAATCCCAACAATGCATCACTTAAAGGACCACCCACTTAATTTTTCAATTTTATTCTCTAACAACAAAAAAACCTTACAAAGATCATCCGAAGTAACTTCAAAAATAGCATCTCTAAAAGAAAGATATCCTCTAACAGCAATTTTAGCAACCAAAGGAGACTTGATTAAAGGAACAATATAATCATAAAATAGATTTATATTGATGAAAGCAAACTGAAACAAAAAAAAATTTTAAAAAAAAACTTCAAAAAATTGCGAAAATTTTTTTTAAAATAAATTCTGGCAATCCCTTTAAAAAAATTTTTTTCAGAAAAAAAAGTTTCGAAAAATTCTTAAAAATTTTTTTAAATAAATTCACGCCAGGTCTAGTGCCCATGTCTAAAAAATTTTTCAAAAATTCCAAAAAAAAATTTTTAAATTTATTTACAACCAGAAAATCCCAAAGATAAACAAACAAACTTGAGGTTCCTTTTTACAAGCCATAAAAAGTAATTTGACTTTTCCTTCGAATAAATCATGCAATTGTTTAAGCAATTTACGAATTTCCTAAAAATTAAATTTAGTCAAATTTCAAAAAATTTAAAAAAACCTCCTCATTTTTAAGCTCCAATTCAACAGCTCTCTTCTGCTTTTCAGTTAATATTCCAGCTTTTCTGTTTTTATCAGCAATTTCTTTTCGTAATTGTAAATCGGCCAGTTGGTCTTTGTATGATGCAAAAGAATAATCTCTTTTAATATTCTTTGGAATTTCTATTATATCTGCATTTCTATGAAGAAAAAAAAATTTTTATTGAAGAAAGAGTTATATATTTTATGACAAAAAATTTTGTTGGAACCCTCCCCCCTTTTTATCAAAAATTTTTTCGTTAAGTACTAGAGATTGAGCCGGGTTAAAAAAAGTCCGTTTGATAGAAATTTGCGGATTAAAAAAATCTGCAAAAAGTCTTTCCATAATTTCAAAGACATTAGTCCTTTAAGCCACCCTCAGAAATTAATTTCAGCCTAGGACTTTAGAAAGGCATTAGAATTTCTGGAAAATTTGATAAAGATTTCTTGAATTTCCCCAAAATACCCCTGAAAAAAACAAACTTTTCAATAACTTCTTGATTAAACAGCGTCCCTTCAGCCGTCTCATAAATTTTAAGTTGACGCTCTTCCACATTTAAATATTTTTGAATATCGATAGATTTAAAGGCGTCTGAAGCTTTTTTCCACAATTCTGAATCTGATGACATTTTATTCCTTTAAATTTTTTAATTATTTTTAATAAATCTAGAAAAAAAATTAATAAAAATACAAACTAAAATTCAGAACAAAATACCAATTTTGAGAAAACCCACAAACAATTATTCACATTTTCAGACTCTAATGGTATGTAAAACAAAACGCCAAAAATTATTCTAGTGCCAAAAACTTTTTCTTTTAAATAATTTTTAGTTAATTGAGTTTAAAAATTTAGAACGGGACGGGATCCCGCGGGATTGATCCCGTAGATCCCGGTAATCCCGTTTTTCGCTGAAAACCCAGGATTCCGGGACGGGATCCCGTTAAATCCCGTACTGGGTCACGTGCTGATCTCTAGTTAGTCTTAAAATTTATTCTCAAGAATAGTTTGTAAGTCTTTATTCAGACTTGTAAAAGTAACTTTTAATCAATTCATAAACGTATATTTTCTTTTTTTTAATTAATTTTGAAAGAAAAAATGACTACAGATCCATTTAAATGGGAAGAGGCTTATACTGACGGTTTTTTTAGTTTGTTAATTAAAAATTTTTTAAATAATTTTAAAGATATTTGTATACAATCTGCTCTTCAAGAAGATGAAAATGGTTCCATGGAAAATGCAATTCGACGTATTATTTCTGAAGAAAAGAGACTTAGAAGAAACGAGGGAAGACCGACTAGAATACGTCTTGGAATGGTTTTTTTTAATTTTTTGGAGGGTTTTTCTGACCAGATTTTTTTCTGATTTTTTATTCTGAGTTTGTTTATTGATTTCTAGAGGTTCCCCTTCTTTTTCTGAATTTTTCGTAATTTTTTTTATTTGGTTCGTTTTTCTTCCATTTCTGATTTTTCAATCAGTTTTTCTGTTTACCAGAAATTGTTCTGACTTTTTATTTTGATTTTTTCGGTTTGATTTTAATTTTTGGGTTTTTAGTGTTCTTCTTACCTTATGATTTTACCAGAATTTTTTTCTTATTCTGATTTTTCTATGTTGTTCTGTGGTTCTCTTCCGTTTCTGCACATTTCTCTTTTTCTGATTCTACAGAATTTTTTTTCTGATTTTTCGTGCTTTTTTAATTTTCGGATTTTTCTCCTTACTTTTTTCTTATCTGTTCTCCTTATCTTCTGATTTTACCAGAAATTTTTCTTTTTCTGATTTTCTATGCTGTTCTGGGGTCTCTTCCGTTGTTGTCCATTTCTCTTCATCTCTCTTATATTCTCTGATTCTACAGAATTTTTTCTGATTTTTCGTTCTGATTTTAATTTTTGAGTTTTTATGGTTTCCCTCGCATTTCTGTCCATTTTACTCTTCAAAATATTACCCAAAAAAAGTTTCTTTTATTTTTAAGATGCGACATGTCTTTGTCGGCATTGATCTTTCAACATCAATCCTTTCAAAAGATGTTGAACCTAGTAGATTACGAGTTGTGAGGGAATGTCTTTTGAATTTTGTAAATAAATTTTTTGAGCTCAATCCTCTGTCTGCTGTAAGTTTTTTTTGGTAAACTTTTGAAAAAAAATTTTTTTCAATTTTTTAGATGGGTCTAATAATTGGACGTGACAAAAAGGGTGATTGCTCTTGTGGATTTTCAAGTATTTTTTTTGAATTTATTAGGGAGGGAAATGATTTTTAGGACCCTTTGACATTTGATAAATTTTCTATTTCCGAGAAAATGGCAAAATTAAAAATTAAGTTTTGTTTTTGAAGAGGGAAAGAGAAATTCCTGCCATTTTTACTAGAGAGCGGAATTGTGAAAAAACCTGGAACGGGAAATGAAAATTAACCGGCCGGGACCCGGACCGGGAAAACCGGGAATTTCCTATCCCGGTTTCATCCCGGCATCTTCAAAAAAGCTGGGGAAAAGGTTATAAATTCTCGAAAATAGATCCACAAGTCTCTGTCAATTTCAATAAATGTTATTCCCAACGTTTTTCCCTTCTAATTTTTCCTAATATTTTGGGCTTTTTTCCAATTTCTACCACATATTTTTTAAGGTAGTCTTCAAAAATTGACTGAATCATTTAATTCTCTCAATGAAGCATCTTGTGGTGGAACAGAATTTTCTTTACATTCAATGTTGGAAACTGCTTTAAATCATTTTAGGTTTTTTTAAAATTTTTTTTTTTAAATTTATTTTTTAAAAAAAGAAACGTTCCTGCCCATACAAGCAAAGAATGTATTTTTATTGTTGCAAGTTTAAGCACTATTGATGCTTCTAGTTTAAAACAAATTTATGAGGTTTTTTTTAAATTTTATTTATTTAAAATAATAAAAAAATTTTTTATTTTAAGCAATTAAAAATGCAATCTGTTCGTTGTTCAATAATTTCTTTTTTGGCTGAAGTTTATGCTTTTAAAAAACTTTGTGTTACTACACAAGGTATTTCTTTCATCAGAAAAAAAATTTTTTTTGTTTAGAAATTTTCAAAAATTTCTGAAAATTTTTAAAAATTTTTGGAATTTTTTTTTGAAATTTTCTGAAATTTTTTTCGAATTTTCAAAAAAAATTTTTTTTTCTTTTTTAAAGGAAAATATGGAGTAGCTTTAGACAAGGAACATTTTGACCTTTTACTTACTGAACATTTACAACCTCCACCTTTAAAACCAAAACAAGGACATCAAGATAGTATTGTAAAAATGGGGTTTCCAATTAAAAAGGCAAAGAAAATTCCTTCTTTTTGTGCTTGGTAAAGAATTAAAAAAAAAATTTTTTTTCTTAACTATACATAAAATTCATTTTGAATTTTTTGTCAGAAGCTCTGTCATTTAAAAATTTTTTCCTTTAAAAAATTATTTCCTTTTTTCAACATTTTTTTATGTTTTTAGTGAGAGTTAGACTTTTGCTTAAAAATGGAAAAAATATAAATTCCCCTCAATTGAAAAATTTTTTAAGAAATTTTGAATATTTTGAATTCAAAAAATGACCCAAAAAATTCTAAATCTTTTCTCGCAAAACGCAAAAAAAATAATTTAAATTAAAAAAAATTTTTTTTAGTCATCAATTGGCTGGTGATGCTTTGGACCTTTCTAAAGTTTATTTTTTTTAAATTTTTTTAAATAAATTTATTTTATTTTTTAAAGCAAAATGAATATGCTTATATTTGCCCGCAATGTGGTTCTCATTATTGCCAAACTCCTACAACTTGTCGTGTTTGTGGTTTGTATTTTTTTGAAATTTTTTAAGTTAAAAAATTTTACAATTTAAGGTCTTTTATTATTAACTGCACCCCAATTGGCTCGTGCTCATCAACATTTGGAGCCGTTGCCAGCATTTGTAGAATCCACACCTATTGAAGGGTTTTCTTTTTTTAATTTTTTTTTAATTTTTTTAAATGTACGGACATTGAGTTTCCTCAAATTAAAATTCCAAAAAAATTTTTTGGAATTTTTTAAGAAAAAAATTTTTTATGACTCAGAATGCCTATCAGGGATGGGACATGTTTTTCCGACTTGAAGAAATTTTTGAAAATCGATCTGAATCTCTTAATTGACTTCTTTCTAAATCTGTTTCATCCCTGGTGCCTATCGAATTAAATAAAATTCTTTTTTTTTTAAAGGTCAACATGTTTTGCCTGTGATGAACCTTTATTTGCTTCAATTAAAGCCTATTTTTGCAAAAATTGTAATGCACAATTTTGTATAGAATGTGATATTCTTTTACACGAATCTTTACAAGTTTGTCCGTCTTGTGGTTAATTAAATTAATGAATAAAATTTAAATTTTTTTGTGTATTTTTTAAACGATTTGTTTAATTCAAATCTTGTATTTTCTTTTAATTTTTTATTTATTATTTAATTAATTTTTGTTTTGGTTTTGCGGATTTTATATTCTTGCGGATTCTTTTTTTGCGAATTTTTAAGATTTTTTTAAATTTAAAGACGTGGTAGACTTGTTTGCCTTGTGACAACAAGTATTAAAGTAACAATATCGATAATGTTGTTTTTGACATAGTACAGAAATGAAAATCCGCAAAATTTGTCCGCAAAATTAAAAAAAATTTTCTTTCAATTTTAAGAAAATTTTTCTTCGTTTTCTAAAAAATGTCAACTTCAAATACTGGCGCAGCTGTTTCTCGTATGGTTAGACCAATAATTTCTCAAGATTTGGTTGAAGCAAAATTAAATGTCTTAAAAATGTATAAGCAATTTCAACGTGTAGCTAAACAACATTGGTGGGATTATAGTGAGTTTTTAAAGGATTTTTTAGTTAAAAAATTAATTTTTTAAAGGATTTTTAATAGGAAAAATTTTTTGGGATAAAGACGTATCCGCAAAAATTTTTTTGTCCGCAAATTTAGTCCGCAAAAAATTTCTGTCTGCAAATTTAGTCCGCAAAAAAATTTTTTTTCTAAATATTTTAAAATAAAAAAAAATCTTTCTAGGACTTCAAGATATTCCGTTGCCTGTATTCCGGGAAGTTTTGAAAAAAGAATTTATGAAAAATGCTCACATACAAGATGTTAGAATTATTGATAGAAAAGTTGAAGGTAAATTATTTTGTATTTTATTTTAAAGTTTTCCGGAAATTTGTGTTTTCTTAAAATTCTGATTTATTTAAAATAAATAAACTTTCCGGAAAACAAAAGAAAATACAAAAATTTTCAAAAAATACATTCCGGAAAGTTTATTATTTTATATTCAAAAAATAATTTGTATTTTTCAGAAGCTCGTCAGCACCTGGTTGCATTAAAATATTTCTTCTACAATGAATACCATGTGCGTAATATGCTCTTTGCTGAGAATATTGAGCCTAAACCGAAAGATTTTCTTTCCAAATTCTTGCATGGGAAGGATTAAAATAATAATAAATTTTTGTTTTGGATTTATTGTAGGATTTTAAATGAATATATTTTTTGGATAAAAATGTATTTTTGTTAAGTGTTTTAGAGTTCTGATTTAAATGTTTTTCTGAAATGTATTTTTTAATTCTGAAATGTATTTTATAAAAATACAAAATTTGTTCTGAAAACTTTAATTAAAATAAACATGTTTTTGAATTTAATTCTGATTTTTATTTAGAAGAAACATGTTCTAAATTAATTCTGGTTTTGTTTTAAAAATAAAAACTTATTCTGGTTTACATATGAGAATAAGGTTTAATTAAAAGTTTTCCGGAAACGGTTTAATTAAATTCTGATTTTATTAAAACTTGTTCTGATAAAAATTTTGAAACCTTTTTTCATGTAAGTTTATTTTTAAGTATAAATCAGAATTATAAGAAATACAAAACTTTAAAATTAAAATTCTGAAAAAAGGTTAATTAAATATCTGGGTACATTTAAGTGTTAAAATTAATTTTTAAAAATTTAATTTTTTCGTTTCATTTTTCCAATTTATTTTTCTTACATAGACTCATCAATATTTTCTTCATTATTGTTTTCCTCAATATTTTCCCCATTAGTAGTAATTTTGTTGGAAGTCTCAGAAAGTGCCTCAAATCCTCTAAAAAATTTTTTTGAATTTTTTTCCTCAAAATAATTTTAAAAAAATATTTTATTTTTAAATATATGTACCCATTAGCAAATTTATTGAAGCCTCTAAAATTAAAATAAAAAATAATTCTGATTTTTATTAAATAAACCCACCCATTGTAAAAAGGCTCACTAGTCTGTGAAAACCCCCTTAAAATTATTTTTAAAAAATTAAAAAAAATATGTAAGTAAATATTGTTTTTACCCATTTTCGAAGAAGCCTCTAAAATAAAATTAGTTTTAAATATTTTTGAAAAAAAAATTAAAATTTACCCGTTAATAAATTCGTTAGCCTGAACGCTGAAAAGGGGAGAGAAATTAATATTTTCAGAATTAAAAAAACAAGATATTAAAATCAGAACAAGTTTTGTATTTCAGATTTTACAAAAATACATTTCCGGAAAAAATAGAACTTTAATTAAAACACACCACTAATAAAAATCAGAATAAAATTAAAACAAGTTTAATAAAAATGTTTGAATTTAATTCTGTTTTTACGAATGTTTTTCTCTTTATTTCCGGAAAAGTTTGTAAAGTTTTCCGGTAATGTGCGTTTTTCTTTAAATTCTGATTTACATATGTAAAATAAACTTTCCGGAAAACAAAAGAAAATACAAAAATATTCAAAAAAAATACATTCCGGAATAATTATAACTTTCCGGTTTTTGTCTTTTTTAAAATGTGTTTTCCGGAAAGTTCAATGTTTTGAATTAATTCTGATTTTGTTTTAGAAATAAACTTATTCCTCACTTGTTTGTAGTTTGTTTCAGAATCGTTCCTTTAGACATCTTTGTAGTGTTGTAGAAAATTCGAGGTTGAAGCAAAAGATTGAAATTAAAGCTTAAATATTTAAAAATTATTTTTTTAAATATTTTTAATTAATTTTGATTTTAATTTTTTAGTATTTCATAATCATTTATTTTTATTTCCCCCCATATTTGTCCCCAATTATTACATAGTTGTTTACCTAATTTTTGTGTTGTTGACGTTATAACGATTATCCCCCAACAAAAAGCGTTCGCTTGAATTGACTGCTTTTTCTCTGCTTGCACTTTGAGCTGTCAATAAAGCTGGAAACTATGAAAAAAATGAAATGTGAAGAGACATGAAAAAAAAGAAAAAAAGAGAAAATAAAAGAATGTGCCATTCTCGAAAGAATAGTTAAGCTGTGCATTGACGTTTAAGAGAAGTAAACGCCAAAAGGAAAGAAAACCGGAATAAATTTTAAATAGAAAATACAATAAAAATACAGAAAAACAACAAAAATTAAAATGTCTAATTTAAATTAAATCAGAAAAACATCAAAACTTTAATTAAAACACAACGTCAGAATAAAAATCAGAATAAAATTAAAACAAGTTTAATAAATGTTTTAATTTTATTCTGATTTTTATTAGCGTGTTTTCCGGAAAATTAAAAATAATTTCTAAAGCTAAAATACAAAGAAATACAAAAATCAGAATATTTAATTAAAACATGTGTTTATTCAACAATCGGAATTAATTTTGTATTTTCCGGAAAATTTTAATTTTAATTTAAACAATTTAATTTAAATTAAGTTTTACCATTTTATTAAAACCTGAAGCAAGTTGTCAAGGTAATAAATAAAGAATTATATTAAAATATTTAGTTAGCTGTAAAAAATTAAAAACTAGAAATTAAAGTTGCTTAATGGGAGAGAATTAAAAATGGATTGGAAAAATTAAAAAAAATTTTTTTAATTTTTACAAAAGGTTCAGGACAAAGAAAAAATAAAAATAATTTTTAAAAATAATTTAAAGCCTCCCAGTATTTCTCCAAAAAAATAAAAATATATTCTTTTGCCTATTTTTCGTCTAATTATTTTTAGCCTATTTCTCAAGAGAGATACATAAATCCCCTTTATAAATACTCTGAAGAAAATTAAAAGAATTATGGCCAATAATAAACTAAAAATAAAATATAAAAATAATTTTATCTTCAAGAATTATTTATTTTGTAAAAATAAAGATAATAATCTTATAGTACATGTGGAACATCAAAAATACAAAAAGCTTTGTTTTGTATTTTTGGATTAAAAAACATTTGTTTATATGAACATTATAAAGGCGTTTAATCCGACTTAAAACACATTTGTTTATTTATTCTTTTTTATGTATTTTTGATATTTCTGAAACACATTAAAAAACTTGAAAATCAGAATTATTTAAAATCAGAATTATAAAATCAGAATTTCAGAATTTACACAAATACAAACTTGTTTTATAAAACCAGAACAAGTTTATTTATTTATTATAAAATAAAATCAGAATTAAACTTTCCGGAAAACAGAAGAAAACACAAAACTTAAATCAGAATAAAATTTTGTATTTTTAAAGAGCAATCTCAGAATTTACTCTTTCCGGAAAATAAAAAAAACACAAAAAATATTCTGATTTAAAACTTGCTCTTAAAACACAGAAAAAATACAAAAAAATATTCTGATTTGTGTTTCAAGTTTATTTAAATTATTTTAAATTTTGCTTACAGCTGTATAAACAAACAGAAGCAGTTTTTGCTTCACCTTTACTTTCCATAAAAAAAGAAATTTAGAAAATCTCTCTAAAATAATTTTTTTCTCTTTTTTCATGTTACTAAAAATATTATTGAATTTTTATTTTAATTTAATTTTTAATTTTTTTCTGGTTGCTGGGTTGGATGTAGACAACGGTTTTTATTAAAATTTCAATATTTTTTAACCAAAATAAATTTTTTAGTTGATGTAATTAATTTATTAAAAAATACACAAGACCCTTACAAAGTATTTCACTTGAAAAAAGATGAAAAATTTACTAGAGAGGACCTTGAAAATAATTATGAAACGGTTAAACAATTAATTGAAGCAACTGAAAATGAAGAAGAAAAAGATGAAGCATTGAAAAGTTGCTTCTAATATTAAAAAAAAATATAAAAATTTAATTTAGAGTTGGATGAATTTAAAGAGAAGCTTGTTGAGAAGGCTGTTGAAAAGGGTAAGGAGAGTTAATTAATATTTTATGGGAAAATAAAAAGTTGAAGCAAAAAAATAAAAAAACTTGAAGCAAATTTTAGGGGAAAAACATTTCTGGAGGAGAAGACTCGGGGGATAAATAAACTTGAAGCAAAAAAGAAAAATAAAACTTGAATGTGAAAATAAACTTGGATCAAGAAAAAAAACTAAATTTGAAGGAATAAATTAAAACTTGAAGCAGAAATTGAAAAAAATAATAAAACTTGAAACAAACGGTTCCGTGACTTTTGCGCCGAGAACATTTGCGCCGCGACTTATGCGCCGCGACTTTTGCGCCGCGACTTATGCGCCGAGCGACTTTTGCGCCGGGGGACTTTTGCGCCGCGACTTTTGCGCCGGGCGACGTTTGCGCCGCGACTTTTGCGCCGGACGACTTTTGCGCCGCCACTATCATTAATAATTGTGAAAAACTACAGCCAGACCTCACTATAGAAGATGTAGGATAGTTGGAAATCTTCGGATATCAAGATCAGGATCCGATATCCACCTAAAATTTTCGGCTATCCGGCCTTTTTCAGATCCGGATATCTGGACCCAACAACCCTACACTATAGTGCACCCTCTTCTGGCAGAAAATCATGCCTGAATAGAGGTAGCAAACCAAATATCCTGATCCGAAAAAGTCAAGTACTTTGAAGATGACCCCTCCAGGGGGTCAGTTTATTTTTCAACCTTCCTCTAGGGGGTCGGTTTATTAGAGGGGGCTATTGTACTTCCCGAAATATTATACTTCCTGAAGTTCCTTCAGCTCCTGGACACCATTTTTTTAAGGATACACTATAATTAGGTCCGACTGTAGATATATTTTTTTAAAATTATGGCGGCGCAAATGTCCCGGCGCAAAAGTCGCTCGGCGCATAAGTCGCGGCGCACAAGTCGCCCGGCGCATAAGTCGCGGCGCAAAAGTCGCGGCGCAAATGTTCTCGGCGCAAAAGTCGTGATACCAAACAAACATTTTATTTAAATTAAACATGAAACAAAAAAAACTTTAAATAATTAAATTTGAAACAAGTTTTGAAACTAAAGTTTGTTCTCTTTTTCTTAACTAGAAGGGCCTGGAGATGCCGAGCCAGAAGAAGAGGAGGTTGCAGAAAATCATGAAGGACCTGAACAACATTCTGGGGAGGCAACTGAAAATAGTAAAGAAACAAAAGAGGAAGAAGGGGAAGATGGACCAAAGGAGCATTTGAAAGAAGAAAAAGAGGGGGAAGAGGGGCCTAAACATGAAGAAAGTGGGGAAACACACACAAAAGAAACTGAAGAAGAACAGAAGGAGCCTAAAATTGAGGAGGATGGAGGAAAAGAAAATGAGGAGGGGCCCAAAATAAAGGGTAATATTTGAAAATCTTTGAGATATCACACAAACTATCTGAGATATCACACCATTATGAGAGATGTCCCAGGGAGTAGGATGAGATTGGAATGACTGAAAGATTAGGATAGACAAGGCGTAATATGCAGGAGATGGAAAAATTTTGGAAGTAGATGGGGCGGGATAACTAAGAGATTTTTAATGGAAGGAAGGGATAAGGCAGAGCTTTTCCTTTAAAATTTCAAAAATTACCTAGAAAAAGAAAAGAAAAAGAAGCCTGGAAAAGCTGAAAAGAAAGAAAAAGCTGGAAAAGAAAAAACTAAAAAAGACACTAAAGAAGCTTCAAAAGATAAAATTTCAAAAGAAAAAGCAGAAGAAAATGAAAGAATAAATAGTCATAGTAATTCAGAAGACTCCTCAGCTTCGTCAGAAGGACAATTTGAAGATGGTCCAGATATTGTTAAACGTACACCTGTCGGTTCTGAAGAATTGCCAAGTGAAAAAACAGTTCATTGGCCGGAAACGGAAGAAGATAAAAAAAGAAGAAAAGAGAGAAAGGAGGAAAAGGAGAGACGAGAGAAAGATAGAGAGGACGAGGAAGATAAACGTTCAAGACAGGAAAAAAATAAAGGTGAATTAAATTTAATTTTTTTTCTCGCAAATTGATGAGGAGAACAGGGTTAGGTTAGTGAAAGAAAATTTTTTTGGGAATTTTTTGGTTTATTTATTACCAAAAAGTGAAGAGAGCTTTTCCTAATTGAGAGAGACCCTTCTCAGCACCTCCAAAAATTTTTCCCACGCCCTTGGGTACTTCCTAGTCATTAAGAGGCCTTCACCCAGTGACTGTCTAACGTTAAACCTTTCAATTTCTAGTGGAACCCGAAGAAAATTCTGATGAGAGTGGTCCTAAACTAGTCGAAGAGTCCGAATCTTTTGAATCACCTGAAGACGAATATGAGCGAAGATCAAAAGAAAGAGAACAATTAACACATGGATACACTCCAACTTTTTGTAAAAGATATATCCATCGATGCTATATTGAGGAATATATGACGGAAATGACTAAACACTGTAAAGGTGCTTTAAAAAACTTTTTTCAAATACTTGTGTAGTTTACCCCCCATAGGCTCCGCCCCTTTTATCCTCCTACCCTTTCTTATAAGACTCATAAATAAAAAGGTAAATATTGACCCAAATGTTATTTTTAGAGGAAAAAAGAAGAAAAAAGGGGCGGAGCTTATGGGGGGTAAACTACACAAGTACTCTCTTTCAGACTAATGTCAAGTTTAATAAATTTAGATATTTGTGATCTATTGGGGACTTTGAATGTTGATATTGGACTTAATTGTGAAGAATTGGCATTAAGCGGACTATGTTCTGATGGAATGTGGGGGGATAAGATGGATAAATACTGCCATAGATCGTGTACAAGTTTAAGAGGGAAAAGATAAGGAATTGTCCTAAAGAAGGGAAGGAATCTTTGGAATAATTTTTAAAAATGACTATAAAAGTTTTGAAACTCATTGCTAAAATACTATGTGATTTTAATAAAGCTAATCTCAAATTTTTAAATTCAAAAGAAAAAGAGAACCAAGTGTCTTGAGGTACTAAAAGCATGAGACTCTGAAGGACGAAAAGATTTCCCAAAATTTTGAAGGAAATCTTTTTTATAATTTGAAAGGCTACCGATTACATACTATAATATTGCCAAAAATATTTATTCCATAAATATTTGCTTAATCATAATTAATTTTTTAACTGTCATTTTGTAACAATCTTCTCTCCCTTCTTTCCAATTATATTCTTAAATCTACTTGCTGTTTGCCCAGTTAACGCGCAATGGTCGTCCATTCATCTCGACTCCGTTCATTTTTTGAACAGCATTTTCTGCTCCTTGTTGATCTTGAAATTCGCAAAAACCAAATCCTTTTGAACGTTGGGTGTTGCGATCAATGACAATGCTATAAAATTAGAGTATAATTTTGTTGGGAAGCTTCAGATCGTCCTAATTTTGGTTCTATCGGACTCAGAGCGTCAAGACGCGTCGAATGATATATTATACACCTAAGAAATAAAATATTTACCCCAACGGGGTTCGAACCCACGACCCCTAGAAACCATCGACATGCGATTAACCCACTACACCACATTTACAATTTCTAAAAAAACATGGAAACTCACTGGACATTGGTGACAACACCACATGACGAAAACATATTGCCAATATCATTCTCTGTAGTATTATATGGAATGTTTCCAACTGAAATTTAGCGAAATTAAATTAACTTGTAGATTTTAAAGGTTTAAAGCCCTTTTAAATATTTTTGTTCTCTCATAGTCAAAGAAGTTAACTTTCTCATGGTCTCATGGTCAAATTAAGAGGTAGCAGATGAAAATAGCTCTATAGTGAATGCAATAATCAAATGTTTTTTAATACAAAAAGAAAAATGAGTTGAAAATTTCAGGTCTACCGACATTCTCGGATGCCTGTCCGCAAATGTCGTATGACCGAATTTCCCAAATTTTTTTCAAGAATAATTAATTTTCAACTCATTTCTTCAACAGAAAAAATTAGCATTTCACATACACACAAAACATACCTTAAAAATTATTTTCTGCTCTGTGTTCTACCGGGACCAATCTCATCTTTATTTAGGCAATTTGCCACAAGTGATTGTGTTTTTTGATTTTATGACGTCATAGAGACATTGTGTCAAGATCTCTTTCTCCATCACATCTCCGCTATATTATATTTTAACTAAAAATTTTGCCCATCTATTTATTATGACACCAAAAATTTTTTTCCTTTATTTTCCCACAAATGTATAAAACTTTTAATCACCATAAACACTAAAACCAGAAGCAGCCATTCTTTTTTAATTTGTGAAAATTTGTGAAAAGTCAAAGAAAATTAGGACAAACTAGCACACAAAAAGAATCTCTAAAAAATGAAAAAAAATTAATTTAAAAAAATTAATTAAGAGAATTAGCGTCAATTTAAGAAAAATTAGTCATTGAAAATGTTCAGTCTAACCAGAAAAAAATATTCTCTTCCACGTAACTAAAATCAATAAAATAGAAAAAAATTATTTTGTTTTACAGCGAAAATGATTTTTAAGCGATTAATACTTAAATGTATTTAATTACTAACCAGAAATTGCAATCTTAATATGTCTGGGAAAGATTAAAAAATTACGAAAAATTATGAAAAAAAATTAACTAAAAGTAAAACGTTGGAATTTTAAACAACTTCTAAAAATAAAAGTAAAAATGAGACTCTAAAGTCGTTTAGCCTCTGCAGAAAATATTTAAATAATTTAACGAAATAGTGTGAACAGAGAAAAAGGGAAAACGAGAGACAGTGTAAAATAAGTGTTAGAGAATTAAATTTGAATTTTAAAGTGGTAACTTTTGTTAAAGCATTTGAGGGCTCCCCGACTTTTCGTCAACGGACTTTCCGTCAATGGACTTTCCGTCAATACTTTTCGTCAATGGACGGACTTTTCATCAATAAATGATCGCTTTTAAAAAATTTAGGAAATTATTTTCCTGTTCAAAGCCACAAATAACTAAATTATGTGCCCAATTTTGTATAAGATTTCTTATTTCTTCAAATACTCTCGAATAACCTATGGGCAGTGATGTCAAAGTTCCAGTTCCGGAACTAGTTAGTTCTAGTTCCAGTTCCGGAACTAGAACTACGGAACTAACGATTATCTGGAACTAGTTTGGAACTAGAACTAAGGAACTAGTAAATGCTGGAACTAGCTTGGAACTGGAACTACGGAACTAGTAAATGTCTGGAACTAGCTTTGGAACTAGTTCTGGAACTAGTTCTTGGGGGTATATTTTTGACAAAATTTCCTCGAAGAAGTTTACGGGACGACCTTAGAAATTCTCAAAATTTTCGCCTGCGGCGCTAAAAAAGGAAGAAATCTGGTGAATTGGTCTTTCAAAATTCTAAAAATTTTCGCCTGCGGCGCTGAAAAAGTGAATTTTTTGGCTTATGACCTTAGAAATTCTCAAAATTTTCGCCTGCGGCGCTGAAAAGGTGAATTTTTTGGCCTCTTAATCCTCTAGTTTATCCTCCAATCTCCTTAAATCCTCCGATATTAATAAGGTGATACGCCTTCATACCTAGTTCTGGAACTGGAACTACGAAAATTAAAAACCTAGTTCTGGAACTGGAACTAGTTCCAGAGAAATTTTGGAACTTTGACATCACTGCCTATGGGGCGTCGGCGAGGCGCTTGTGCAAAACCCCGCGCTTCGCGCGGGGTTTTTCGGCACGCGCCTCGCGGGGTGTCAAAGGTCGCTAGGTTCTACACCAGTAACATAAACCTATTCATTTTTACCGATTTTCAACTTTGAAAAGACTACATATGCTTCGTAGTGACACAATTGCTTATAACTTTGTTCAGAATTATCAAATAAGTCTAATTTTCAATCTGACAACACTTTTACATACATGTATCATCTTCTATTTCTCTCAAAATTAAAAAATCATCCACTCATTGACGAAAAGTCGTTGACGGAAAGTCCATTGACGGAAAGTCCGTTGACGAAAATTCGTGCCACCGCATTTGAGTCTCATTTCTGGGGTACAGTCCAAGTAGGCGCGCGGCCATAACGGCGCAAAGCCATAACTTGCTTCAAGATTTACGAATCTTCCCAAATTTGGTATTAAACGATTCCTCTCATCGAGCTAAAGAGATTGATACCAAAATTGATAAGGGCCAGAAATTTTCCAGCAAGTTATGGCTTTGCGCCGTTATGGCCGTGCGCCTATTTGTCCCTTATTTCTTTTTATTTTTTACTTTGATTTTTTATTTTTCCTATAATTTTCAGATTAAATTTTAATCATTTCAGGACTTATTTTCCAATGCCTTTAACAACCCGTTCAGTCTCCCCAGTAAATTTATCGCTTCATCGACTTCCCGATTCTGTCAAACAAGACGAACTTCAATGCATTACAAACGGAACATTTGCAAATTTAATAAGACAATTGAGTTCGCTAAGTCGACATGCCCAACAAATATTTTCTGATATACACAGGGAAGTATTAAAAATTGATCATAGAACAAACACTTTATTTTTGCGTGTTGAAAGGTTAGCTCAAAAAGTTGCTCAACAATCACAAAATTCTTTGGACCAAGGTAAGCTGATTTTTTTTTAATTTCTCTAGGACAAGTTGGGAGATTCACACAAAATATACTGGACATTTATTTGAACCGGATGGCTTTAGGGATGATCGGGATCCAATCTGGACTTTTCGGGGTTTGGACAGGTTGTCGATCATTGGTATTTGTAAGCCAAAAAGTCATCTTTCAGGAAATTTGCGGTTTGTCTATGGGTTCCGGTTCGAGTATCCGAAGATTTCCCAGGAACCCCAAACCATAATCCGGATTTATTTCTGCTCCGGATATCCTGACACACATTCTCTATCGGATAAGCCCTCTCGACCTTTTTTAGGTCGGACACCTCGCAACTTTTCCTTGTTAGTTTAGTTGGTTTCGTTTCTAAGGTTTGTCCTTTTTACCCATTTTTTGACTATAGATCTTGCAAGTTAACTAAAAATATTTTCGATTTCTTTGTTGTTGTATTTCACCTCATTGTTTATTTTCCTCTAAATTTTCCGATTTTCACAAAAAATTTTAATTTCAGCAAATTTGGAGGAAGCAGCATTACGCAAAGCCTTTAAAAGCTGTAATATAATTGACCAGCATTCTCTAAGTAGACAAACATTGCCAACTTCTCTTCAAGAGCAATATCAACAATGTGACCCACCTCCAGAATTAAACGAATTAAATCCTTATAGAGAAGATGAAAAAGAAGCTCTTCGTTATTACACAGATCCTGGCTATTTTTTTGAATTGTGGAGACAGGAAATACTTAAAGAGTGTGGGACGTCTGGGGAGAAAAGGCGAACAGGTTTTTTAAAATTTTAAATTATTTTTTGGAAATTCTGGGACTTCAGGCGATTAAAAAATTTTTTCTTGGAATCTTTTTGCGAGTTGGACCGGGTCCTTGGCCTCAGTTGCAGGAATAATTCGGATAACTTCTTTGGTCTAGTTCTCGGTCCAACTTCCTTGGCCCTGATACAGGTCTGGTTTTTTATTCCTTAGACTTTGACCGGATCCTTTACCCGAATTTCAGGTCAAGTTTAAAAAAAACTCCCTTATTAGCTTTGTCTCTTGAGAATGCAAAACATTGGCATTAATCAAAATTTTTTACATTTTTTAATAAACAATTTTCTAGGTCGTTCACCAACAAGTCCTCATCGCCGTAACCGTGATCAAAAACAACAAAAGCTACACAACATTTCTCAACAACAACAAAACGCTCTTTTAAACTTTCATTCTTCACGTTCAACAAATTATTCGCGTTATTTACCTCCTGGAAATAATGGAAAAAATTTGGCCGGAAAGAACCAGCGAACAGGACGATTGCCTAGTTCTGCTACTGAAGTTTTACATTTTCCAGCAGAATATCAGGTTTTTTTCGATTCTTATCTTTATTAATTTGGTCGGTCTGACCGGATCCATAGCGAGTTATGAAGCAAAAATGCCGTAAAGCCAACCTCTCAAAAGTCATCGGAATGCCAAACTGTGGAAAAGATTTTATTGGAACAACATCCCTCTTTTGTCAAAAAAGACCGTTTGGCATTTCGGCGTTTTTTGGAGTTTGCTATTACGTCGTTTTAGTATACCAACCGAATCTTTCACCTGATTTATTAAAATATTTTTCAGGGAAAAATTCGAGAATTATATATGTCCGTAAATGTGTTCCTCTTATTTTTATCATTTATTCTTTTTTCAGGCCCCACAAGCTTTATTAGCTGAACGTGAAATGATGTCTAGTACATCTACACCAATGCAACCACCACCTGGAATGACAATGATGATGAATTATGGATCAAATAATAATAATAACGATTTTGGTAGGCAAAATATTTGTGGTGGTTTTGATGGAGGGAATAATAATAAAAACAATTTTGTGGAGAATAATTCACAAGGATTGTTTCGAAATGTTTCAAATACTACTACTACGGATTCTTGTGGACAACAAGGTTTTTAAATATTTATTTTTAACATGTGTAAGAATGAGATTAATTTAGGAAAAAATGGGGTAATCTAGGGGAGGGAAAGTCATCTTCCTATTTTCTCTCTTTCAATTTGCAGAATGTCAGAAATTTTTTAAAAAGATTTTCTAGATTTCCTTAAATGGTCTAGACTAACAATCATACATTTTCAATGTTTCTGGGGGTTTTCTTGGATTTTTTCTGGTCCAGGATCTTCCCAGGTCAAGGAACCAATTTTAAACATTGTCAAAATTTTATAAAATAATTTTTTTTAGGTTCTGATTTTAATAAAATGGATGGACTTATGCGTAATCTAAATTTGTCTGCATCAACACAAAATAATGAAAATATACGTAATAATAAAGAAATTGCATTTTTGGATGATGAAGATGATGAATTACCACCTCCACCCCCACAAAATATGCTTGGATCTTCACAAAAAGATGTTGTTGTTGTTTTTCGTCCACCACCAATATTAGAAAATTCAATGGAAAATTCTTTATCAGAAAATAATTTTATTGAAAAAAATGATCAGGAATTTCCTTCTCCTCCTCCCCAAACAAATATTGCTAATCAATTTCAATATTTACCTGCTGGAGGAACTGAAATTTCAACTACTACAACAACAACTCCTTCAGAAGAGAATAAAAATATTAATCAAGCTGTTTCTAATGTTAGTTCAAAAGAACAGGTTTTTTTTAAATTTTTTAAGTATTTTTTTGGTTTTTTAATTGGAGGGGAAGGGTTGGGGTAATTTAATCTATTTTTTATTGATATCTAAGATTTTAATTATTTCATTTGATTAATTTAAATTTTTTCTAGATTCAATCATCTGTGCCTCCTCCACCACCACCCCCGCCTCCCCCACCACCTCCACCGCCTTCAAATTTTAATTTGAAACAACAAGAAGGTACAAAAACTTTTTCAACTAGTGAAAATACAAGTCGAAAACCTTCAACTACTTCTAGTGGAGATGGAACAAAGGTTTGTGAATTTAAGTTTTTTTGTAGATCTCAATTTAATAAATACGTTTGTGGATGGGAGTTGTCCTCGAAATTTTTTAAATTTTTTGGTCTTGAAGGTTGCTTGATTATTTGTGTAAGATTAATGATGACCTTTTAGAAAATCGTTGTGGGACTTAAAAAAAAATTTTTTTTGCTTTAACCACCAAGAATGTCCGCAAAATAACTTGCAGATTTTTAAAATTAATTTACTGAAAATTTTTTGCAAATTGTGTATTGATCTGGATGATCACACAAACACCAACCCTTTTTTTCTTAAAAAATTTTTTTTTATATAAATTTTTTAATAATTCAACAATTTTTCTAGGACAATCGTTCATTATTATTAATTCAAATCCAAGAAGGTGTCCAATTAAAAAAAGTTCAAAAACAAGAAGAACAAGCAGAAAAAAGAGCTGTAAATGATTCAACAGATGTTGCTGCAATTTTACGTAAAAGAATGGAACATTGTTTTGGTGGTTCTTCTGATGAATCAAGTTCTAATAGTCCAACTGGAGATGATAATGAATGGGATTAATGGGAAGAATGAAAGGAGGAGGTTTTTTAATAAATAATTTTTTTACTTAAGGGGGTTTTAATTCTTGGATTTCTTTTAAATTTTTTTTGTAAGTTAAGAATTTGAGTGAAAGATTGTCCGCAATTTTTTCCAGTTGCGGATAGAATTGTATATTTAAATCTTTAAACAAATAAAAAATATTTCTTTTTATTTTATCAAAGTTTTGGGGAATAATTTTATTTTTAAAATTTATTTCCGATTAATTTAAATATGATGTACTATAAAAAAATTATGTTTTTATAAAAAAATATAAAACAGTCTTGACAAATTTTTTTTTGTTGAGTAAAACACACATCATATTTTAGTAATAATTTACTTAAAAATTTTTTGTAATTTTCTAAAATAAATATTTCTTTTTTGATAAATATTATCTTTTTATTTATTTTTTTAATTAATTATTTTTATATGGTTTTTATTCACACCATTTTCTTCTATTTTTTCTTTAATTTAAAATAATTTTTTTCTTTTATTTAAATGAATAAAGCAGCAAAAGTAGCTTCAACAATGTTGTCAAAAAATAATTTGGTGTTCAAAAATGGAAAATTTTTAAATTCTCTTTTGCCAATACTTAGAGATGAATTATCAAGATATTTAACTACAGATTTGGATGAATCTTCTGCTTTATTGAGTCAACAAAGAATTTGTAAAATTTTTGATTATAATGTGGCTGGAGGGAAATTTGCGAGGAGTAATTTGGCTATGCAGACATTTACGGTTTTTTTAATAAATTTTTTTTTGAAAATTTCCGTTGGGCCCCGTACCCTGGGGCTTTACTCTGTTAAGCGTCAAAAAGTATTTTTAGATATCTCTAAATTAACTACCCAATTTAAGATTTTTAAAAAAGGTTGGCCATTAATTTTGAGGGGAAGAACTGTCTTAAACCAATAACACTTATTTAAGATAATGGAAAGTAAGGATTTTTTCGATACCCACCAATTTAAGATGCTGGAAAGGGAAGGAATTTCTTCATGATATTTGGAAAAGGGGGGTATTTTAGTTTCCTTTTTACACGTTCTTCTCGAATAATTAATTAAAAATCCAAACCTTAGTGGGACACCTATTTCCATTCCCCATACCCGAGTGGTTCCTCCCAGACTCCTTCAGAATCAGGCATTCTTCTTCTGTTTTTAATAAACTCGGATGGATTGTCTAATTTTATATAGACTGGAACAATATAAGTAATTTTTTATAAGTAATTAAATTTTAAACCCCCTAAAAATCCTAATTAAAAAAAAATTTTTTCCCAGGCACTCTCCCCAAAGTCAATAACTGAAGAAGAATTAATTACAGCAGGAAAGGTTGCATTAACAATAGAATTGCTACAAACATTTTATTTAATTGAAGATGATATAATGGATTCGAGTATTTTGAGGCGTGGAAGGCCAAGTTGGCACTCTTTGGTTTTTTAAATTTTTTAATTAAAAATTTTTTTTCTTAAGCCAGATATTGGACTAGCAGCAATAAATGACGGTCTATTACTTGATTGTGGTATTAATAAAATTATTCAAAAAGAAATTCCTAGTCATCCAAGGAAAAATGCAATATTGAGGGAAATTGCTACAGTTAGTTGATTTTTATAAGGGAGGGTCGGTTGAGTCTGGGCGAGTGCTTCTTTCATTTCGAGTCTCATTTGTTAGTGTCGTAACATTCGGTCGGGGATCTATTGGTGAGACTACCATTCCATTAAGAACATGTACCGTTAGGTACCTTGAGTCAGCTTTTGTCGTGACTCAAGTCGTCATTCTACGGTTCCTCTGTAATTTTTTTTTCAAAAGGCAAAACAGAAGACAGTTATTGGTCAAATGCTGGATATGACTACAACAGATTTGTCCCAATTCACTTGGTCGAGATACTCTTCAATTGTAAAACACAAAACTAGGTAAAAAGAAGGTCAACTGGACATTGGTCTTTTTTTTTAATTTAAATTTTTTTTTAATTCCATGTTACCTTTTAATGGGGTTTTTAGACTAGAGGTCGGTAAAATCTTATTTGCGGGATCCCGCATGCGTGATTTTTTTACGAATCGTTGCGGGACAGGATCCCGCGGGATAAATCCCGCAAAATCCCTCATTCTGAATAATGTTCCTTTTCTCAAAAAAAAGTGTCATTTGAGTCTCGCCTTTAAAATATTTTTTTCAAAATTTTCAGTCATTATTCCTACCTGCTCCCATTAAATCTTGGCATGCATTTGGCAGATTATACAACACCCCATCAAGTACAATTGAGACAAATAGCATATGATTTGGGTTATTTATTTCAAGCACAAGATGATTATCTTGATTGTTTTGGAGATTCTTCAATAACAGGAAAATCAAATTTGGTCGATTTGGCAGAAGGAAAATGTACTTGGGTTTGTTTCTGAAAATTTTTTTAATTTGGGAAAATTTTCCTGGATTCTAATGATCCTTTTTTAGTGACCGGATCAGGCCGGATTTTTCCGGAGTCCGTGTCCCAAATCCGGGTTTGTTTAGATTTCCGGACTAAAACCGGACCGGATTAATCCGGAAAAATTCGTCCGGATCCGGTCAGGCTCCATTGCCAAATCCGGGTCCAGAAAAATCCATTTGCCGGTCACTACTTTTTTAAAAGTGTAATATTTGAGTCTCATTTCTAGAAATTTTTAAAATTTCATTTACCATTTTTTTGAAATAAAAAATTTTTTTAAAGGTAACATGTGCTTTAATTGAAAAATTGGAAAAAACTAATAAATCTGAAAAATTGGACAATTTTAAAAAGAATTTTTCTACTAAAGATGAAAATAAGTTAATTATTGCAAGAAATATTATTGTTGAACAGGGGATTGAAGAGGATTGTTTGAAATTTCAGGTTAAGAAAAATTTTTTTATTTTTTATTTACTATAAAGTCAAAACCCATGTGCCTAAAAATTTTTAAAAATGTCAAATTACCAAAAAAAACATGTTCAAAACGTCCAAAACTCAAAATATCCCAACCACTTAATTTAAGGACCTGACACCCTAAGAAAATTTTTTTAACGAAAAAAATCATTTTTAGAAGCAGAAAGTATCCGAACTTCATGAAGATATTATGTCCTACCCAATAGAATCAATTCGACATGTATTGGAACTGACACTTGATGAAATGACCGGACGGCAAAAATGATGTGAGAATTTTTTTTAATTTTTGTAGAAAAAAGACTTTAATACCAAAAAAAATTTTTTAATTAATTTATTGAAACAAAAAATGCTTTTAAAATTTTATTTAAAGAAAAATAACCAAGAATATGGTTAATAAAAAATTTTTTTATCTTTAAACTTTACATTCCAAAAATTCTCATCTTCCTTCTAACTTCATTTTCCATCAAAAATTCCATAGTAGACTTCTCTCCCAAAATCCTTTCTTTTCTGGAACAGTTGACGTCTCAATTTCACTAAAATTATAAAGACTTTCTTAGTATCATTATTCTCCCTTCTTCATAATCATCTTCAAATACATATCTCTTCATTTTCAATAATTTTGTCTTTATGGTTTCTATAAATATAGGAAGGCCTTTAATTTTTGTTCACGGCATGGTAGTTAAGGTTGTTGCTGTTGTCCCTAACACTGCTGGCTGATGCGACTCCTATCAAGAAGGCTCTTCCCTTCTCATAGACAAATGGACGGTTGGTCCTCCCAACTCCAAAGGAAAAAATAATTGTCTTATGTTTCCGTGTCTTCTTGAGGCGAACAAATGAGACGGACGGAAGCATCGTAAAAATACCATATATTCTTTAAGCTTTCTATATAGGGGAGGGAGTATTCAATTCTTTATAAAATATTTTTATACAACTAATCTAAAGAAATTATTTTTCAAAATCAAATGCATTAGTAATTCTCCCCTTACCCTATATGGTATTTTGACGAAAAAGAATTTTGGCTGAATCATTATAATGAATCAGTCAAATTTGTGCTTATTCTATGTCCTTTTAAAATTTTATAAAAAAATACAAATGAAATTTGATGGAAAGGAAAAATAAATATTTATATAGGATTACTGAAAAATAATTGAAAAAAAAAATAGAAATCTTGAAAAATATATATAGAAAATAATTTTAAAAATTTTGTTGTTTCACAATAGAATTTGCTTTAATTCCAAAATCCTTCAATCTTTGAAGGACTGGTCTATAAACTGTTTTGGATGTTGGTCTCAACATTCCAGTTTCTTGTATTTCACCTTAAAATTTGACAGATTTCCATTTTACTTTTAAAAAAATTAATTTTCTTTTACCATCCAAAATCATATTGCTAACAATAGCAGCTGTATAACCCACAGTACTTGCCATAGCTGAATAGCCATTTTTGGGCTGTTCGCCGTAGGCAACCAGATTTATACGGTGATATTCCTAAAAAATTTTGCTTATAGGTTTTTGAAGGCAATAGGAATTCGAGAGTCCTATACCCAAAATTCTAATCATCACTGGGCATAGTCCAGTGATTATGACACCTCTCCCTTTTATGCCCAAATTCTAGTCTTTATCAATCTATTAGGTTACTGACAGTTAGT
Source organism: Meloidogyne arenaria (assembly GCA_036172955.1). Classification (NCBI taxonomy): domain Eukaryota; kingdom Metazoa; phylum Nematoda; class Chromadorea; order Rhabditida; family Meloidogynidae; genus Meloidogyne; species Meloidogyne arenaria. Next base: position 3,211,242 of record JARQAB010000043.1, read on the forward strand.
CTCAGGCCAATTAAGAATTAATCTATTAAAGCCTCATTTGACTAAGACCCACTAAAACAATTATGAAGACCCTAATGTCCCTTTTAATAATTTTCAATTTCAAACCAATGCTCCAGATGGAAGTTGGGCGACAATGTCATGATTTAAAATGACCAAATCTTTTTCACCTATTAAGTAATTTTTTGATTTTTAATAGGTTTAAGCTCACCAGGAATGTAAGCAAGAGCTTTAGCTAAATGAGGGACCTTAAATTTTTATTTAAAAATTTTAATTTTAAAGTAACAAACAAGAGTGTCTAGAGGAGTTAAGTGACGTTCTGGTGTTGCATCGGAAAACTAGAAAATTGAAAAAAAAATTTTTGTAAAGGGTAAGGGCAGTCGCAAAAAATTTTTCTGTCTTTTCGTAAGTGGTTCTCTTTGGGGGTTCATTTGAAAAAATTTTTTCTACCCCCCCCCCCCCCTCTAAAATACGTGGCCACTCATTACACCCATCAGCCCATTTTTTCAACATACAAGTCCAATTTCGTCTAATCCATTTAATTCTCGTATTTTCCCCTCTCCACCCAAACAATCCAAAGCAATATTTTTTAAAGAATCGGGGAAGATGTCAATTTGCTGATTTAATAGGGAAGCTGTTATTTGTTTCCACGTCAAGTCTGGACCTTCTGTTGGATCAAGAAAATCTTTCTTTTCTGTTGATAGATAGCCAATTTGTTTTAATGCTTTAACCGCTTCCACAAACCCCTGAAAAAATTTTAAATAGAAAGAAAAATAAAAAATCCGGGCCCCGACCGGACTCGAACCCACAACCCCTTGAATGAAAGGAGTTGGAAAGGGGTTGGAAAGCCTTAACAGATATGGTAAAAATGAGAGAGCTAGAACATCTCTAATGAAATTCTAGTTCCTTTTTTGATAGAAAATAATTTCCCTCTCTCAATTAAATCTCCACCTTATAACGAAGAGTTCCTCTCAAAAGAGTTTTACATTCCCCTTGGACTCCATAGATTTCTGCATATTTTGTAGAATCTCTATTTGCATATCCAATTAAATTAAAACCCTAAAATGTAAAAAATAATTTTCTAAATTAATTAAAAGATTCTCTAACAGGCATAAAATCAATTTCGTGAAGATCCTCAAAAACTTCTCCATTACTTCCCAATTCAACAACATTTCCATTCATTAAATAACGTGCTGGGCTAGTTAATGCCTTTTTTAAATTTTTTAAGAATTTTTATAAATAAAAATTCTGTTTTTTACCATTAAAACACCTTTTGGACTCCAAGAAAATTTATACCGCAGAGCATTATCTGATGCTTCTGGAGCTGGGAGGCCACCAGCAAAACTCACAAAGGAAATGACCTTAAAAAATTTTTACAGAGATCAGATTGAGCAAAAACATTTTTAAATTAATTTTTATACAAAGAGAAAGGAAAATAAAAAAATCCGGCGCCAGCCGGACTCGAACCCACGACCCCTATCTTATATGAATTGGAAGCCTTAACCACTAAACCAAAATGCTCGATTTTCCTTAGTAATTTCCATTTTTCAAAAAATTCCAAAATCAACCCCCTCCCATCCTTTTCTAACCTCAAACCCTTATTTTAAATATTCCCCTCACCTTCCCGCCATAAGCATGTACTTGATCTATGCACTGCATTGCTAACATATGGTCAATTCCTGGGTCTAAACCAGCTTCATTCATAACTGTTATACCTGCTGTTTTACAACTAGAAAATTTCTTTAAAATTTTCAAAAAAATTTCCAACTTACGCATCATTCATAGCTTGTAATTCAGGTGTAATATAACTACTTGTAACCATGTTTGTCTGATTTTTAATACACATACGAACAATTTGAGGGTGTAGGGTATATGGAAGTAAAGAAATACAAAGCTCGTTTTTTCTAGAAAATTAAAGAGGGATGTTAAAAGATCCAAAATATTTTTTAAAATTAATTTTTATGCAAAAGGGAAAGAAAATAAAAATTAGGGCGCCGAACGGACTCGAACCCACGACCCCTTTACGTTAAAATCTAAAACCTTAACCACTAGACCATTAAATTTTATTTTTCTTCAAAAACTTACGCCACAAGTTCATTAACACGTTCCGTCTCTTTATGTATATCCACAATAACCGTTTCTATATTATCTCCCAAAGAAGAATGTCTCTGAACATTTCTGGATGAATCAGCCACTGTTAGGGCAACATGGGGTAAACCGGCAAAATATTTTGCAAGAGGGTCAGATACCATTCCAGCACCAAGAAGTAATACACGTCTAGTTGTAGGCGTCATTGCACGGGATTTGTGGGCTGATCGTCTTTTAAAAAATTATATTTTAATTTAGAAAACCTCCTTATAAGGTACACCCTAAGGGCTGAAAAAAGCGCGTAGAGAGTCGCTTAGGAAGCTCCTTAACCCAATAGAGGAGCTCTTAGCAGCTCTCCACTGCTTAGGCAGCTCCCCTACTCCCCTCTATCAGCTCCTCCACTCATCTCCCTCAACTTATTACTAATTTTAGGGCCAATGAGGTCCAACTGTTAAAAAATTTTGGTAAATAAAAAGAGTAATTTGGGAGGGGGGAATCAATCATTTTATTTGTACTCTTATCATTCTTTTGTACTCTTATCATTTTTTCAACTAATTTATTCCCCCCCTTTCTACCTCTGCTCATTTCTAAGCTCTTCAATATATTTATAATTTGGGGTCAATTCTCCATCTGTCGTAATTATTGCACGCTTAACTTCCTCAGAACATTGTAAGGAATTAAATGGTTGGTCTGTTGAACAATTCAACTTTAAAAAAATTTTTTCAAAAATTTTTTTAAATTCCATTTCTAACCAAATCCATGACATAAGGTAATAAAAGAGAGCCAAATTGTTCACTAGCTTCTACTGGAAGTTGGGCAGGCATATTATCTATGGAGCAAATCAGGCATCCCGAGGGGGCATCAAAACTAAAATTTATTGGACGTTTTGTGTTTTTGACATTTTGAAATTTTGACATTTTAAAATCTGGACATTTTAAGATGTGACATTTTAAATTTTGGACGTTTTGAATTTTGACATTTTGAAATTTAGACGTTTCGAATTTTTGACATTTTGAAATATTTTCTCTCTCACCTATCAGTTGACTGATTCAAATCAGCATCATAAACAGTAAAAGGTTTGTCAATAGTTGTACATTCAGTCATAAATTCGATAGAACCCCCAGGGTCAGCAGAAATATCACAAATAGCCATTAATCTGTGGGGAAGAGAAGGACATCCTGGCACCTCCAAACTTTTATTTACTCGGGGGGTTAATAGAATTTTGGCGTCTGGTATAGTAAGCAATCTTGGTGTATTCACTCCCCAAAAGACACAATTTAAGATTACTGTAGCGTAGGGGGCAATCTGAAAATAATTTAGAATTTGACCATTTTGAAATATATAAGGTTGACCCTTATGAAATAAAATATGCCTCTGACCCTTTTGAAACAAATTAACTCTACTGACCCTTTTGAAATAAATTAACTATTGGCCCTTTTGGTATAAAATAGGCTTCTGACCCTTTTGAAAAATAATCTCTATTGACCATTTTAATAAATATGTTACTGACCCCCTTGAAGATACAGTATTCTAGTTTCTCTCTCTCATTTTGATAAATCTGCTTTAAAAACTCACTTCACTAGCAAACTTGGAAACATAAAGTTCAGGTTGCTTCTCAAATTCCTCCCTCTTATAAATTCCTCCTTCCTTCCTAATCATATGATCAGCACGAGAAACAACACAACCATAAACTTTGTTTAATTCTTTAAAATTTAATTTTTAAGAGGAAAAATTTAATATTTTAATTTACGTCCTTTCTTGGCTACTTGAGGTAAAGTACTCGCATCCACAAATTCGTGGGGAAAATGTCTAAAAAGTTCTTGGGCGCCTTTAGAAACATTTCCTGTTCCGGTAAATACTGGAAGAAAAAAGGGAGTTAAATTTAAAAAATAAATTTAAGAAACCAAAAATTAGGGGCCCAATGCTTCTAGGCATTCGATTCAAGGCTATTTCATAGCCGCAATCGCGAACGGCATTAATCGCCATGTGACTGGAATTTAAAAAGGAAAATTAATTTTTAGAAATATTTTCAGACCTGTCACTATAGTTGTGTGCTAATCTAAAAATAAAAAAATAAATAGAATAAAAGAAAAAAATTTCGGGCGCCGAGCGGACTCGAACCCCCGACCCCCCCCCCCCCCCCCCCCAAAAAATTTTTTTTATTAAAAATTAATAAAATGGAATTAAAAAATAAAAATTGGATATAATATGAATAATAATTAAATAAAAATTAATTTTCTAGAAAAATATTGAAAGAAAAATAATTCGGGCCTCGAACGGACTCGAACCCACGCCCCCAAACCTTGCACAACATTTTTGTTTTTCTCAAAGAAAAACTTACGCAATGTGAATAAAAGGTGTATGATGCCCTAGAGCCAAAAGTCTAAGCCCCAATCCATGCAATATATCAATAAATCCCGTATATCCCGCCCATTTTCCAAAATATACAAGTCGTCTATCCTCAATATCCGTCATCTTCTCAAAATCAATTAATCTAATTTTTCTTGCCAAAATACTGTCCAACATTTCCATATTGTCTTGTTGTGCTTTAATTGTGTGGGAAAAGAACGCATAAGTTTTGTTTGGAATTAAATCTTCAACTGGCACTTGTTTAACAGAAACAATTAATTGAGCTTGGCTAAGGTCTTCTTGAACCGTTGCGCTTAAAAAGCTCGTCATTTTAGTTTAAACAAATAAGCTTACCCCGCCCCAATATAATCCTGTATTGGAAAAGCCCTTCTATTTGATGGTTGAATAATTACTCGAACCCCCTTCTTTGTCAAAACTTTTACATGATTTGGTGTAAGAGGGACTCTTCTCTTTAATTAATTTTTTTAAATTAAAAATCTTTAAGAAAACCTCCCAAGCATTAATCGTTTCCCTTCGAATCCCAACTGTCGGTACTCCTCTCCCCAAATAGGAAGAATAATTTTGTGGACGAAAAGGGGTAGGAGGAGTAAAGGAATGAAAATTTCGAATAATTCGAAAAATAAATTTTGATTTTAGAGGAAGTTTAAGGGTGCAGAGGTACATTAGGTTTCGTTGAAATTTTTATTTTTGTTCTATTTTTATTTTCTAAAAAAATTTTTTAGATAAATAATTAATTTTTATATTTTTTAAATCAAAATAAAATTAGATAAAAATATTAAAAGTTTATGTCTCTATTTAAAAATGAAAAAGGGGTTCAATTAATTAAATTTCATTTGTATGATGCAATCTAAAAATGATGTAAGGGTTCTAAAAAAATTTTTTTTTAATTCTAATTTTTTGTTCTTTATCAAAAAATACACTTTAATGTGTATACTAATCAGTCATATTTTTCAAAAAATAATTTTTATCAAAAAATATTTAAAGAAAAAGAAGCACATGGCTGAATATTTTTACTTATTAAGAGACGAACGAAACGTGAGAAAAAATTAGTATTTTAATTGAACATGTGAAAAGATAAATTTTTTTTAAATTAAATAACGCATGGTAATGAATGGTGTGTCTTTTATTTATTAAAAAAATTATTTAGTAAATTTGTGTCGTCAAGAAAACAGAAAAAATGATAAGACAAAGTACTATATTAACAACGTGATTAATTTTAGGAGAAGAAAAATAATTTTTGATGGACACAAAATTGGATTAAAAAATATTTTAAAATATTTTTTTAACGTTAAAAATTTTTAGAACTAATTTTAAACCAATTAAGTATTAATTTAATATTATTTCCAACAAAAGGATTCGAACCCTGCTCGTTTTTGGGGGTAAACCAAAAATTTTACCACTACACCACAATTAACTATTTTTTAGAAATGGAAGGTATGGGAAGAAATTCATAAAATTATCAGAAAATGACCTATAAGCGTAAAATTTACAAAAAAATATAAAAAATATTGCCATTTAAATATTCTAAAAATTTTAGAATTTTTGGTTAGGTAATAAAGTTATGAGGAAAAAAAGACGAATTTAGGGGGTTTTCGTTTAAATTTTATTCACAATTTTCGAAACACGTAGTACAAAATTCTTTAAATTGGAGAGGATATAGCTGACAACGTTAAGAATATTCGAAAAAAATTTTATGAAGCTAGATACAATAAAAGGAATTTTATAGGTCTGCGAATTTTAAGCATTAAATACCGATTTTTAGGGGATAACTCAAAAAATCTCAAATTTCCCCAAAAATATTTATTAAAAAATTAAAAACAAAATTTAAAAAACAACCTTTTTCTAAATTAATCAACTTGTCTAACAGTAATATTTATTCGACAATTATTTGCATATTCCAAAATTTCTTTTTCTTTAACCATTTGAATAAATTCGTCTCCAAAGATTTTTGGTTGTCCTTCCAAAATTCTGGGAACTCCATGATAAACTAATCGTTGCTCTCCACTCATAATTAAAATATCTCCAGACCGCAAAATTATTGCATCGACAGGATCATTAAGAGAAGTACCTCCAGTAAGATAAATGGCTGGTTGTCCAAGAGATATTGAGACGAGAGGACGAGACAAATCACGTTCAGATCTGTTGAAAAATTAAAAAGGAAATTTTTTAAGTGCAAAAATTTTTTAAAATTTATTTTAAACCAATTGAGTATTAATTCAAAATTGTTTTCCAACAAAAGGATTCGAACCTTGTTCATTTTCTGGGGTGAACCAAAAATTTTCCCACTACACCACAATTAACAATTATTTAAAAAATAGAGAGGAAAGGAGGAAATTACTCATATTTAATTTAAAATGCAAAAACCTGTCAATATGCGGCGAAAGATGAGACTTTTCTGGATAAAAATTGACAATAGCAGCATCAGGAAGGAAATCGCCCAAGCCTAGACCTAAAGAAAAAAATTCAGTATTTAATTTAAAAAAATTTCTCCAACTCACTACAAACAACCAAACGACTCAATTTAGCCATTTCATCAGGTAAAGATTGCCTCGGATTATTTAAATATTCTTTTGTATCCCAATTGTAATCATTCCCCAAGGTTACCCATCGAAGTTTTTTTGAACAATTTTTGAAGACATTTGGTTCTCTATAAGGATTGTTGTTTTGAACAAATAAATTTGTAATGTTTGGAGGCTCTGGGTATTCCAACAGACATTTTTCTATCCACCAAAGTTGCTCTGTTAGAGTTAAAACGCCTCCAATAATAAATAGACCAGGCCTGGAAAAATTTTAAAAAATTTGAAAATTTTTCAAGGGGGGACCTAATGTCCAAAAAATTAAAATTCTTACCGATTCAAAAAAGTAGTAAGAGACCATTGTTGTATAGGCCTTTAAAAGGGGAATTGAATTTGATAAAATATGTAAAAATTAAGTGAAATTTGGGATGAAATGTCATCTTTTTGGTTTTTTGGGAAGGAGAACCAAAAATGATAAAAATAAGGACATGAGGGGATTTCAAATTAAATTTAAATTAAAAATAATTCAAAAATAAACCTTAAACCATTAATTCCTTTAAAAAGCTTCTCTACAGCATTTAAACATTTATCAGAAACATAATTTAATTTGAAAGAAAATTCTTTTGAAGATTTGTAAGGATCAAGCACTCCAGAAAGATCCAAGGGACAATCTCGTCTCTTGTAAAATTTAAATTGTTTTTTGAATTCAGATTGTGAGGGCTCTTCGTTTGAAACAGAATAAACTTTAAAATTTTTTTAGACAAAATTGAAAATATTAAATTTACTTGCCATTGAAAAAGAGAAGAAACCTTCAAAAATGGATTAAAAAAGTAAAATGCAAAGATCTGTCAACAAAATGTAACTAACGAAAAATTAGGGTACGGCCCACTTTGTCGCAGGCCACTTTGTCGCGACCACTTTGTCGCGACCACTTTGTCGCAGGCCACTTTGTCGCAGGCCCACTTTGTCGCAGGCCACTTTGTCGCAAAGGTCTTTTTCGTTGGAAAAATTTTTATGATGCTATGGAGGGTAGGAAAAAGCCTTCTGGGCACGATAGGGGTTTTCTGGAGTAATCTGGTTTGGTTTTACTCCGTTAAAATTTCCGGCAGAACTTACCCGGATAAGAGAAAATAATAAAAGGAAAAAACACCTAAAAGCTTTATCAAAAAATTGAAAAAAAAATTAAAAACAAAATAAAAATTCTAAACCTTTTCAAATTTCCCATTGTTGTAGCCGTGGGATGAAGTATGACACGTGGCGAGCAAAATTTAGGCCAATTTTAAAATAAAAATCAAAGGAAAGCCTGCGACAAAGTGGCCTGCGACAAAGTGGGCCTGCGACAAAGTAGCCTGCGACAAAGTGGTCGCGACAATGTTGTCGCAACAATGTGGCCCGCGACAATGTGGGCGTGTCCCGAAAAATTAGTGACAAAATCTTTTTAAACAAAAAACGTTTTGGCGCAAATTAATAAATTATAGTTTTTGGCATTCTGTATTTTGGACATTTGAGTCGGAAAACTTGGGGAATTTTTTTTGTTTTTGGATTTTTCTTGAAATTTTCTGTAAATTTCGAAATTGGTTTTTGTTTTTTTTCTATTCTTCTTTACCCATTTTCGCATTTTTCTTTTAAGCATTTTAAATATTTTCTAGCTTCTACTAAATTTTATTGTCTTCATTTTACAATATTTCAATGGATGTCTTCGATGTTCTACAAGGCGTTATTGCACAAAAACGAAAACAAATTGACCACATTGCTATTGAAACTTCGGTATATTAAATTTAAGAGGATTTTTTGAACTTTAGGAGCTCCATTTTCACTTCTTCCTCTCCTAAAACTAGGGGGAATTGTTTGCTGGAGTGTATAAAACATGGGGAATGTAGAGAGGAAATGAAAATGTGACCTTTATTGTTCAAAATAATCTCCTTAAAAATTCCCCAGGAAAGGTAGGTTTTCTTGTCCTTGGGATAAATGAGCATAAAGTGAGTGCTCTTTCGATGTTTTTGAGGTCTTCTAGTAGATCTAGTAGATAAACGGGTGTGCTGATTCCTGATATGAATTCAAATTTGTTTATTTCGAATCTAAGACCCGAATTTGACTAGGTCAGGACGCACATTTTTTCTATGGGGACCGGTATACCTCTTCCTTGAAATTTCTTATACTTACAATTAACAATTTTTTTTTATTTTTTAGAAAGGCTCAAAAATGATAAAGCATTGTGATTTATTCAAAAAAGAAAAGGAAGCCTATTTAGAAAAACAGAAACAATTGGAAGACGAACAAAAACTTGCCATGACAAGCAAAAGCATTGAACTATCAATCGATGAAAAAATGTCTTCAAATACTTCGGATTTTATGCCTCGAAGTGAAGTAATAAAAAAATTGAGGATTCGAGGTTTGCCAATTCGTTTGTTTGCGGAATCGGATGAGGAAGCTTTGAAAAGGTTGAGGATAGAATTGGAAAAGCCTGACTTTAATGTTGGATTGAAAAATGATTTTCAAGCGGCTTTGTTGCAAGTTGAAAATGAGGAGGTTATGGAAAAGATTGCTAAAGGAACGAATAATACAAATGAAGCGGAGAAGTTAAACATTGTAATTGAGGAAACGGAAGAGGATGCTACTTGGGAACAAATTCAGGTTTCTTTTGAATTTGGAAGAGATTGGGATGGTTTTAGGCTTACAATTGGACTTGAATTTTGCTTAACTACAGGTCCAGTAACGATCTCTGATTCCACGCCCGTTTAAAGATTGAGCTTAGAGATTGAGCTGTTTCTAGGTTAGGCTTGAACTTTCCTGGGATGTAGCTCCAACACCCAGCCATGAGTCCATGCCCAGACTGGAAAATTGGGATTGTGTTGGTTTTAGGCTAAAGGTTCGAGGCTTTTTGATGATAGCACCATTTCCTGATTCCACGCTATTTTTCTAAATTTTTAACCTTTAACTAAAATTCTTGGGAGTTTTTATTAGTTGTTCTTGGTTCTTTAAATAATCTTTTTTTTCATAAACTGTTTTTTAAACTTCCCAAATTTTTTTTATTTTAACAGAAAGGGGCATCCTCACTTGGAGAAGGTGATGACAACAAAGATTGTGATTTGATTTTTGCATTTATTAATTATATAATGAAACGTTGGGCAAAGGAATTGAATGCTAGACCAGAACAAATAAAAAGAAGTCCGGCTGGGAAAGTACAAGCTGGAATGCAAAAACAGACTGTTGAACATATGAATCCTCTTGTTAAATCATTGGAGAAGCATTCTGTGAATTCCGATATTCGAGCACATTTAACTACTATAACAAGGTTTTTTTCTAAATTTTGTGGCTTACTTAACCCATCTAGTTTTGTCACAATAACCTCTTTATTTTTTGGGTAACCCCTAACCTTAAAATACCCCCCAGATTATGAACCATAACATTTTTAACCAGGGGTGCGTCAGTTTATCAGAGAGCCGATGCGCTGCCTTTTTGCGACCCGAAATCCGAAACAAGGCCTGATCCTAAGTCCAGGGCCCGATTTTTCCTGAACCAGGTCATCTCTTATATGTATTGACCTGGAAAAATGTAGGTTTTGTCGGCAAAACCTTACACTTGAGGTTAGGGTTAAATCTTTACCTGCCCATCAGTTAACCTTAAAATTTTTTTCAGATTTTGTGTTCTGGACAAAGACTATATTCAAGCAAACAATGCATATATGGAAATGGCTATTGGAAATGCTCCATGGCCTGTAGGTGTTACTCGTTCAGGTATTCACCAACGTCCAGGATCTTCAAAAGCTTATGCTTCTAATGTTGCGCATGTAATGAATGATGAAACACAACGAAAGTATTTTTTTAATTTTTGAGAAATTTTTCTTTGGTATTTTCATGTTATCCCTCCCACTTATTTACCTTTCTAATTTTATTTTTTTCCATCTTAAAAAATTATCAAATAATGTGAAATTCAGCTTCTTTATTCCTTTGATTTTTACAACTCAAAAAAATTTTCTGGGAAAAAAATTAGAAGGTAAAAGAGGGATGGTGAGATAATGAAAAACTTTTTTTCTAAAAAAATTTTTTTAAAGATACATTCATGGACTTAAACGTGTATTATCTAAATGTCAAGATTTTTTTCCTACTGATCCAAGTAAATGTGTTGGATATGTAAAGAAGCATGGATAATTAAAAATTGTGTATATTTTTTTGATTAAATTAATAAAATTTTTACAAAAAAATTTTTCTTTAAATTTTCTGTATTTAAAAAATACTATGCAAATATACCTATTTATTATTTTGCTTTGTTTTCTTTTTGTTTTCTAAATTTCCCATATCCTTTTTAATCGAGCCTTACTATAAGATACATATCTCCAAAAATTCAGATTACATACCTATATACCAGGGGCGTAGCCAGGGGGGGGCTGAAGCCCCCCCCCCGAAATGGGAGAAAGGGAAGAAAAATTAGGAGACGGGAATATTCTAGTTTCTGACTTATCGAGATTCTACTATAATTTTTTTAGAAATTTATTTTTTTTAATTAATGGGAGAAGATACTTGGACTGTTGAACGTTTTCAATTAGAATTATTAAATGCTGAAAAGACTGGACAATTTACTTGTAAAGATTTGGAACCTTTATGGGAAAAAGCAAAATTAGCAATTGAAAATGAGGAAGAAGCAGTTTCTTTGTATACAACATATATTTACTTGACTTTTAGACTTTTAAAGAAACAAGGTTTGTGTTTTTTATTTTTTCAGGGATTTAGACTGGGATTTTAGGGTTCTGGCTTTTAGTAGGATTTCCCTGATAGTTTAAAGTGTGTGTATGGGTTAGAACTGATTGTAGGGTACTTTTTTTTTGGTTATGTCGCTCTTCTCCCTAGGCTGAGAGTATCAGTTATTCTTTCATGTCATTTTCTTCAAGTAATATAGGTAAGTAATATGCAAGTCAAGTCTTAAAAGATGTTATTACTTGACCAGATTTTACAAAAATGAACAAGGAAAGAATTACTGACTCAAACTAGTGAGGGAGAGGGAGGAGCAGATCCGTGGGTTTTTCAATAGTATGTTTTGTCCATGTTTTTTAAGTCCTACATTAAAAGTTTCGTTCCTTTTAACTAGGCTGTTTGTAATTTTCTAATTTTAGTCCATCACCTTCCAATTAGGGAAATTATGAAATTACATGGCCAGCCAAATGCAAAACTAACTGGTCGATAGCACCTCAACTTTCAACCTAAAATCATTTTTTTTTTTTCTAGTTGACCCTGATCTCTCGATTATTGAAAAATTATTTGAAGACGGAATCAATATTGTTAATGAATATTTTGATCAATATTCCGAATCTTTTGTACAATTTCAGAAGAATTTTGCTTATTTTTTATACGCAAAAATGGGGAAGCTTCAAAAGGTTTTTTAATAATATTTTTAAATTTAATATTTTTTTCATCTTTTGTTGGGGGGGTTTTCCGACTTTTTTTTCGATTAGGTGTTTTAAAGATCCAGTGATTTTTCTGTTTGTTTTCTGATTTTTTTCAATTAAAGCTCTATTTTTAAATAGGAATCCCTAAAGTTTTATTAGAGAGGATCTTAATTACCTAAAAAATATTTTGTTAATAACACGGAAAAAAGTTTATTTATTTTAAAAATTCTCAATTTTTCAAAGATCGATTAAGCCCTCTCCAACTATAAATTTCCATTAAACTTGCTGCTTTATCTTTAACTTAAACAATTTTATATTTTTTTATAGGCTAGAGAAATTTGGACTAATTTATTAAAAGGTGAAAATGGCCCTTTTGCTTGGTTGGAAGCTATTTCTTTAGAACGAAAATATGGAGATGTCGAATATGCTCGAAAACTTTTTTATAAAGCTTTGGATAATGTCAACTTCCATCCTCATGTAATTTATTCAGCATTTATACAATTTGAAAGAGAAGAAGGAAATCGTTCAGAATTGGATTTGGCTTTAGAAAGAGTTAATTTAATTGCTTCTAATTTGGCTAAAAATGAAAAGGAACAAGAAAAACATCAACGGAAACGAAAAAATTTTGATGGAAAAAAGCAAGGAAAAAATGAAGGAAGAAAAGAAAGAGGAGGGGATAAAGGATCTAAGAAACAAAAAATTGAGGAGAAAAATGGAAATAATTTGGAGGAGAAAAGGTTTGAAAAAAAATTTTTTCTAATTTTTTGAACCTCCATGACCCAGAAAATTTTTTTATTCCTAAACCTGGGATTTTTGTCCGCAAAACTATTATTTTTCCAATTTTCTTAATTAAAGAAATTTTTTGGCAGAATTTCTATAAGTCATAAAAATTAGATTTTTCTTTTACCAAAATTTACATAAAAACACAGATCAATTTAAAATAAAGTATCATAGCGTTTTTGAAAAAAAAAGTCCGCAAGTTTTGTCCGCAAAAAAATTTTCCTTTTATTTTTTAAAATTCTTTTTGATTTGCAAGATTTTATACCTTTTAACAATTTCTAAAATATTTTTTTAATTCAGAAGACCACAACAAAAGAATAAACAAAAGAATGAAGTTACAAGAGGTGAAGAAATGGATATTGATACAATTGAAGAGGAACAAGTTGAAGAAGGAAAAGTTGTTACTTTTGAAACATCAAGCATTCCAATAGGTCCAATAATACCTGGAATAAATGATCAACAACAACAAAATTTTTCCATCGAGAAAAATGAAGAAGAAAAAAATAATGGGAAGGAGGATGTTGAAATGGAACAACAACATCAACAACAAAAAGGAGCAAAAGAAAAAAAATTGGAAAGGAAAAACAACAACAAAAGCAATTCTCTTCAAAAGAACAACAAAATTCTTCTTCATTTCCTTATTCTACTGGATTAGAAAAAAATAAATTGTTTGTAAAACATTTACATTTTGGTGTTAAAGAAGATGAATTAATGGTTAGTTTAAAGTTTAATTAATTTTTTAAAATTTAAAGTAAATTAGAAGATAGACCCGGTTAACTTATCAATTTTTTCATTAGAAAATTTACAAAAATTCTTTTTTGGATAAAATAGTAGGGAATCCTTATCATCAGATTTCCTTTTTTGTTTTAATTTGTGGACGAATTCCTTCTCTTACATATATAAGTTTTTGTTATACATAGGGATGGTCAGAATTTTCCCCGGCCCTTTTTATTAGCTATGGAGCTTCCTGGTTATCAAAGGTCTTGTCAACGGACCCACCCCTTAATGTTAGTCTATGGAGCTTCCTGGTTATCAAAGTCTTATTAAATCATTATTTCTTTATTTTTTAGAAATTCTTTTCACAATTTGGCAAAGTTTTGGATGTTCGAATAATTACAAAATGGAATGGACGTTCAAAAGGTTGTGCATATATTGACTTTGAAACTGATTCTGAAGCATCTGCAGCGATATTAAAGGCTAATGGGGAGAAAATTAGAGGTTTTTTGTTATTTTTATATTTTCCTTTATACTCTCAAAAATCCGCAAATTTTTGTCCGCAAGTTATTTGCTTTATCATAAAGAGATTGTTTTTAATAAGTTTTTAAGAATAATTTTCATTTTATTATCCTATGTAAAAAAATTTTTTTATAAAATTAATAGTATATAACTTACGGACAAGATTTTTTAGGGGGATGCGGAAATCTTGAAAATTAAGAAAAAAATTTTTTAAAGGAAAAGAAATTGCTGTTTATTTGAGTAATCCACCAGAGAAGAAAAAGGATCAACCACAACCTACAGATAATTTGCCGTCATCTTCATCAACAACCCCAACAACTTCTTCAAATAATCAACAAGAGAAACAACAACAACAAAAGGTCAAAAATTCTTTAAATTTTATTCCAAGAGTAACAGCCCAAAGAATTGGTAAAGCAAGTCGTTTAATGTTACCTACAAGTATTTCAAAAAATAAAAATGTTGAAGTAGAGAAAGAAGAAAAATCAACAACAGAAGCAGTTAATTCACCAATGGGTGAAATTGTTCAATCAACAGAAGAAATATCTATGGAACAAAAATGAAGAATGAACAAGGAAGAAGAAGGTGGATCAAGGTTTTTAAAATTAAAAAACAAAAAAAATATTTTCTTGACTTTATCAGGTGAATTTATTATTTTTTAATATTTTTCGCAAAAAAAAGATAAATCGTTTTAAGTCAATCAAGAGGGACCTCTCTCTTTTTTCTTATACCCTTGGGTTCTGTTTTAATTTTTTTCTTTCTGGATTCTCTTAAGACTTGTAGTCAGTGTTTTTTAGTTTACCTTAGCTTGAGATTTTTAATTAAAAAAATTTTTTCTATTAAAAACTATTTTTTACGAATGTCCGCAAATTTTTATCCGCAAAAAATTTTTAATGAAATTTTAAAAAATTGACCACCCAAATATTTTTTAGATTGTTGACTTTAAAAAAATATTTTTTTATTCTATATCTAATATATTTTTAGAATTTTTTTGAAAAAAATTCTCCCTTCAAAATATCCTTTTTTACATCCTCCGATGAGGGTTATATTTACATTCCTTAACTATACAATTGTAATATTCTTTGTGTTTATATTTTGATTTGCATCCCTTTCCACATTCTGTTGGGTTTTTTGGATCACGTTTAAATCGGTGAAACCTGAAAAAGAATTTTTTATTAATTTTTAAAATTTGCGGATTATCCGCAAATTTTTTTTTGCGGATTTTATCTAAAAATTGGCTTAAAAATCCTTTTTATTTAAAGGATCCAAGTCTTAATTTTAATTAATAAAAA
This sequence comes from Meloidogyne arenaria, assembly GCA_036172955.1. NCBI lineage: Eukaryota > Metazoa > Nematoda > Chromadorea > Rhabditida > Meloidogynidae > Meloidogyne > Meloidogyne arenaria. The sequence goes on from JARQAB010000043.1 coordinate 3,226,901, forward strand.
TAAAATAAATTACTCTGTGTTAGCTCCAATATTATTAACAATTCCTAACAGCAGCACAACTAGGAAGATTACCAACGATAAAAATTTCATTTAAAAATATTTTTAACCAAAAATTAAATTCTTTTTATGAATGCTTTATTAAAATATAAGTATATTATTATTTTAATGAGTGTCTATTATATAGAGGGGTTTTTTAAATTCCAAAAAAAAATTTTTTTTCTCCTTTCAATTTAATGATATCCGCATTCTTTTTTGGCACATTCAATATATTCAAAACTTTTGTATCGTGCATGACAAGATTTTTCACAAGGTCCTAAGTTAGCTGGATCAGCTAGGCTTTAAAATTAGAATATTTTTAAGGGGTCTTTTAATTATTAAAAAATTTTTTTATTAAAAAATTTTAATAAGGGGAGAATCCAACCAATCCCAAAAGATCACCCCTTCGAGAATAAATTAATTTAGTGGTGATCTTCTGGGCAAGCTTTAATTTTTTTAAATAAAAAAAATTTTTTGCAAGTGAGACACTTACCTTAAAGTGAATAAAATTGAAAAAATTGTGAGTATTAAAATAAATAAAATAATAATTTTTTGATTCACGCCCATATTTTTTAAGGAAATTTTTAAAATTTTATTTTTGTGTGGTATTTAACGTTAATTTAACTTTACTTAAAAATGAGTTTGAATTTTTAAAATAAAAACGTGTTTTTATTATTTTTATTTTTTTATTATTAAATTTTTTAAACTAACTTTTAAAATAAAGAAAAATAAAATTTAATGAAAAATTAGACTAAAAACACAGCAACCCCAAAAGATCACCACTAGCGACTAAAATAATTTAGTGGTGATCTTTTGGACATGTCATTATTTTTTTGTTAAATTATGGGTATCCGCAGACTTGTTTCATACATTTTGTAAATTCTTTTCCTTTATAACGCTGATTACAAGTCTTTTCACAAGAACCAGGGCCAAGCAGCACAAGATGATTATCGCGTTTTGAAAGATTTATTGTTGATTGAGGAGGGCTAAAAAAAATTTTTTTGGAAAAATTAAAAAAAATTTTTTTTACCTTGGAAGCGAACTTGTTGTTGTTGTTGATAAAAATATTAAATTAAAAAAGAGAATGAAAATAAAAATAATTTTATTAAATAAATTCATTTTTTGATATGTTTATGTGTATTTTTGGGGGTTATTTTTTAATTTAATATTTTTTTTGGTTTAAATAGTACACCTACCTAATTTTTAAAACTTGTTTTTTCTTAAATTTATTTTTGTGTAAAAAATTTTTAGAAAATATTTAAAAAATAATATATAATTTTTTTTCTTGATTTTCCAATTTTTGAATAAATTTGATATTTTTTTAAATTGCTTATTATACATTTTGATGGATTTTTGCCTTCCTGGCAAGTTCCAAAAATTATCTTTTTGTTTTTACCCTTTTGTCCATTTTCGTCCTTAATGGCAATCTGTTAGGTTATATTTTGTTACGACAGTTTGTTGTGTCTGCCTCTTTTATTTCTTTCCCCATCTTTCACTTTAGTTTTTCTCTTTCTCTGTTTATCGTTTATTTTAATGTAAGCCTTTAAAGAGTCTTTTCAAAATATCTAAAAACAAATTGCCATTAAGAACAAAATTTTGCAAAATGTAGTGTGGATAATTTTTGTTTGGCTTTCTTTTCTTATTTTTAGATTTTTGTCAATTTTTCTCTTTATTTTTTGTAATTTTTTTCAGACTTGCACACGGATACTGATCTTGGTATCCGTATCCGGATATTTACGGCGGATACGGGCGGATACAGACGGATATCCGCAGGCATTTTGATATTATTTGTATCCGTATCCGTGTGCAAGTCTGATTTTTTTGCTATTTTTAGATTTTAATTCTCTTTTTAATGGACACACAAATGGATTCTGAAATGGATGTTTCTTCAACACATGATAAATCTTCTGACCAATCTCATGATAAATCTACAGACCAATCAAACCCAATGGATGTTGACAGTAAAGAAGACGTTAAAAAGGAACCAGATCCTGGTCAACTAAACAAATTGCTGGATGATATAGAATCTGAGGTTCACGAACAAATATGTTCTGATCAGGTTTTTTTGAGTTCTTTAAATGAATTATTAACCAGTTTTTTTACATTCAGTTACCCAGTAAACAAAAATTATCAAAATCTGCCAAAGATGGAGATCACAGACATAGAATGACAGAAAAGGAGGAAGATGAACAATTACTTCAACAAAGTGCATTGACTAGTGGAAGTACTTTTGTTTTTGAAAATACCCCTCCATATATTAAAAATGGAGAGATGAGGGATTATCAAATTCGTGGGTTGAATTGGTATATTTTTTTTATTATTTTTTTGGTTTACTTTATGGATTCCCTCCCTTAATTCTTTCATTTAGCCTAACGCTTTTTTCCTTTGATATTATTTTATCCAACTAACTGGTATTGTTTCTCTTCTATTTTTGTGTTGTGGAAGGTATAGTCTAGTGGTTGTGTTCTTGCCTTGTCTTTTAGGGTCGAGGTTCGAGTCCTCTAGGCAATACCTTTTGCAGATTGGTTTTAATTCTCATTTCTTTCACCGAATAATTTTTTCAACTTTTTTAAATTAATTTTAATTTTCTAATATTTTAGGCTCATTCAATTACAACATAATGGAATCAATGGCATTTTGGCAGACGAAATGGTTCTTTTATTTTTCTTTATTTCTCATACCTTTTTTCTAGGGTCTTGGAAAAACTCTTCAAACAATTTCCGTCCTTGGATTTATCAAGCATTACAAACACCAAAACGGCCCTTTCCTCATTATTGTCCCAAAATCAACTTTACAAAATTGGGAAAATGAATTTAAACGTTGGTGCCCTTCCATCTCCACAGTTACTTTAATTGGAGATCAAGAAGCTAGGCAAAAAATTATTCAAGAAACAATTCAACCACACAATTTTGAAGCTTTAATAACTTCTTATGAAATGGTTTTGAAAACTTTAAGCGTTCTAAAAAAGTTTATGTGGCGATATTTAATTATTGATGAGGCACATAGAATTAAGAATGAGAAGAGTAAATTGTCTGAAATGGTAAGGATTAAATTTAAAATGTTTTTTTTGGCGTGGATAGAGGGGAGTTGGGTCGGGACAAAGCCCTTTTTTGTCTTCCCTTCCGGACCCCACTTTTAAAAAAATTTCTCGCAGGCTCCCCTTAGAGGGGGTTAGACTCGTCATCCTTTTTTGGCTCCCTTTCCTGGCTCTGTTTTTCGAAAAATGTCTCAAACCCTTCCCTTGGTTTGATAGGAGTGAGTTGGAGTCTAGAAAGGATCCTTTTACTTATCCTCCTTCTCAGCGCTGCTTTTTAACCGAAAAATCTCCCGAAGTCTCTCCTTATTATTCTCCATAAAGGCCATTGCTGATTTTTTTTATTTTTTCAGGTTCGCCTTCTCAAATCAAAAAATCGTTTACTCATAACTGGAACACCATTACAAAACAATTTACACGAACTTTGGGCTCTTCTAAATTTTCTTTTGCCTGAAAAATTTGGAAATTCTGATGATTTTGATGCAATGTTTGCAGAAGATAATGTTTTGGCAGAAAATTCAGATTTGGTTAAAAGACTTCACAGAGTGAGTTTTTCCTTCTTAAAAAATTTTTTAAAAATTTATTTTTAAAGATTTTACAACCTTTTCTCCTTCGTCGTTTAAAATCTGATGTTGAAAAAAGTTTGCTGCCCAAAAAAGAATTGAAGGTTTATGTTGGAATGTCAAAATTACAAAGAGAATGGTATACAAAAATTTTGATGAAAGACATTGATATTTTAAATTCTTCTGGAAAAGTGGAAAAGGCTCGTTTAATGAATATTTTGATGCATTTGAGAAAATGGTTTTTCCTTTAAAAGATTTTTTAAATTAATTTTTAAAGTACAAATCATCCCTATCTTTTTGATGGAGCAGAACCTGGGCCACCTTTTACTACAGACAAACATTTGGTTGAGAATTGTGGAAAAATGGTTCTTATTGATAAATTACTGCTTAAATTGAAAGAACAAGGTTTCTGTTTTTAGATTGTTTGTTTATTTTTTCTGTGTAATTATAAAATGCACCTCCTCTTTTTTTCTATATTTTTAAGAGAGCTTTTCTGAAATTTTTTAGATTTGAGAACACTTGTAAGACTTTAAGAGGAAAATAACTCCTCTTTTTTACTCACTTTTGAGTAAGGTTTTCTAGAAAAAATTTTTATCAGACTTGTTTTTGTTTTTAAGTCAGCTTGAAAAACCAGGGTATCTGAAACCGAAGAAACCGAACCGAAGAATTCTCTTGACTCCGGTTCACTTTCAAACCCACAACCATACTTACAAATATTTTATATTAATATACTTTTTGTAGGTTCACGTGTCCTAATTTTTTCTTCAATGACGCGTATGTTGGATATTTTGGAAGATTTTTGTTGGTGGTAAGTCCCTTTAAAAAGGAATTTTCTCTCAAAATTTTTTAAAGGCGTGGTTATCAATATTGCCGTCTAGATGGACAAACTCCTCACGAAGATCGCCAGCAATCAATCGATGCTTTTAATGCACCAAAAAGTGAAAAATTTATTTTTATGTTAACAACGCGTGCTGGGGGACTTGGAATTAATTTGGCAACTGCTGATGTTGTTATTATTTATGATTCTGATTGGAATCCACAAGTTGATTTGCAAGCAATGGATAGAGCACATAGAATTGGACAAACTAAACAAGTTAAAGTATTCCGATTTGTTACTGAAAAGTTGGTTATTTAGTTTATTTTTATGTAAAAATCCCCCGTTCCTTAGGGTATGAATTGTTGAAAAATTAATCAAAAATTTTTTTGATTATTTTTTCCTTCTTTTCTGGGTCTTGACTTGCGACTTGAAAGTCAGAATCTTTTAATAAGTTCATTCAAGCTAATAATAAGCAAGATTTTTTCAGATATATTCAAACAGAAAAACCTGGGTGTTTTTGGGGTAAGAACGACTAATCTCCTTTTGATTAGGGTTTCGTTCATTTAGGATTCTTCGAATTATCGAGCTTTATAGGAGTTTCATATCGTTGTCTCTAGAATTTTTTTGTCATTGTTTTTCTTTACTTTTATCCTTTTCTAATCTTTTCTTTTCTAATTTTTAGTAGCGTTGAAGAAAGAATTATTGAAAAAGCTGAAATGAAATTGCGTTTAGACAATATTGTTATACAACAGGTTTATTTTTTTTCTTTAAAAAATTTTAGAAAAAAAATTTATTTTTTTAAAGGGTCGTTTAGTCGAAAGTCAAAAAACTTTGGGGAAAGAAGATATGTTATCAATGATTAGACATGGTGCAAATACAATATTTGCTGGAAAGGATTCAACAATAACAGATGAAGATATAGATGTAATTTTAACTAAAGCTGAAGAAAAAACAAAAGAATTAAATGAAAGATTAGAAAAATTGGGAGAATCTTCTTTAAGAAATTTTACTTTGGATACTGAAGGAGGTGGACAACAAGGAAAAAGTTTATATGAATTTGAAGGAGAAGATTATAAAGCTAAACAAACTAGACCTGTGGGCGATTATTGGATTGAACCACCTAAAAGAGATAGAAAACCAAATAGTTATAAAGTGGATTTGTATTACAAGTTTGTTTGGATTTTTTTTAAATTTTTTTGAATAATTTTTGGGGCGGGGATAATTTTTTGGGGTGTGGGGAGGAACTTGCGGATAGACATTTACCTACGGCCCATACCTTAAAAAAATTTTTTTTCTGTTATTTTGTGACACATTGTTTGGGGGACCAACAACTTGTGTAAACTTTTTTTTAGTCAGGCTCCCTCACTTTAAGTGACCTAAAACTCCCTTCACTTCAAGTGACCTAAAACTTGTTTTGTGTTGCAACAGCTATAAACTAGCAATTGTCTGCCCGCAAGTATTGTGCTTCCTTTTTTTTTGAAATTTAAATTTATTTTTTTAAAGAGAGCAATTGAAAGGACCTCAAAAGGGTGAAACAAAAGCAAAAGCACCAATTCCTAAAAATTTTCCAAATATTTTTGACTTCCAATTTTATCCGAGACGTTTATTTGACATTCTTGAGAAGGAATTAAATTACTTTAGAAAGAGCATTGGTATGGAGGTTTTTTTTAATTAAATTTCTCGGGTCGGATTTGGCTTGGGGTTTTATGGATTTCATGTTGTGAGTAATCGGTCCATCTTAATAAATAGCCAGTATTTTAAAAATCTCAATTTATTTTTTCGGGTTGAATTTAGCTGTCGGGTTTTCGATTAGTGTTTACTGACACGAGTCTAGTTTTTTCTCTTTTTCCTCTAAAAACAGTCTCCTAAACTCTATTTTGAAAAATTTTTTATAATTATTTTACAGGTTGGAAACCTTTACCACCAGAAGATTTGACAGGAAAAGAAGCAGAAAAGGCTCAAAAAGAAGAACAAACAAAAATAGATAATGCTGTAGAATTGACAGAAAAAGAGGAAACAGAAAAAGAAAAATTGTTAAATCAAAATGAATTTGCTGATTGGTCTAAAAGAGAATTTAGACAATTTATTAATGCTAGTGAAAAATATGGAAGGCTTGAATTGGAAAGTATTGCTAGAGAAGTTGAAACGAAAACTTATGAAGAGGTTTTTTATTTTAATTTTTATAAGAATAGGGGGAGAATTAAAAATCTATTTAGCCAAAAATTCATAAGTAATATTTGTGGCCTAGTGGTTAGTGATTTTGGTTTCACAAAAAAAATAAGAGAGTTTGAGACCCTTTGAGATTGTTCTTTTTGAATGATCCATTAAAATAATAAAAACGGACCTCTATTCAAATCAAAAATTAAAAAATATGACGCAATCATTTATGGCCTATTGGTCAGTGAGTTTGGTTTTAGTAAAGAGTAGTCGTGGGTTCGAGTCCTCTGGCTTCCTTCTACTTTTAAATGATGAGTAAAGTTATTAAAGAAGATTTTTTAAATTTTTTGTGGTTTGTTTTCGATTCCTTATTTTTTGAGATTGAAATTTTTTGGTGAAAATAGTTTTAAAGTAAATTAAAAAAATTAGTGTATAAATTATAAAAAATTCCTTCCTTTTTTAGGTTGTAAAATATTCAAAAGTTTTTTGGAAGCGAATTAATGAATTAGCTGATGGAGAAAAATATCGCAATCAAATAGAAAAGGGTGAACAACGAATACAGAAGCGGCAAGCAATTAAACAGGCTTTGGAAGCTAAAATAATTAAATACAAGGCACCACAACATCAATTAAGTAAATGGTTTTATTAATTAATGTAGTTTAATGGTTAGTGTGTTAGGTTTTGGGGACGACATTTATTTAAAGGTTCTAGGTTCGATTCCTAATGGGGTAAAATTTATTTTTTAACGCTTAAAGAATTTTTTAAACATTAAAATAAATTTTATTTAGACTTTTAATTAAAAAATAATTTTTTAGGAATAAATTATGGTGGTTCAAAATGCAAAAACTACACAGAAGAGGAGGATAGGTACATCAATTCAATTTTAAAAATTCTACCTAAATTTTTTCTAGATTCCTTCTCTTTCATTTGTACGAACTCGGATTTGATAACGAAAATGTTTATGATGAATTGAGGCAAAAAATACGCTGCGCTCCACAATTTCGTTTTGATTGGTTTATTCGTTCAAGGACAACAATGGTTTTCTTTTTAAATTTTAACGGATTATTTCTTTAATTTTTCCATTAAACTTAAAGGAAATTCAACGTCGCTGCAACATTTTAATTTCTTTAATTGAAAAAGAAATGGGCGATATGGGAATAAACGAATTTACTCAACCAGCATCAACAGCTTCTCCTGCAGTTAGTAAAAAGGGAGGGAAGAAACAAGAAGAAAAAACGCCTGCAACTAAAAGAAAAGAACATCCAACACCTGGACCTTCAAAAAGCAAGAAAGCAAAATGAGTTTGTTGTTTTCGGTTTAATTTTTTTATTTTTGATAAAATACATTTTTTTAAAATTATGCCAAAAATCTAATAACGACAATAACGACCCCCTAAAAAACGACCCCCCTAACTTCAAACTTCTCCAGCCCCTAAATTAAAAGTTAGTCAAGTCCATTATTATTTAAATAACAAAAAATTTCAACAATTAACACTTAAGAAAAGAAAAACTTAAAAATATCAAAAGGAGAATAAATTAAAAAAAAACCTTCCTATTTATTCCATTTCTTTTAATTCTTCATCTCCTCCATTAGTTTCAGATGAAGCTTTTCTGTAGTGAAGTCGCGATTTTGTCTTTTAAAAAAATTAAATTAAAAAAACTATTTTTCCCTTAAATAATTACCGATGTCAACGCTTTTCTAACCAAATCTTTTTTAATTTTATCAAAATTTTTGGCATCTTCAGGTTGTAACATTGACATTATACGTGTATCAAATGTTGAAATATTTTCCGGTAAACATGTTGGGACCTTTAGAAAATATTTTATAAAAAATTTTTTTTCAAGAGGGTCCCGACATTTCATCCCAAGTAAAACAGAAGAAAACTTTTTATTACTGCTTCCCTAACCCCTCTAAAAATCCCAGCTATAAAAATTAAAAAATAAACCTGTTTAATAACTTCAAGTAATGAAGGATATTTTGGACGTAAATAGGAATAAATGTCATAAATTAAAACTAATAATGGGCCTGTTGCTTTAAATAAAATTGATTAAAAATATTTTTTTAATTTCTAAAAAAAACCTAATTCATCATTTGAAAACATTTGTAAACTTTTAATGCTATGAACAAGTAATTCTATTGATGTTTGTTCATCAAATGTTGAAAAATACTTTAAAGAGAAAATGACAATTTTATTATTAATTGGACTGAATGAATAATGGGGAAGGGTTTAAGACAATCTCCAATCTAACAATAAGCAGGGATGGGTCGGTGTGGTGTTAAGAAAAAAAAGTCAGGTCAGTCCCGAAATGAAAAAAGAAGTCCGTCGTCTTTCGGTTCAGCCAACCCATCCCTGATTTGGGGGACCAGTAAGGGAAATTGGGAAAAATTTGATAGGAAAAAAAGTTTCGAACTGAGTTCGGGAATCCCACTTAATTTCTATTTTTATTCATTCCTTTTTTGAAGTCAAAATGAGAATAAAAAAACTTTCTTTTGGAAGTCCTCCCCCCAAAAAATTTATTTAAAAACAAAACAAACTTCATGTACAATCACTGTAACTGCAGGCATACATTTTACAACAGCTTGAGAATCTGGACAGGTAATTAATTTTGCTAATAAACCAATTATACCTAGACGAACATTCTTTAAAAAAATAAAAAAATAAATTTTAGAAAAAAAATTCAAAAAAAAACCTCATTTTCCATTAATTTTCTAGATATTAAAGTTATTGGTAAAGGAATATCTCTTCTAGCACTTTTAAGTGAAAATGTTTCGCCAAGAATAAAATGAACAATAAAATAGGAACATTCTCTAAAAATAATAAATTTAAAAATAATAAATTATTCTCTAAAAATAATAAATTTTAGAAATAAAAAATTTTTTGTCCGCAAGAAAAGTCCGTAAAAATTTTTATGTCCGCAAAAAAATTTTCATTCCGCAAAAATGTTTTTTGAACAAATAAAATAAAATTTTAAACAAAAAACCTTGTTAATAAACTCATTGTACTTTCAGCAATTAATTCTTCTTCTGTAGGTTCATATTCATCAGTTGTTTGTGTTTGTTTAATTAAAAGCCATTGTTCCAGCAATCTTTTTTGTAAATGAAAGGAGAGACGGGTAACCAATGGAATTATTGTATTAGAATATTGTTCTGGGCAAGAAGTTATTATTCTCGACCTTTTAAGTAAATAAAAAATTTAAAAACAATAAAAAAAATTTTTTGCGGACAAAAAAAAGTCCGCAAAATTTGTCCGCAAAAAATTTTTTTTGCCCGGAAATATTAAATACCACGAAAACATTAAAAAAATCAAAAATGCCCGAAAAATTAAATAAAATTAAAAAAAACCATGCTCTCCGTAACCAAAACCTCAAACGAAAATTTGGTACATTTTCTATAGCATATAATGTTCCAGTAATTAATTCAGTAGAATTATTTATTGAGTAAATATTTAAAGGAAATTTGAAGAAAAATAAACCAAGAATGCTTTGAATTAAATCTGAGATCTGTAAAAAAATCTTTTTAATATTAGAAATATTTAAAATAAGCAAGGAAATTAAATTTAAGCATCTCATGTAATTAAATAAGAATAAAAACCCCCAGGAGGAATCGAACCTCAGACCCTATTAAACACAAAATCAAAGTCGCTACCACCTAAACCAAAGTGTCAGCAGGGTACCTGTCGTAAAAATTCAATTCTCCAAATTTTTCCCAATCAAATAGTAAATAAAAACCATGGGTGGAATCGAACCCTTGACCCAATACTTAAAAACCCTGGTCACTATCCACTACACAAAAAACTGAATTAAATAATTTTGTTTGTAATCTAATTAAAATAATTTAAATTTAAAAATAAAAAACCTCCACAATAAATTTCCTCATAAACATGGCAATTTCCTGATTTCCATACCCATTAGAAAATTGTCCAACGTCAAATTCTTCAAACTTTTTTGAATCAGCTCCATTACAATCTTGTTCTAAGGTTATTGAGGCTTAAAAAGATAAAAATTAAAAAGGATTTTTAACAAAAAAAAAAGTAAAAAAAAAGTGGGATGAAATGTCACCATAAAAAAATTCCTTAAAAATGTTAAAAGGCAAAAAAATTTTTCATTAAAAATAAAATTCGGGAGGATTGCCCTATTACCCATAAAAAATAGAAAAAAAAACCACATACAAACAAGTGTTTGCCTTTCAGACGGCACCATTTCCAAAATACTCAAACCATAAATTGGATGAACTTTAGAAGAATATTCAGGCATATAAATTGAAGTTAAACATCTTTTTTTAAAAATATTAATAAAAAAATTTTAATTAAAAAAAACCTGCAAAATTGAAATATTTTAGGCAAAACAGTAAAAAATAAATTAAAAATATTAGCTGATGATGCTTCATTATTTGGCACTTCTACTTGATTTAGTACTCCCTCTAATGCTGTTAAACTTGCTTTTAGCTTAAATTTTAATAATTAAAAAAAAATAAACAAAAAAACAAAAAAAAATTTTTAACTGGGTCCGATTTGAATAATCTTCATATCATTCGAAAGTTCTCGAGATGCGGCATCTTTTTCATAATTGGACCGAGTTGATCAGATCATTTACAGAAAATTATGGCCGAATAAAAATAGAATAATCACGATTGCGCTCACTTATCCAGTTGTAACTTTAGGTAGAATAATCTGATTAACTCAATCCAACAAATTAAAATAACTCACACATTTATAGCTTTCGATGATACAATAATTATTTAAATCAGTTAAGAATTAAGAAAGTTATGACTAAAAGTTTTACCCGATAAATAAAAAATGGGATAAAATGCACCACGTAAAAAAATTTTTTGAAAGATAGGGAAATTAACCTCAAAAAATTCAAGACATTTCCCACCCAAACCCCAAAAAAATTTTTTTAAAAATAAACAAACATTAAGTCTACTCAAGTAATAAGGACATGATTGACTAGCTATAGCCTTCAAATCAGGTGCATAACTCAATCCAGTATTATTCAAAAAATTTTCCATTGAAGCTGAGAAGGGTTCTGTTTCAATATAATTAATATCATATAAAATAGCATTTCTTAAAAATAAAGTTTTTTCTTCTACAGTTGAAGCTAAATTGCTTAATGAAGCCAAAACATGAACTAAATTGGATCTTTGCATCATTGAAACATTATTGGATACTTGACCAACTAGATCGAATACATTACGTGCATATGGCTGTTAAAATAAAAAAGAAAATTAATTTTTAAAAAAAATCTTTCAATAAGGTAAAAATTTAGTGTGATTGAGTGTCACCAAGGGACTCCCCTCCCAATCTTTATCAACTCACTCAAAAATCAAGATATGCTCCTAAGGATTTAACAACAACAAAAAGGAACAATTGTGGAACGTAAACATTTTTTTAGTTTGTGCTCCATCGTGAAGTCGAAAAAATAATTCGGAGATGTTTATTTTATTAGTCATGATCCCGAAATTAAAAATTATAAAGGTTTAAAGTGTTATAATTTCTGAGACTGATCGAGTCGTCTAATAGAAAGCACCTTCTTAATCTTAAAACGAGATAGAAGTCCAAAAAATTATTTTAGAAAAAAAAATTTTTAGGACACCCAAATTAGTGATTCTCTCCTATAAAGAAGAGAAATAATAAGAATAAAAAAATCAAACCTTAACTTGTTCAGGAAAAACAGAAACAATTTTTAACAGCAATGCAATACAATGTCTTTTAGTTGCAGTAATTTCAACATTTAAATTATTTTCATTATTAATTAACAAAATTAATTTTAGCAGATCCAATACATTTAATATTCGTTCCCCAAAATTTTCAAAAATTTGAAAGAAGGAAGACAATGTTGATAAAAGTCCATTCATAAAATTTGGAAGAGAATTTGGTGCTGTTGTCCCCGAAGAATTTAAAATATTTAAACAACAATTGAATATAACATCAAATAATTGCAAATATTTTTTTCGAATTTCCAAAGTTGTTAACAATTCATTTTGATATGAACCTGTTATTACTGCAGTTAAAAAACGTTTCATTAATTCCCATTCATCTGAAGTTACTGGAAAAAGAAAAAAATAAAAAATAAATTCTTAAAAGGACACAATAAAGGCGTATCAAGGGGGTCGGGTTCTGGGGAGATGGGGGGGGGGGGGGTTGTCCCCCTGGATACGTTCTTGCAATAAAAACTCATTAATTGAAAATAATAGGAGGGCATTTCATAAAAAGTGGGGGTATGAAATGTTTATCTAATACCCATAACCAACAAAACAAAAAATTGGTAGTATATTAAATCGAAATTCATATAGTCCTAGACAAGCTCATAGCCAGGAAAAATTAAAAAAAATTTAAAGAAAAAAACCTTCTTGAGGCTGTACAATACATCTATTCATTACCCAATCATTTACAACATCAAACAATATATTAAAATGATTTGGCATTGTTTCTCGAATTATTCGAAGGCAGTATTCACGTATCCCTAGAAAAAAAACTTTTCTTTAATAATTTTTATGAATTTACGCCAAAAATAAATTATTCTCTTCGCCATCCAAAATTCATTACTAAACACACTACAACGATCATCTACAATGTCTCAAAGATGCTACAGGTTGAGAAAGTCGGATTGGGCTTTAGGTAAAAAATTCTAGGGTCTCAGATAATCCGCGATATTCCCTGCTATGCTTCATAAAAGTCTCTGTGTCTTGCCACAAAAAATAAAAGCCAACAAAGGGAAAGAAAAAAATCATGCCGACTTTTACTTCTCTCCCTTTTACTTACTTAAAAAATAGAAGTTATCGAAGTTGGGTTTTGTTAGTTTCGAAGGTTGTCTTGGGAAAACCCCAAACATACATAAATTCCAAAACATTTTCATTTTTGCAATTCCGTTTTGGGGTTTTCCCAAGCCCACCTTCGAAAAAAATCAGAAAATAAAATCAAAAACAAACTTAAATATTCTCTCTGCAAATCCTCTTTATTTTCATAATCCATTCGGGAATATTGAAATGTTAAATCTTCTTGTCCAATTGTTGGAGAACATGTCTTTAATTTAAAATTAACCAAAAAAATTCCTTTTAAAAATAAAAAAACCTTGCTCATTGTTCGAGGCAATACTTTTAACAATTGAGGAATATATTTTAAAAAGTCTTCGTTGGTTGAGATTTTTTCGTTGGAACAAAATGTTGCAATAACTTGAGCAGTTTCAGCACGAATATACTTTAATAAAAAAAATAAGATTCTTAAACTCAAAGCTTATTTTAAATAAACCCAGAATCATATGTATCTCTCCCCTAATAAAGCTACACCAGAGCACAATTTCTTAATCCAAGGAAGGGTTGGCGGTTCAGGATATTCGGAACCGAAAAAAGTCCGTGTATCCGGATTCGGTTCCTAGAAATAGGAGAAATAAATTTGGCTAATTCACTCTGCAATCAAGCAATTCCTACTACGCTACTAACAATTTTAGTTTAGGTTCCGGGTATACAAAGATTTTACAGGGACAGCCAACCTTAGATTCATAAAGTGAAGGTTTCTTATCATATTAAAAAATCAACAAACTAACAATTGAAGGATGAACAAAAAATGCAGACAAAGCAGAAATATAAAGTGAAAAATTAGGTGGAGGTTTCATTACATAAGTCCAAACTTCTGATAAATGAATACCCAATGCACATAAGAGATCTAATAGAGCCTTTAAAAATAATAAAAAATAACAAAATTTTTAAGAAAAATTTTTTAAATAGTTGTCAGCCAAAAATTATTCTTCTCAACCCGAGCGACCTTTTTTCTCACATCAACACGAGACATTCCTCATTAAGTTTGTCGGTTTCAAACGGAACCGAAAAACCGAAGAATTTGGTGAAACCGACAACCCTATTCCTCATACAAGTGATACAAGCCCCATAAATTTAACCACGAAAAGGGAAAATTCATAAAAAACACAAACCTTTAAATATTTATAATGTTCACAGCTTGTAGAACTATCTGCTGCTGCTAAAATAAATTTTTTTTAATCCCACAAAACTTCAAATAAATTCAAACCTAAATTAGCTGCCGTCAAAATTCGTTGCATTGGAGCATCTCTAAATAAACTAACAACAATTGGTGTTTCGATAGATTTTGCACATTTTCGTGACGCTATTTTATAAAGACATTTAGCTGCTTCTTCGTATAAATTCATTTCAGCAGTTTGTCTAAAAATTGGAAAACTTTTAGAAAATTTTGAAGAATTAATATTTCTAAAAATATTTATTTTTCTTATATTTTTCTCTCTATTTTTGATTTGTGCCGTAAGGCTATAAACGCAAAAGGATTATTTTTCTTATAACTTGTGTGTGTCCTGTGTGTGTGACCGATTTGTGTCCGTGTTGTCCGGGACCGTGCGTGTCTGTGTTGTCTGGGACCGTGTGTGTCTGTGTTGTCTGGGACCAATGTGTGTCCATGTTGCCAGACCTACACGGTCTCGGACACACATCGGTCCCGGTCAACACGGACACAAATCGGTCACGGACAACACAGACACACATCGGTCACACACAGGACACACACAAGTTATAAGAAAAATAATTCTTTTGCGTTTATAGTCTTACGGCACAAATCAAAAATAGAGAGAAAAATATAAGAAAAATAAATATTTTTAGAAATATGGAAAAAATTGGATGCCGCCCTTACTTTCAGATAGTGCCAAAATTTTTATGAAGCAAATTTAAATAGCAAAAAAATATCGCCAAATATTAAAGGGAAACATTTGGGATCAAATGTCATCAATAAAATTTTTTTAAAGGATAAGCGACCTTATAGTTAATTAAAAAATAGACAAAAAATAGAAACATTTAGGGGGATTAACTGTCACTTCCCACAAAACTGGGGGAACAATTGGGGGGGGGGGGGTCAAACCTAGACAAAAACAGGCGAGGGTTACCGGTTAATAACCCAAAAATATTTTAAATATTTCCACAAAGACCCTCGGAAACCCAAAAAATCAATTAACAATAAAAAAATACCTACAAATAAGCACATAAAACATCCACAATAGCATCAACATGTTCTTCCAAAGTTCGAGTAACTACCCATTCAACAATTTCAGACAAAGCTTTAGTTGCTGCCAAACTAACAAAAACTGAAGTTTCTTCTGTTTTGAGGGCGTAAACGATTGCTGCCAAAACTGGGGCGACTTTTTGTTTGTCTGTTAAGTCTTGACAGATATAGCCTAGAGCTTCCAGTGAGGATTCTTTTAATAAAGGATTGTCACTTTTAGTTGTTACATTGGCATTTAGACGATCAATAAGTTCTGGCCATTGCTTGAAAAAAATTTTTTAGAATAAAAAATTAAAATAAATTTTGCGGATTTTAGGCAATTTTTAAATTAACAATGGGATTTTAGAAAATGGGAAAAATTATGAGAAAGGTCAAGCAACCTCATCATTTTTGGTTGATCAAGTAATCGAAAAATAAACAAATCCAAAAAGAGAAATGATGGGATCAGATGTCACTTCCCAAAAATTTTCATTTTAAGATTTCCTAATGACATCAAAAAAAATTTTTTTGTTAAATAGAGATATAGAAGATCGAATTCTTACTTTAAAAAATTAATCTGATCCCCAAAATTTACCAGGGAAAGTTCCGAAAAAGTGGACATTTCAATTCTTACAAGCTCAGAAAATGCAAATTTATAACCCCAAAAAATTTATAAAATAAAATAAACCCTTATCGGAAATTCAATACAAGAAATAGCAGCAACACATTGCGCCGCAGTTGAAGGCCTAACTTCAGTTCCAAGTGTTTTTAAAACACATTCTTTCACATATTGGCGTACTTCTAAAGGGACAGATAACCATCTAAAAATTAAAAAAAATCAAAAATATTTTCTAAAAATCCCACCAAACCTTAATTTATTTTTATCAAAAAAAGATTGCTCTCTAGAAGCCAACACATTTTTTAATTGAAGTCCAGCAGCACGGCGTATATAATGAGGGGAATCAACATTTGCGAGGATTGTGGCAAGTTGTTTGACATACTCAGCCTGCCAGAAAAAGAATTAATTTTCTGAGTTTTGTAAAGAAAACAGGCTATACCTAGTCGGAAAATTCTTTAACTAAACTAGGTTTCCAAGCTTACCCATACCACGGACAAAAAACTTTATTGTAAAGAACTCATCCTTAAAAGGAACAAGACTTTGATTGCCCCTAACCCGACCCAAAGTAATTTTTAAGGAAAACGGATATCACCTTCGCAATAGAACGTCGAGAGTCCTCAATCGTGTGCCACCAAAGAATGAATTCACAATTACGGTAAAGGGTCTTCCCTTATTAGTCTAATCCTAGATTTCAAATCCTACTAAACCTAACATAACCCATACAAAAAATTTAAACTAACAAAATTTCCAGTCATAGCCTGCTGCAAAAGGGTAAGAGCATATTGTTGATCTTTCGAATCTAGAATTTAAAAAATAAAAACATTCAATAAACACAAAACCTGAAGAAAAAGTTTTCTCCAAAACTTGTGAAAGTTCCATAATTCTCTAAAAAATTTTTAGAAAAATATTTGAAAAGAAGAATAAATAAAAGTCTCAAACATTTAAAAAATACAAAATTATTTTTAATAAATTTTATAACGGAATTATTACAACAAACGAAAAATCACTCGATACGTGTAGGAACCCAGGAATGTCACGAGTTATCCGCGAAATACTACCCGAACTTTGTTCTCTTCTCGTGACATCCTTGGTAGGAACCCCCAAAAATGAAAAAAAATTATAAGGAAAAATAGGAAGGTAAGGAATAATTTAATAAAAAAGAAGAAAAACAGAAAGGTCCCATCAGTTCACAAGGACGAAAAAAACAACTAGAAATCCTTCCTTCTCACCTTAAAATACCCCCACAAAAATACCCCAATAAAAATAGAAATCTTCTCAAAATCCAAAAAAGTGTCTAATTCTACAAAATAAATATTTTGATATGTATTTAATATTTAATTTAAAATCTTCTCTTTCTTTAGCCTTTCCAATACCGATAGAAGCAATACATAAAAATTATAAAAAGAACACATAAAATCAGAAAGAGTAACCAATCCTCTTCTAACCTTTTTTCTATCATTCGCAAAGTTGTGTTTGAAAGACCAAACTAAAATTTAAAAATAGAGTCTAAAATTAACCTAAAATAATTTTTAAAAAAGTTTGGAAAAAGTTAACATTCAAATAAACCCATTAAAAACAAATTAAAAATGCCCTCCACCAAAAGGATTCGAACCCACAACCTATTTGACCTTAAAACCAAAATCCATCCCACTTATCCAACGACAACACTAACCCAAAATAATTCTAAAAAATTTTATGGCCTTTTATATTAAAATAGACATAACAAAAAATAAACTAAAAAAATCTTCACCTCCTCAGGATTCGAACCCGCGACCCTTTGGTTATAGACTAAGGCCTATCCCACTCGACCACCTACAACCTTTATCAATCTCTTTAACTTAACGAATATATAATTAAATAAATACCAATTGTCCAACGTCCAAAATTTTCCTTCTGACTCCTTTAAGTTCATGATGCTGTTCTTTTAAATTTTGTAAAGTATATTCTCCTTGTGCCAAAAGCTCGTCTAATGCATTGTTTGAATGTCTCAATCTATCGTTGAAATGAAGTTCTTCCCCTTCCAAATCCAATTTTGTATCGTTTTGTTTGCCAAATCTTGAAGACATTTTTGGGAATATTTGACAGAAATACTACTAGAATCCTAAAAAAATAAAATAAAAATACAAAAAACACCTTCAAATAACAATAAAAAAAAATATCCAACTACTCAAATTTATCTTTTGGCCAAACGAAAAGTTACCATTTTGACAAAATTAATTAAAAGGTCGTTTCAGTGCCCAATTTTGAGTGTCGTCTTTTACCAAAAGCCAGTTCAGCACCAAAATATAATTGTTTCGCTACTGTGCTAAGGCGGATAAATATTATTTTAAATCCTTCTCTAAATCCTTCTTTAAATCCTTTATTTAAATAAAATTATTATACTTCCAAAATATTTATTTTTTAAATAAAATTTTCCCTTTATTTGCTGTGCCGGAAGCACAATTCCCTTTAAATTAATTAATTTATTTTTAATTTTTTTATCCAATTTTCTCCCAATTTTCGTTCATTATTCTCCCTTCAGGCTCAGACACACTCCAACTAAGGCATCTGCCTAAAGGAAATTTAACCTTACAGTTACATGGACATATGTTTGCGCACATCGTGGAAGGTTGTGGGGAAGTCCAACAATTAACTAAACTTGAGGGTTGATTTAAAATTTTTTTTCTTGTCCTCTCTAGCCATCTATCCTTTTCTCCTTCAAACCCTCCCAGTTGATTTCATTCCAATATTTTTCTATCAATTTTTAGTCTTCAGGCCTCTAAAAAATTTTTAAAAATTTTTAAAATTTTTTATTGCGAGAAGGCGAAGGTAGAATATCAACAAATAGACAGTCCCCAATATTTTTCTAATTTTTAATAAAAATTAAAAAATTTATTTTTTGGTCATCTGACAGTATTAATAGGGAGGAGGGATTAAAAAGCTTTTGATATAATCAACTTTATAGCCTTTTTATTTTATTTATTTATTTATTTTATTTAGATTAAAACAAGCTTGTCATAAGACCTTCTAAGAAGCGAAAAAAAATAAAAAAAAATTTAAAAAAAATTTAGAAAAAATTTTTCAGGCCGAAGATAAATATTTTTTTTTCATTTTTTCTGTTTAATAGAGTCTTGTGCCAAATAAAATTTTTCTTCTCCTTTCAAAAAAAAATTTTTTTCAAATTCATTCCATTAATTCCTTCACTTATTTTAATATAATTGAAAGACTTTTCTCCCTTTTTCCGGATTGGGATGGGCGGAAGTTGGATATTAAATACACACAAAGTATTTAGGAGACTCAGTCGCCTAGTAACCGCGCGTAAAAGACGGAGGGATTATTTAAAATTGTGAAAATTAATTTATTTAGAAGCCGATAGCTTTTGAATTTTTTTGAAGACAAAATTGAAGTTAAAGAAGCCTTTGATATTTTTTAGTTAAATTAAAAAAGAATAAAAAAAATTTTTATTAAGAAGAAATTTTTTGTTTAAAATTCTTCAAATATTTTATTTCCTGGTTATTAAATCTTTAAATATAATGACTCACAAATTTATTAATTTTAGTTGTTATTTTCAGTATTTTTTTTTATAAAATATAAAATTTATCTGTTTAAAAATCAACTAAAAATTAATTTAAATAAATAAACAAAAAATAATCAAGTCAGAAAAATTAATTTTTTAGACAAATTTAGAAGACATTTTAGACAGTTTTTAACCCTTAACTCCTTTTAGCACCCAAAATTTTTTAATAAAAATATTTCTATTTTATACAGAATTCAATTCTCTATCGATTGATACTTAAATCAGTTAAATTGGTTCATCCAAAAATTAGTTATAGATTTTTGACTGAGCCTAGGTTCGCGTATTCAAGTCCCTAAAAATTAGAAAAAAATTCAAGTTAAAATTCAAGAAATTAAAAAAAAATTAAAAAAAAAAACAAATAAATAATTTGGCATACTACAATAATAAAAAATATATTTTTCGTGAATAACCTAACAAAAATAATTAAATAATTATGTAAAATCGCCGTTAGAATTACTCACAATGACACACATTTATTTCCCTCTCTCCCTTCTTTTCACTGATTGGTTATAAGGCTAGCTTAATAATAGGCCACGCCTGCTTTCACTCACTCCTCTACACGCAGTTTTGTCTTTTACAGACTGAATTTCACTGTCTTTTTCATGAAAATTTTTTTTTAATTTTTTTAAATTTCTCTCTACCTAAATAATCAAAATTAAATCAAAAATCCTTTAATTTTTAAAATAAAAAAAGGCAATTAAATAATCCCCCCGTTTGATCGCCTAAGCGGATTATTATTAAACAAAAGTACTTAAAAAATTATTTTTATCCTCTTAACGCTTCTCTAAAATCCTTTTGTTTTCTTTAATAATCCGATTAATAAAAGGGAGGAAGGAACATTTCTTTGAAACTTTAAATAATCAAAACACCTTTTCTCGTCAAATTAAGACTCTAATGTCTCCGGAAAACATTAATTAAACATTTTCAAATTTTTCAGGAAACAGCTATTGTTGTTCCAAACATTTCCGGAAAAACATCATATAAACATTTTTTAAATTTTTCGGAAAACATAATAAAACATCTATTCCGGATTTTTCAGTAAAACATTATAACAGAATAAGTATTCTTTATTTTTCCGGAAAAACATCATTTAAACATTTTCTTAATTTCCGGAAAACAAAACATTCTTGATGTGTTTTGTTTATTCATGTTTTTCCGGAAAAACATCATATAAACATTTATTGTTCGGCAAACAAAACATCTATGTTTTTGGCGTTAATATTCCGAACATATCAGTAAAACATTTTAATACAACAATTATTTCTTTATTTCTTTCCGGAAAAACATCAATTAAACATTTTCTTAATTTCCGGAAAACAAAACATTCTTGACGTGTTTTGTTTATTCATGTTTTTCCGGAAAACATCATATAAACATTTATTGTTCGGCAAACAAAACATCTATGTTTTTGGCGTTAATATTCCGAACATATCAGTAAAACATTTTAATACAACAATTATTTCTTTATTTCTTTCCGGAAAAACATCAATTAAACATTTATGTATTGATCTACCATTTACTAATTTAAACACATTATTTTTGTTCCCCCTACCTTTCCTACTATCTCCCAAAATTTGTCTTTTTTTTCTCGAATTGTTTTATCAATTCATTTTTCAATATTTGTATAATTTATTCTTGTTATTTTACTCCCGTTGTACATAATCCTCTTTTTTTTTAATAATGCTCGCAACGCGTTGCCGATCGCTGCTTGGAAAACAAAGATATATCGCGACATTGAAAAAAGAAAAGAATTTTGAAGAAGTAAATATATAGATTAGGTGTGAATCGCAAAGTTTTTTGATGAGAGAAATAATAGATTGTGGTAGTAAAATAATGATAATCCGGCAATAACGATGAGCTGTTGTTGTTTTTGCTGTTTTATTTTGAGTTTTGGCTAAATGGGCCGCGTGTGAGAAAATGAATAAATAATCAGAAAGGACAAGAAAAATATTTAAAGGGCAAAACAAATTTATATCGAAATTTAAAGGGAGGATTGGAATTTTTTGAGGAAGTTGGAAAGTAGGAATAAAGGATAAAGCAAATATTGTGTTTATTACAAGTGTATATGCTTTTTCCGAAAAACATTGCTTAAATATTTACGGAAAACATCATAAACATTCCCTCAAGTTTTTCCGGAAAACAACAAACATGTTTTTGACGTTAGTGTTTTTTTGATTTTTCCGGAAAACATGTTAATTGGAAAAACACAAAACATCATATAAACATTCCCCCAAGTTTTTCCGGAAAACACAACAAATAAATCTTTATATGTTTTTGATGTTTGTGTTTTCGAATTTTCCGGAAAACACTTTAATCAAACATTGTTTTATTACACTAAAAACATCATATAAACATTTCCTCATGTTTTTCCGGAAACAAACACATGTTTTTGGGTTTTAATAATTTTTTAAATGTTTTTAGATGTTTTGCATGATTTTTGTTGGAAAATTTTAATATCGGGGGGGGGGGGACAATTTTAGAATAAAAATATTTTAAATAAATATAGTAATTCAAATATTTTCTGATCTGGCATTTGTAAAATAAATCCTTATTAAAAACGTAAATGAGAAATTTGCCTTTCTCTTTAACTGCTTTTTGATCAACCAAAAATTCAAAATTGTAAAAGAGAAAGGGAAAAGAATGAAGGAAAAATACAAATAAAAATGACTCTAGTCTAACCAGACAAAATTTGAATAGGCACACATTCTAATTTTTATAAAACAGAAATTGTGGAGTGTATGGCATTTGAGTAAAGGAAAAAATTTTGGGCGCACTAACTGTTTATGGGAGCAGGCCACTATACCGCCGCCCAGTATACCGCCGCCCAGTATACCGCGCCCAGTATACCGCCGCCCATTATACCGCGGGCCCAGTATACCGCGGGCCCATTATACCGCCGCCCAGTATACCGCCGCCCATTATACCGCCGCAAAAATTTTTTATTATTTTGGCGGGGGATGTTAAATAGTGACGGGGGATGTTGTTCCAATGACCCCCGTTGACGGACTAAGATCCCCCGTCACTTGTTAACATCCCCCGTCATTGGGTCAACATCCTCTGCTTTTGGAACAACATCCCCCGTCACTATTTAACATCCCCCGTCATCGGGTCAACATCCCCCGTTGGCGGACCAACATCCCCCGTCACTATTCAACATCCCCCGCCAAAATAATAAAAAATTTTTGCGGCGGTATAATGGGCGGCGGTATACTGGGCGGCGGTATAATGGGTCCGCGGTATACTGGGCCCGCGGTATACTGGGCGGCGGTATAATGGGCGCGGTATACTGGGCGGCGGTATACTGGGCGGCGGTATAATGGGGTGTACCCCTGTTTATATTTCGGCGGAAAATGGACAAAACAAGGATGAAAAATTGTAATGGCAAGGAAAAATATTGGGGAAAAAAATAAAAAAATTGATAGGCATAACGAAAAATTAAACACACAACTTGTGTATTTTTTTCCTTTTTGCCAAGGGAAACTTTTGAACGATAAAATAAAACTCCTCCTACTAAAAGGTGTTTTAAATAGAGAGTTTTAGTTTGAAATAGTTTTCATTCTTTTCAGACGCAAACATGGATTTTTCAGTTATTTTTATATGGGATGTTTTCCGGAAAATTATAAACAATAGAAAATAAAGTTTTTTGATGTTTTTCCTAAGATTAAATATTAAAAGTTTTCCGGAAAAATATTCGTGAATAAAAGTCTTAGATGTTTTTTCGGAACGAATGGAAAATTAAATGTTTTCCGGAAAAATATTTGAAAGAAGTTTAGATGTTTTTTCCGGACAAATAAAACAATGTTTGCAGTTTTTCCGGAAATAGTTTGACTTTGTATTTTTTGCAAAACAATTTTATACTTCTTAAAAATTTTAAATTATTTTCAGGTTTATAGATTCCTTAATTTTATTAAATAATTCTTTCTTCTGACTTAACTCCTCTGACTTAAATCTTCTGACTTAAAATGCTTGGTTGGTTAAAAATATAAATTCAAATTAGGGCTTCTTAAGTTAAAATAAAATTTTAAATAATAAACGTTAAAACAATTAAAATACTTTCCGGAAATTTGTCTACTATAATTTTTGTTGTAATTAAAGTGTAATGTTTTTATTTTAAGCCGCCGATGATTTGACTTTCAGTGGTGTTTCAACTCAGCAACAACAACAATCTGCTTTTGCTGCTGCTGCTGCTTATTTCAATGCTTCTAATGTTGTTGATGTCTCTGGAGGATGTAAAAAATTTTTTTATATTTCCACCTAAATTTATTTATTTTAAGCTATCCAGCCTAGAAAGAATAGACGAGAAAGGACTACTTTTACACGTGCCCAACTTGATGTTTTGGAAGACCAATTTGCCCAGTCTCCATATCCTGATGTTTATTTGAGAGAACAAATAGCTAGTAGGATTCAACTTCAAGAATCTAGAATTCAGGTCCTTTTTAAAAAAATTTTTGTTTTCCGCTCTTAGCTGACCTTAAGGAAATTGAGAATATTAAAAATAAATAAACAAAATAATAAATTTCCTTTGAAATCAAATACTTTTAGCGAACGGATATCCTAGGATTAGCTAAGTTTAGAAAGAAAAATTAAAATTGGTTTATATTTCTATTTATTATTTTGGGGTAATTCAGTAAAATATTAAAATCTTTAATATTTTTGCTTTTATTGAACCAAAAATAATGATTAGATGTTTGGAAATAATTTAGTTAGATATTTTTCCGGAAAAATAATTAGATGTTTTAATGCTGTCTATTTTATTCCGGAAGAACATTTATATTTAGAAATGTTTCCGAAAAAAAAAGAAAATAATTTTATTTTCCGGAAAAACAAATAATGTTTAGATGTTTGGAAAATAAATTAGATGTTTTCCCGGAAATTAATTAGATGTTTTATTGATGCCCATTATGTATATTCCGGAAACATATCTGGAAATAAATGTTTCCGGAAAAAATACAAAATAATTTTACGTGTTTTCCGGAAAAAACAGATTATTTAGATGTTTGAAACAAATCAGATGTTTTACCGGAAAAATACTTTCCGGAAAAATAATTAGAAAGAAAAATAATATGTATTGTTTAGTTATCAGAAAAAACTAATATTAGATGTTTCCCGGAAAATACTCTTAAAATTAATCTTTTATAATTTCAGGTTTGGTTCAAAAATCGAAGGGCTAAGGCAAGTTTAATATTTTAAATTTTCCCAAAATATACTAAACTTTAAATACACATTTAAGCAACGCCAACAAGACAAACAAACAAAGCCACACAAACCCCAAACTGTGGCAGCTATGAAAACTGCTCGTATTGCAGCAGCACAACAAGCAGCAGCTTCACAAAATGGAAATTTAAATGGACATTCAATTTCTTTAAAAAGTGGGGGAGAGCGCAAAAGAGCTAGTAATAAAAATTTAAATTATATTGGCAAATTTGAGCCTCATGAAGATGTTATTGGTTTGACTAATAATTTTGTTGGAATGGGGAATGAAAGTAGAAGTGAACCTGAATCTGGAGGGTAAATAAATTTTTTTTTATTATTTTCCAAAAAAAATTTTTTTTCAAAGGACACCCCTTCAATCAGCTAATAATCAACAGCAACAAATCAAATTAGAATTATTTAACAATTCTAATAATTCTAGTTCTCTATTAAATGCTTCCAAATTTTTTGGAGTAGTTCCTCAACATTCTCCACCACCTTATAATCATCAATTTAATTTATTTGGAAATCCTTTCTTTCAAGTAATTTTAAAAAAATTTTTAAATTAATTTTTAAAAATTAATTTTAACTGTTTTCCGGAAGGATATGCATAACCATGAAACATCTAAACATTGTTTTGCCTTTTTCTGTCAATCTAAATATTTTCATTTTTCGGAAAACAAGTAAAACATTCTGAAAAACTTCTAAACTTTATTATGTTTCCGGAAGTACTAACATTAAACAATTTATATTTTCCGGAAATATAGATACCTATACTGCTTCCGGTAAAACATCTATACTTCCTTTATATTTTCCGGAAACAATATATAATAGATAAATACTGCTTCCGGAAAAACATCTAAACTTCCTTTTCTTTTCCGGAACGCATTTAAAACATTTTTTATTTTCCGGAAAACAATATATAAATATGATTTTAATACTTTTCCGGAAAAACATTTTTCTCTTTTAAGCGACATTATGGACAAATAACTAATAATGACAACCCAACACAACAAGTTGAGATAAAAAATGAAAATGTTTTGGGGTTTGGAAACATAACGGCAACACCAACATCCTTCTCTCCACAACCAACAATTAAAAATAAACAACAAAATTCATCAGAAATAACTGAAGAATTAACTAAAATATTAAATGAACAAAAAAATAATACAGCAATAACAACAACAAATTTACCTCTACCACAAATTTTTAATTCTTCTTTAGAATCTACTACTAATATACAAAACTGTTGGCAAATGGATGCGTTAACAAATGGAATGGGTAAATAATTTATTGGGAAATTTTAAAAGAAAAATATTAACAGAATTTCAAAAAAGTTAATTTTTTATTTTGAGAGCCATTTTTTGACAGATAGTATGTAGTAGGTATCTATGGGATTAAATTCCGGATTAGAAATATAGATTTCCGGAAGATAATAAAATACAAACTAATAATATGTGTAGAAATGTTTCCGGAAAATACACAGTAAAATCCGGAAAATAAACTATAAATCCACCCCAACTTAGTGGTCAACTTACATTAGAAGTTAACTTGGTTAACTGACCCTGGAGGTCACTCCAAATATTGGGGGGGCGGGGGGGGGGGGGGGGGATAAATTAGATTCAACATCAACTGCCTTCTGTCACTTCATCTCCCTTAATTCCATCACATCCATCTTTAATCCGCCCAAATCTATCGATATCCCTCCTAATTACCACATTTACCAGCCCAAATTTTGGAGTTGACCTCCTTGGGTTGATCCCGCATCTGTACCCTAATTTTTACAAGTCCACAAATTTCCTGTTCAAACACACTTTAAAATACACACACACAGGTTATATGCCATCATACCCAACAACTAATTTGGCAGCATCCTCCTCTACTGTGTCAGACTTTGCCTTTCCCGCAACAATGACATATCCAGCTTGTTTAAACATGGAGCAACAAACTCCAAAATTAACAGCTTCATCATTATATTCTTATGACACGTCTTGTGTTGCTGCACTTTATGGGGCACCTTTTATAAATGACTCTTATTCTATTAATCAAGGCAGCAATCAACAACAACAATATTTTAATTAATTTTAGAGTTTAAAAGAAATGTTTTTTTAATATTTTAATTTTTTTCACATGTTTCTAAGACACTTTGTAGGCAATTCCCATCTAATTTCCTCTAAATTTTTCGATATTCACTTTAATCCACTGATATTTTTCATAGTCTCATAAAATAATTTAGCGTAAATATCCTAATAGACACCCGTCCATAATAGAAGCCCCCCACCCAATGAGGGGTATTGAAAAATACAAGCCCTAGGCTTTATTAGGATATTTACAGTATATCCACCGATATCTCTCTTGATGTCCATAATAAATCTAAAAAATCAAGGTTTTTCGGATTTTGACCCGGACCTGTAATTTTGATAATATTTAAAAACATAAAAATTTAAGAATTTTTTCAGAACGGAGATCCGAGGATTAATTTGGATATCTGAGGATTTGGGGCATCATATCCGTATCCATCCCTTTCTGTCCGATTTTGGGCAAAACACATCCGTGGGTACCCTAATAGGTATCTTCCGTATCCATATGCAAGTCTGTTGTTTATAAATTCTTTTCTGAGCTTTATTTTACAATTTCTATAAAGATTGTAAAATACTAATAATGTACTCATATTTTAGAAATTTTATAAAATTCATATAGTTAATTAAATGTTTTTAATTTTTTTGTAGTAAAATTTTGAAATTCATCGAATGGGAAAGAAAAATTTAATTTGATTTTTGACAGGGTAAATGGGGCAAAAAAAAGTTTTTTTTTCAACTTAGGGGGTTAGTGACACACTAACCCCCTCAACTGAGTTTTGCAATTCTAAGACAATCCTTTCGGATAGTGCCAAACGTTTTATATATCATTTAGCTACGAAAAATACTTTTATGCCAAATAAATGCTAAAAATATAGTGAATAAAAATATTCGGGAAAAAGGTTTCATAGAACCCTTTTTCAACATTTCAGCAATAAATTTAAAAAAAGGCGTTGACTAAACTACGAATTTTGTAATCTTTAAACAAGTGCTTCTCATACATTTCTCATCCGATTCTCACTGATTATCTTAATAGAAATATAAATTAATAATAATTTTTATATAAATATGTACAGGGATGTCGGATTTTGTGTCGGGTTTTCAAAATTCCTCGGGTCGTTTACGGATCGAAAAAAGGCCGGGTTTCGGGATGTCCTTGGTGTTGTGAACCCGATACATCTCTGATACATAAATTAAATTCTATTGAGAAATATATTAATTTAACAAATTTAATTACCCTCTTCATTGTCTCTATCAGCCCCTTCAATAAAATGGAACAAGTGGGGGCGTTGCTGTGGCCCATGTTGAAGATGGGCATTTTGAGAAAATTCCGAAGGATCAACATTAGGAGGGAAGCCATAGTAACGATGTAAATGTTGAGGAAATACATCCGTAGGATTTATGATCCCCTCGTTATGTCCTTGATAGAGAATACGATCAGTTGGCATTACACCATGATCAACAACATTTTGGGCTGGAAGGACATTTGGATGTTGCATACGGTGAATAGGCTGTCCATGGTGTTGTTCCATCACGTTAATATTTTGTTGCCCGGTATGGTCTACACAATTATAAAAATTAATTTTATACTGTTTATTCAAAATTGAAGACGATATCATGTAAATAGATGGTCAGCTACAACTTATTCGAAAATGTCTTGCCCTTATCAATTTTGGTACCAATCTCCTATGCTCGATGAGTGGAACCGTTTAATACTAAAATTTGGAGGATTGGGAAAACTTGAGGCAGGTTATGGCTTAGCGGCAATATGGCCGCACGCCGGCGTGTACTATACTAAGCAAAATAAAAAATAAAACTTGCCGCCTCCCAAATGATTTAAACGATTTTTAATCTCTTGGAGTAGATTTATAATTGCTAATTGAGTTTGTTCATTTCCCTGCCTCATAGCAGGATCCAAATTATTGTGTTGTCGTTTAAGTTCATCAAGTTGAGCACGCAATCTATGGTCCCGTTGAATTAAATTTATCTTTTCACGAGATAGACCTTGAAATTAAATTAATGAAAATCGATATCAGGGTTTCAGAATAACGATACCGATTCATACTCGGAGTTTTCAAAAATCCGTATTGGGATTTGTAATAATACGATACCAACTCGGGATTAACATCTTCAACAACGGGGTTAACAGCTTTTCCAATATTGGAACTACAACTACATAGAACGTTTTCGTGCTCTTGAAACAACTTTCCATTGATTGGGAACATCCTTCCACGTTGTTGGGATAGAGGTGAAAGTCCCAGCGTGAGACAACGACAGGGATCCCGATCAGCTTAACCCTAGTTTTAATTGCCTGATTTGTAATTACATAAATAACAAAATATCTATTACCTGCAACTTGAATTGGGTTTCCATGCATGTAAGTTATAGGGTTTCCTTGCCCATCAAGAGAATACTGCAGCTTCTCTGGAGGATTTAACTAAATTTAAATTTTTATATCTGGCGTCTAATCTAAGTGAATATAATAATTGAAAGTAATAAGAAAAATTACATCATTTCCCTGCCCAGAGGATTGTCCATGTTCCATTCCAAACGAAAATTTGAGTTGAAAAATAAAGAAAAACAAGACGATTTTTTTCATTTTAAAAACTTAAAAAGTTAGACGGTGAAATATTCAATTTGGGCAGAATTTGGGCAGCAATTTTGGGCAGCACCCTATTGATTTTGTATCCGTATCCGGATATTCACGGCGGATACAGCCGGATATCCGTAGGTATTTTGAACTTATCTGTATCCGTATCCATTACCAAGGCAGCTAAACATCGTGACTATATTTACTCTATATATTGTAAAAGTGAATTCATTCCCTGCCCGGGGCAGGGAAAATTTAGGCTTTTTGATAAATTCAACTAGAAAACAAAATCGTTGATCTATGTGTCTAAGCCAAAAATGTGAAGCCCTCTCACTCCCAATAAAAACCTAATAGCTTTAAAGTCTCTGTTTTAAGTATCCTAGAAACATCCGAACACTCTAAACGGCATTTAGCTTTAACAGAATTATTTATTAATTAAATTATTAATTAAATTATCTATTAATTATTGCTTTTACACGTTTAAATAAAATTAAAGATGATGAGGAAGAAAGTGAAGGAGGAGGGGAGATGAAGCAAATGGGGGGAGAGGGAAGGGAGGGAGTTGTTGTAAAGGGTAAGAAAATTTAATATTGAATTTTCAATATTGAAAATTTTAAATGCAGGTATTTATTAATTAAATTATTAATTAAATTATCTATTAATTATTGCTTTTACACGTTTAAATAAAATTAAAGATGATGAGGAAGAAAGTGAAGGAGGAGGGGAGATGAAGCAGGGGAGGGGGGAGGGAACTTGTTGTAAAGGGTAAGAAAATTCAATATTGAATTTTCAATATTGAAAATTTTAAATGCAGGAAGGAAAAGAAGGGCAGACATTTAGAGGAAAATGCTAGAGTGTAACCGGAAGCTCCGGTTCCGGCGTTTTTTAGGATCCGGTTCCTGCTCCGGTTTACAAATCGGTTCCTTCCGAAATTCACAAAATCATATTTTTTTACTCATATTTTAGAGATTTTATAAAATTCAAATAATTAATTAAATTTTTTAAATTTTTTGTAGTAAAATCTTGAAATTTAAAAATATAAAATAGGTACATAAAAAAATTTCTTTTCTAAAATTTGCGGACAAAACAAAATTTAAAAATTAGCTAGATTCTTCATTTAGCAATTTAATAATGTCCTCTTTGTCGTTGTCTCCACATTTCCTGTTGTTGTTGTTGTTGTCTCATACTGCCAGCCAAAGCCTGATAAAAACATTATTTTATTAAATTAAAAATTAAATTTAAAAAAAAAAGAATTTTTTAATCCACCTACCGCTGACATCGCGCTAACCGCTCCAGCCGCTGCGATGGAAGGTACAACACCTCTCTTATTTCTAATTTGTTGTTGTTGCCTTCGCATTTCTTGTTGTTGTTGTTGGTGATGTCTTAGACTGTTAGTCAAAATAGCCTAGAATTAAAAAATTATTTTATTAAATTAAAAATAAATTAAAAAAAATTTTTTTTTTCAATCCACTTACCGCCGTCATTGCAGCTGTCATTGAAGGTACAACACTTCGCTTATTTCTAATTATTTGATGATTTCTGTGTTTGTGGTGTCTCTTATTCCTTTTTTCTTTATTTTGTTCAACTTCCCTCATTTTTTCTTCTTTTTTAGGCTCTTCAGCTTTTTTATCAGCCTTTTTATCCTCTAATTCGTCTACTTTAGCTAGTACTTGTATAGCTCCTTTATTCCTGTCTTCTTCATTTTTTGATTTTTTACGTTTAGCTGATTCCGAAATTGCACAGAATAATAGAAGAACATAAAAGAAAATTAAAATATTAAAGGTTTTCATTAAAATGTTGCTTAAAAGTAGAGTAAATTAAAAATATATACATATATGGATGTAAAATTACAAACTCGAAAAAAATAAGTGTAAAATAATTACAAATTGTAAAACTTTAAAGTAAAACTTGAAAAATAAACTACAAAATGTAAAACCTAAAAACTTGAAATAGGAATAAAATTACAAATTGTAAAAACTAAATAAAACTTAAGCGAATGTTAATTACAATTTGTAAAAATAAAACTTAAAACTTGAAAATGAAACTACAAATTGTAAAACTTGAAAAATAAACTTGAAAAAGAAATTACAAATTGTAAAACTTTAATAAAACTTGAGCGAATGTCAATTACAAATTGTAAAAATAAAACTTGAAAAAGAATTTACAAATTGTAAAAACAAAAACCTAAAACTTGAAAAAAATAAACTTTAAAATTACAAATTGTAAAACTTAAATATAAATTGACTTCTTATGAATATAAATAAATTATCATGTGTGTTAGGCAATGACAAATGTTTGGGTACTTTTCTAAAAATTGAAAACTGATAAGAAAAAAAATTTTTTTGGAGATTATTTTATTTTTAAGATACGGAGTTTGTTAATATATATTTTCTGTTATTTTTAAAAATAATGTAGAAAGCCAATATTTTAATAAATAATTTAATAAAAGTGTGCTTTTAAAAAAAGAAAATGAGAAGCTAAATAAATGAGTGAGGAAAAAAATAAAATTAAGTAAGTGAAAAATAGTTCTCACGCACATTAGGGAAAATAGAAAGCTTTCTAGTTAACATTTTTTATTTTTGATATTTTGGAGAGACAAAAAGCTGTCACTAAATGAAAAATAAAAATGGAAAAGTGTTCTTCGTTATGAGCTGCCAAGGGAACTGGAACGGCATATATATCCAATTAGTCTTCCTAGCTGGCATAAAAATGATGGAAAGGAGGAAGTAAAAAAGAACTAGCTAAAAAGAAAAATCAATGTTTCAAAATTTTGTTTTGAAAAATTGAAAATATTTTTTGAAAAAAATATTTTGGAAAGGAGGAAGTATTTTAAGGGGATTTAGAAAAGTATATTTTTAAAGAAATAATTTAAAAAAAATTTTTGTGAAGAAGAAAAATTAATTTTAAGGAAAAAAATAAAAATTGTCATTAAATTTATTCAAATAAAAAATACAAATATTATTTAAAAATATTTTTTTTATTTTAATATTTATAACACCGGGGTATAGTTAATTAATTAAAAAATTAATTAAAAAATTATTCTCTTCATGATTTTAACTTCTAATTCATTTTGCCAAAACAAAATTATTATTATTAGAATTATTCCCATTAATTCCAACAACCACATTATTTTCATTATTTAAACAATAATCCACTTTATTTCCAAATTTTGAATAGAAGGTAACATTACATTTTTGTTTACGTCCAGTCCTCTGATCAAAAGCTTGGCAATGAGTAAATGGGGGGATATACAAGTGGAGAGTAATTGCTGGGTCTGAATGTGAAGGGTTCTCCATTCTGTGCAATCCAATTTTGTCTTAAAAATTAAAATTCTGATTTATTTAAAAGTTTAATATCAGAATTTGTAATTGTAATTTTGTTCTGATATTTATTTTAAAGTTTATTACAAATTGTAAATAGAAATAAAATCAGAAAATAAAACTTGAATTTATTTTAAGTATTACTTGAAAAATCAGAATTACAAATTGTAATAAAAATAAAACTTAAATTCAAGTTTTATTTTTTTCTATTACAATTTGTAATTCTGATTTTAATTCTGATTTTATTTTTCAAGTTTTATTTCTGATTTTTATTCCTCTATTACAATTTGTAATTCTGTTTTTACAATTACTAAATTCTGATATATTTTTAGTTTACATTTTTTTTTATTATTTTGTAATTCTGATTTTCAGAATTCTCAGAATTTAATTCTGATTTTTTTAAAATTCCAACCGCTTATATAAGAAACTCCATTCAATTTATAAAGTTGATTTCCACTTTCAATTAAAGGGCGGCCACTTCCTTCACAATTCTGATTTTCATCATTTTTATTATCTTCTGTAGGCCATTCAAAACGTGTTTCCAATAAATTTCCTTGCAAAACTTTAACAAAACAATGCGCGTCTGTGTGGTCGTGAATACTTTTTTTAGAAGAAAATAATTTATTTTATTTTTAATAGTTAATTCACCTCGATCCCATACCCGGGCCCCAACACAAAACCATTAAATTGTATTTTCCATTGCCTACATCTACCAGATTGCGTGTATATCTTTAAACAAAATTTTAAAAATAAATGCTTTTAATTTAAAAATTTTTAAATTCAAAAAAAATTTTAGATTTCAGTTTCTTCAGAATTTTTTTTAAAAAAAATTTCTCAAAAAAATTTTCTAAAAACAAACTTGTGTGGATCAAAAAGCGCAAATTTATTCCAATCCTTAGGATTACTTTTATATTCTTCCAAAACTCGTCTCACTTCTTCAGTGTTAATTAAATCCTCATTAAATATATTGCGAATATCGTTAATAAGTTTATTCATTTTTAAATAATTTTTTCAAAATATTAAAAAAATTTTTTTTATATTTTAAATTTAACTAATATAAATAAATATTTTATTAAATTAATTGGAATTTTAATAATCATGCCTTTTTGCTCATTTTTATTCTATCCCTTATCAATCACGAGGAAATGACTTTTTTAACTATTTTATAAAATTAAAAAAATTATTTTAATAATCATTCTCCTTTTTTGTAATTAAATATAGAGTTATAGAAAACTTTGTTTGAAGGGCTTAAAATTTCTGAATAATTAAATCAGAATTACAAATTGTAGAATTTACAATCAGAATTATAACAAGTTTATTTATAAATAATAAAATCAGAAGGAGAATAAACCTTTTTTATCTTAAAATCAGAATTACAAATTGTAAAAAATCAAAACAGAATTATATACCCGATTGTAAAAACTTGAATCAGAATTATTATAATTTACAAAATCAGAATTATTTAATTGTAAAAAATCAGAAATAGAATTATTTAATTTAAAGAAAATCAGAATTTAAGAGAATCAGAATTTAATAAATCAGAATTAATTATTATTTTACAATTGTATTTATGTCAGAAACAAATTCTGATTTTAATTAGAAAAATTATTTAAGTGTGATATTTATTTTATTCATGCATAAGTCTAAGAAAAAAATTTTTTAAATGATTCATCAATTTATACTATATTTAAATAATTTACCAACACCCTAAAATATTTAATTAGTAAATAAAACTAATAAATTAACAAAAATGTGGACGGCCAGAGTCTTCGCAGTTAATCACGCGCAATCACCATCAAACTTCTCGTTGATTATGTCAATAAAACGTGAGGAAATTTTTTTAGCATCTCAAGAAATTTATTAAACAAAAACCTTTTAAATATTTATTTTAAAAAATAGAAGGGAGAGAAAATAATTAATTAATTAACATATTTATTCTAATAGACGCCCACTTGAATTAAACTTTTAACCATCAATTAAAGAGGCGTTAATTAGAATAAATTTAAAAAATTTTTTAAATAAAAATAAAATAATAAAATGGCTTAATTTATACAATAAACAAAAAATATTCATTAAAAAAATTAATTTTTTTCTTCATTCTCAACCCAATAAATTAATTAATTAGTTGTTGTTGGAAGATTCAATTTTTTATTATTTTTTGAATTCCAACGGCCAACCAAACTTTTTCTTGTTTGTGTAGAAGATATCTTGGGTACAGGGATATATTGTTCTGTACATACTTTTTTTGCTTCTAATATTTCTGTTTCAGTAAGGGTGTATAGAAAAGTTTTGCTGTTGATTTGGTCACGCCTCTTTCTGAGAGATTCTGAAATTTTTAATAAAAATAATTCTGATTTTAAGTGAATTAATATTAATTGTAATCATAATTTACAATTTGTAATTCTGGTATTTTATTATTTACAATTCTGATTTTAATATTGTTATTCTGACATCAATTCTGATTTTTAATAATTATAATTCTTTGTAAAATTCTGATTGTAATTATTTATTTACACTTTGTAATTCTGGTTTTTTGTTATTCTGGTTTTTTCAAGTTTTTTAATATTAATTCTGATTCTTTAATTCTGGTTTTAATTCTGATTTATTAATTCTGATATTAATTCTGATTTTTTAATAATTACAATTCTGATTTATATATGTATTAATTAATACTGTAAAATTCTGGTTTTAATTATTTATTTACAATTTGTAATTCTGATTTTTTCTTTTTTTCTAATTAAAACTAGAGTTGCACGAGATCGAGATTTTAGAAAAAATCCGAGACCGAGATTGACCGAGACTCGCATGACCGAGACCGAGACCGAGATGCAAAATTTGACCCGAGACCGATATCGAGATCCGAGATAAACCGAGATTTTTCAAAACTTTTTTTATCCACTAAAACCCATTTAAATTAGGGTTTGACCCAGAACGCTCGGGGGCGGGTATGTCGGTGTACGGGGTTTTCAAATTGTTTCGGGTCGGGGGAGCAAAACATGGTCGGGGTTCGGGTCGGAGTACGGGGGTTTACTGGTAAAATTTTTTAAAGAAAAAATGCTCTAAAAATAAGCCATTTTCGGTCTATTTTCGCTAATTTATTCAGAATTAATGAGAATAAGGTGGGATTAATGGTTTTGATTGATTTAAAATGTATATCTGGCAGTGTTTCACCGGAAATTTCGGTTTCGGTTCCGGTTTCGGAAAGTTCCGGCGTTTTTTGGTTCCGGTCCGGTTCTGGGATACGAACTCAAAGTTGACCCGGTTCTCGTCAAAATTTCGGTTCTGGTGAACCACTAATATCTGGGGAGATAAATAAATTTTACGGATTAAGAAAGATTTAAAGAGATTAACTGACATATCTGTTGAAGGATTAACTCCTGATATGTATCACATCCGCCGATAACCTCCTTAACACCTCAATAGCATTATACTGAGTAAATAAAGGGATTTTTGTATAAAGGTCGGTTACAAGGAATACAGCTATTTGGAAGGATATAGAGGTGCCGCAGGTCCGGTTCTGGGATACGGAACTCAAATTGGATCCGGTTCTGGTCAGAATTTCGGTTCCGGTGACAATATTTAAAAATAAGATTAACATTTTAAAATTACTCTTTTTTGTAAAGAAAAAATAAAACCCAACAAGTTCTGATTATTTGGATCCAAGTCCAATCCTATGTCCATGGAATTAAAGGCTAAACCCAACAACTAAGCCACTCAACCACAGGTCTCTTAACAGAGAGGGAGATTTTTCCCCCCAAAAATGAGAGAACCTGGTAAAGAACCTGGTAACCTTGCGCTGATTTGCTGCGGCGCGAGCATTCCAACTAAAGAGCAGTGGGAAGAGCAGACAGTTAACGGCAGCGCAGACTTTACTCTCTAACCATCGGGAAGGTTGCTGTGTATTCGGCCGCGCCTATTTGTCCTGCTCCGCTCTCTGACAACTAAATTAAAGTGAGCACAACAATATGCCAATAGCGAAATTTTAAATATTTTGTCAAAATAAAACTCAAGAAGGTCAATCTTTAGGGGGTGAATACTGATCTCGGATCTCGGCGAGATTAAGTGGCGAGAATCTCGTCTCGGTTAGGTGGTCTCGTCTCGGCAAAACCGAGACCGAGATTGGAAAATGGCCGAGATTCTCGTCTCGGTCTCGGTCGAGATATCGATCTCGTGCAACTCTAATTAAAACAATAACACACCTTTTTTAATTAAAATTATCCCTTTTTGTCCATCACTTCTAATAATTCTTAATTCTTTTCCTGGAGATACTCCATCATTTTCTGCAAGGGAAAATTCGCAAAATAGTTTTTGTTCAAATCGGGAACGTCGAAAAATATTGCAACTAAAAATCTTTCCAAAAGGGTGAATTAAAGCTTGTGCCATGCAGAGACTGTCTAGAGCTTTAATTAAATTAATTTAAAATTAGAAACAAAAAATATTTTTTTCAACCTTTTCCTATAATTTTAAATTGTTCAACAGAAGGTTTGGCTGTTTTAAAATGATGAGGTCTGCTTAAAACAACATAAATACCAGCCAGAACAACTACAAGGAGTGCAAGGCAACATATGGAACCTCGAAGAATATCTCCCTTTCGACTTCCTAAAAATTTAAGAAAATCAGAAGTTTAAGAAAAATCAGAATTTTAAGAAAATCAGAATATTAAGAAAATCAGAATATTAAGAAAATCAGAATTTTATTTTTTATATTTTTATTTTTCTTTTTAATTAAATTGAGCATAAATTATACGAACAATAATAATAAATCTTTTTTAAAAAAACCAACGATAAATTTTAAATAAAGATATCCTTAACAGTTGGATTAAAAAGAAATTAAACAATTAAATAATCAATTTAATTGAAATCCTCTTTTTAATTAATTAAAAAGTCACGTTGTTTTTTTTATTATCCAAAATATTAATGCTCTAAATATCAACTTGCTAATAAATCAAAATAGCATTTTTGTTTAGAAAATTGTTTTGATTTATTTCCGTCATTAAATTATTGTTTGGTGTAGTTATATCATGCTTACCTAATTATGGTTTTGTTTTTAAATTCTGAACTTTAAATTCTGATTTTTAATTTTAATTTTAAATCAGTCTTGTATTTCCTTTTTAAATTCTGATTTATTTTTTAAAAATT
This sequence comes from Meloidogyne arenaria, assembly GCA_036172955.1. Classification (NCBI taxonomy): domain Eukaryota; kingdom Metazoa; phylum Nematoda; class Chromadorea; order Rhabditida; family Meloidogynidae; genus Meloidogyne; species Meloidogyne arenaria. The sequence continues at coordinate 3,264,994 of JARQAB010000043.1, forward strand.
TATTTCTGATTTAGTTCTTATCAGAATTTAGTTCTGATTTCTTAATGCGGTATTAATTCTGATTTCTAATTTTAGTTCTGATTTTTTAATTGAAATTACAATTTGTAATTCTGGTTTATAATTTGATTCTGATTTATAAATTAAAATTACAATTTGTAATTCTGATTTATTTATTAATTATTTAATTACTATTTTTCCTTCTCCTTTCCTCCGCCTCTTCATCAACAATATTTGCCAACCTCTGAGTTAATTTATCACTAATCTTAGGTGTTGTAGTTGGTTGTTGTAATGCCATTCTTTCTACATGTTCCCTCATTTTCCCCAAATCTCTTTTTAATTTTCCAATTTCAGCTTCTTGTTCTCTTATTAATTCTGATTGGACTTGCACTCTTTGGGATATCTCCATTCCTCCACAATTCTCTCCAATTAAACTTGTATTTGTAGACCCCCCAAAAGGGGAGCGACATTCTACTACTGCTTGCTCGTAACTTGGAGGTGGTAGAGGGGCATCTACAAAATGGACATGCATTTTTTTGACGAAAAATTTTTTGATGAAAATTTTTTTGAGGAAGATAATTAACAGAGATTATTTAATTGATAAACTGAAATTTAAAATGTTTAAAAATAAAAATAATTTTGGAACTTAATTAAGAAATTAGAAATTAGACAAAAAATTAGAACAGAAAAAATTAGAATCAGAAGTAAAATTATGTAGGGATGATTCACCTAAAGCTGGGGCTTGGAGCGAAAGCGCCTAGCAATAACTGCAAGGCGGTCGCACATTCGAATTCTGCCCGGTGGCTAAACTTTCGCCAAACTCTTTCTATTACAACTAAATTTACAACTAGAATATTGAAAATATAAAACTAAAATTATTCCCAAAAAATTACAACATTTTATATAAATCAGATTTTAAATTAACAATAAAATAGAATCAAGATTAAATTGTTTGAAGCATTAAAGCAATAAAATTAAAACAATAAAACAAAAAAAGACAGATACTTTGATCAGCCGACACTTGAAGAAAGTAAAAATAAAAATTTTAGTAGGGCAATTTGGTCATTTAGAAAAATTTTGAGAAAAAAAATATTAAAAATTTTATTTATTTTTAAAAATAGCCATAGAGTGTAATTAAAGCCAAAAATAGCTTCCCGGAAATGCTTTTTTAAAGTTTCCGGAAATTGTCTAAAATTCAGAACTTCCCCCCCCCTTTCATGTCAGTTGTCTGCTCTATTAAATTTATTTAATTATTTTATTGTTCCAAGTTTAGCTTGCAAAAAATAATTTTCTTGCAAACTTTTTTGCAAAAAAAAATAAAAAAAAATGACAACAGCAACGGCGACAATGAACACTAAAAATGAGAGGAAAAATAAAGAAAATGAAAATCCTTCTAACTGATCCTCTCCTCTCAATTTTCTTCTTCCCTCCAGTTTTATTTTTGGCCAAGTTTGGTGGCCAATCAACTCCCTTTTTATTTTTTTTCATTTTACTCAAGGAATCAATTGAGAAGAGATAAACACCTAAAATATCAACTATTGAAGGATAAAACTTGGAATTGTAAAACTTAAAAATGAAGGTTTAAAAAGCGGATTTGAAATCACAAAACAAATTGACAAACAAAAGAATTTATATTTACCTATTTATTATTACAAATTGTATAAACAAGTTTTACAATTTGTGATTAATAAAAATTGCAACCTATTAAGTACAATTACAAATCCAAGTTGAATTATTAAAAACCCAAGTTTTTTAATTTTACAATTGTAATTATTAAGTTCTATTAAGTTTATACATATTATAATTGTAATTTAAACAAGTTTTACAATTTGTAATTAATAAAACTTTGTTAATTAGCAACTACAATTACAAATCCAAGTTTTAAAAAGCAGGCAATTGTAAATTCTTGTTTATTAATTGTAACAACCAGACAAGTTTTTCTATTTTTAAGTGCAAACTTAAACAGATTGTTGGATAGTTGATCACTTGGGTGTCGTATCTATTTATCTGTTAAATCCTTTAATATCCCTCATAAAAAAAATAAATAAAAATATAAAATGATTGGGGCTTAAGTTAAAGAGGAGTTTTCTCTCAATCTCATTTATAAAGTCGTCATCACCACCCTCTCTTTGACAAATGGTTAAATATCCAAAAACAATACATCTCTCCAAGCTTTTCCTTCCCCAAAACCTTCCCAATGTTCTCCCTAAAAATAAATAAATAAATTTATCCTCCCTCACACAAGAATAATAAAAGCGCCTAATGACGTCAATTCTCTTTTTTAATAGTTTTAAACTGCAAAAGTTTTATTGCAAAAAGAAGAAAATTTTACAAAAAAATTTTTTTTAACAGCCTAAACTACTCAAAATGACTGACAGATATTGGAGAGAGGGAGAAGAAGAGAATTTTGGAAAAATATTAAAAAAAATAATAATTTTTTTAATAAATTGAAATTTTAAAAATAAATTTTAAACAAACTTAATTATCATGGGAAAATATGTAGAATTTTTAATTTTAATTTTTTTAAAATCAAGTTTGTAAAATATCAAGTTTTATATACATAATAAATTGGGTGGTCCAACCATTTGATGAAAACTTTTTCGGAAAACTATCAGGGATTGAAGGAGGAGGAGGGGGGCAAAAATATTTCGTGGATCGAAGTCAGGGAATGGCCTGCCTGAAAAAAACCTTTGAATCAACCCTACTAAATTCAGTTAATAATTAAATTAAAAATAATAATTCAATTCCTTTTTTAAATTTAATTCCTCGTAATTTAATATCTCTAAACTTCCTGCTTTTTAAATTTCAAATCCTTGTATATCCACTTATTGATGTACTCATACCAAAAAATATTTTTATTCATTTAATAAATGGATAATAAAATTAATATTAATAGAGAATTTAATGCAGCTATTCGAATACAGGCAAGTAATTAAAATCCTTTTTTAAATTACAATTGTAATTAAAGTTTTACAATTTCAAGTTTTAAATTTAAGTTTTCCAATTCTATGTTTTCAAGTTCTAAGTTTATTTAATTTTATAAAAAAATTACTATTCCAAGTTTTACAATTCTAAGTTTTACAAAGAATAAGTTTTACAATTAAGTTTTTAATCTATGTTTTAATTTTAGGTTTTACAATTTCAAGTTTATTTAATTTTAATTCCAAGTTTAATTTTACAATTAAGTTTTAATAAAGTTTCTTTACAATTCCAAGTTTTAAATTAAAGTTTTACAATTCTATTTTTAAAATTCCAAGTTTATTTAAATTTACACTTCCAAGTTTTACAATTACATAAAAATAATTGTAAAATAATCTCAATTTCAGAATTTCATGCGTAAAGCAGTCGAATTAAGACGAGCACAAAAACAACGAGATAAAGCTGCGAGCAAAATTCAAGTTTATATTTTCTTTTACAATTCAAGTTTTAAATTAATTTAAAGGCTATAGTTAGAGGCTTTTTGGCCAGGCAACATTTAAAGAAATGTTTACATGCAGCTGTAGTTATACAGGCACATTTTAGAGGATTTTTGGTCAGAAAACAATTTGTTGAGGCAAAATGAGGATTTGATAAATTAACTGAATAAATGAGGAAATATTTTTTATTATTTAATATAAAATTTAAAATAAATTTTTAAGAGGGAGAATAGTTAAAATTAGCTAAAATTTTGTCTAAAAATTTAAAAAAATAAAAAAAATTAAAAAAATTTTTTAGAAAAGGCCCAATATTAGTGTATAATAAATTGTAATTTTGTTTTTTTTCACTGTACGGACGGAAGTTCAGGCAATTCAATTTTTGATTATAATTTTTTAATGAATATTCAATTTTGTTTTTATTGGCTGCAATTTATCCTTCCCCTTGCAGAGGAGATCCTTCTCCTTCCTCATGCAGTAGGGAAGGAGAAGGATCTCCTCACCCCTTACAATTCCCCCAAACCCTTCTCCTTGATTTTCAAGCAATCCAATTTTTGACTAAAAATATTTTTAAAATTATTTTTCTTGTCAGCCTAAAATTTTAAAAATAAAAAAATAATTTTTCCTCCCCATTTTGACTTTACTTTCCTTTTTTAAACAAAATATATATTTTTTTCTGTGTGAATTTTAATAATAAATTTAAATTTATTCCAACTTGTTTTTAAAAATATTTTTGGACATATATTTTTTACCTTAATTTTTTTTTCACAATTCCCATCTTTCTTTGTTTGTTTATTCTCTTTTTTCCTAAAAAATAAAATAAAAAGCATCCTGTCAGGTGGGGGAATTTTTTAGAAAGGATGCTTTTTGCCGTGGCCAAAAATTGGAAGAAGCTCTCTAAAGCTAGCTAGTATTATGCCATGGGAAATTTTGTTAGTCTTTATATCGATCTAGCCTTTCTAAATTAAGTGAGGTCAACTGTGAAATTGAAATTTCCTTCTCTCTAATCTCGAAATTAAATTTAATACATTGGCACTCTCAGTCTGAACTCTCTATTTAGTGGACAGAATGACCTTAAGACAGAATGACCTTCATAATACAGAGAGTTTTATATATCGTAAGCTATTTTAGGGGAGAATTATAATTGTAACTATCTTCGAGGTTCTTAGAGGTTTCGATTCTGGTCTTGATTCGGGATGACCCAGATTTATGAACGGCATCTCGTCTAGGTCTGGTCTCTAATAGAGACCTTAGGGGAGAGTAAAGGGAGAATTCCATTAGGGAGAGAGGTCACAGGAGGGAGTTCATTTTAAAGAGAGCCACCTTAACGAGAGGTATTTTAGTGGGAGTATATCAGAGGGAGTCAAGGGGAGGGAGTCTACTATAAGTGAGAGTTCACAGTACGTGAAGGCCTAATAAATAAAATTTCCTCCAAAGATATAAAAACTTAAAGCTATATAGAAACTTTTCCCTTAACTTTCCCTTATTTTAGTTTCCTTCCCCAATTTTTCCATTTTAAAAGAATCTATTTTTAGCCCTCCAAAATCTCTCACACCAAACGTCAAAAGACGCAAGAGAAGAAAATTTCCCCCAATTTTGTAAATTATATTCTTTGCTCTAAAAAATTTTTCTTTTTTTTAAAATATTCAAAAGACTAACTACTTTAAATTATTTTTTGTATTTGTTTGGGAAAACATAAAAAAAAAAGACTTGAAAAATTTTTAAAAAAAGCCGGAAGAGGAAAGAAGGTAAAAAAGAGTTTAGTCAGTCTACTACATATCTCAATTTCAAAAAAAATTTTTTAAACATAAAGTCGGTTTAAGTGTCCCTTTTCTTGCTTGTTATACACCTTTAAGAGTGTTCCCTTCTCTCTACCTCGATTTTTCTTCAAAAAAATTTTTTTTGAATTTTAAAATTAAAATTTAAGTTAAAAGAATAGTTGGTTGTTAGTCTAATACGTAAATATCAGAGGTAAATTGGAAATGACGAAGGCACCGGAAATCGGAATTCCGATTCACCTCTGCTAAGCATGTGAATCCAAAAAAATATTTTTCAAAAAAATTTTTTTCTGAATTTTAAGTTAAATTTCAAGATTAAAAAATGGTTTCAATCAAATCTTCAACTTGGGCTATTTTATTAATTCAATTAGTTATTTCCTGCATAGCAATAATATCTTCTGTTGCTTTGGTTGTGGCACAGGCCCAATCGTTAGATTTAAATGGGTTAACTATGGGGCCAACTTTACATTCCATTTTTGTTTGTTTTTTGAGTTTTACTCTTCTTGGATGGTAAATTTGAATTAAAAAATTTTTTGAAGCTTTTTTCATAAGAATCGCTTTTATGGTATCCTTAGTGTTATTCCTGACCTCATAAAATTTTTTAAAATGGACCTATAATCGTAAAATTTTGTTAGGATATTCCCAAGAGTGTTAGCTAACATTGCTAAAAGTTTCATAATTTTAGCTTATTTTTAGACCTATCTATAAACGTTGAATTAACGTAACTTAGTCCTTGATATTAGTGTCAATTAAAGGGATACTATTTCTAATTTTTGGCACTTGGTAAAAAATTTTTCTGGAGGTTCTAAGAGTGGAGATTACGAATCTCATATTCGTTAGAATATGGAAGCTAGTTGGAATTAAATATAGGACGATAGTTTATCCCAGAAAAAATTTTTTAATTTTTTAATTAAAAAATATTAAAGAATTTCTTCATAAAATTTCAAAAATCTCGAAAAAATTAATAATTATTCCAGTTCTGTATTAGCAATGTTTGGAATGCTTACAAAAAAGCCTCTACTTTTACTTCCAATAATTTTAATTTCAATAATTATATTTATTTTTCATTCTTTATTAATTATTCAATGGATAACCTCATGGATTTTATTAAAAGAAAAAATTTATGATATAGATTTATTTATTATTATTATTGGATTTTTATTAGTTGAATTTATTTTTATTTTAGTAAGAAAAATTTTTTTAATTTAATTAAAATTAATTTTTAAGGCAATTTATTTACAAATACGTTGCTACAGAATTCTTCAATAAAAAATATTCTGATTTTTAAGTTTATTTAAATTCAAGTTTATTTATTTACAATTGAGCAAAATAGACGAGTAAGTTTATTTGCAAGTTTTTACAATTACAAATGTTAATTGTAATCTTAAATATTCTGATTTGAGAAATTCTTCTGATATTAAAAAAATTCTAAAAATATTCTGATTCAATATTCTGATTAAAAAATTCTTCTGATATTCTTAGAAAGGTATTCTAATATTCTGAAATCAGAAATTCTGATTTTCTGAAAATATTCTGATTTTAATAAATATTTTGGTTTAATATTCTGATTTGAAAAATATTCTAATATTCTGAAATCAGAAATATTCTGATATTCTGAAAAAAATATTCTGATTCTCATATATCAGAAAAACAAATCAGAAAAAATTCTGATTTACTAAAATTTCTGATTTTAATAAAATTCTGAAAATAAGTAGTCGTTTAATTAATTAATTTTCTCTTTTTTTATAGCCTAGACTAGACACAGGGATATTTCTAAAAAGTTTTGATTTTTAATATACTAAAATACATATTTATTCTCTTATTTGTTTATTTTCAATTTGTTTATCCTCTCCTTTTTTTATTTCGAAAACTTTTTTTATTTATTCCAAAATAATTTTTTCCATTTATAATGCCCAAAATAATATTAAAAAATGGTCCCAGAATTAAATAAAAAAATTAATAAAAAATATTCCGTTAATTTTAATAATATTCCAATTAAAAATAGAAAAAATAAAATTTATTTTTTATTTATTTTATTTCTACAATTTAATTTAAGTTTGGGACAGATGGTGCACAATGGACTTTTATTGCTTTCTTTTAGTTCAGAAATGTTTAGATACTCTGAATCGAGGTAATTCTATGCTCTCAGAAAATCAGAATAATTAAGAAAGAAAAATCAGAAAATCAGAAACAATTCCAGAAAGAATCAGAACAAATTATAAGTAGAAAATCAGAATATCAAAAATGCCTTCTGAAAAATCAGAATACTATCCAAAGTCAGAATTTAGAAAAATCATAACAGTTTAAGGAAAAAGTCAGAATATCAGAACATTAGAAAAAATCAGAACAATTACAAATAAGATATAATAGAATATCAGAATTTATTTCAAAAAATTTACAATATTATCCAAAATCAGAATTTGGAAAAACCAGAAAATATTTAAGAAAAATCAGAATTAAATTTACTAAAAAACCTTCAGAATCACCCTCCAAGTTTCCCTCATTCTCAACTTGTTGTGGTCTATAACAGTTGTAATTGCTTTTATTGGAGAAGTTAAGGAATACTTAATTATTTTAATTCCACATTTTTGTCTTTCTGTTAGTTTAATTAATTAATTAAAAAATATTTTCCTAGATATTTTTATTGCCCTATTATTGCCTTCTTTGTTGGATTTTTATGCTCAAATTAACTCAAATATTGGCTATTACAATTACGTTAATATTATTGTTGGCAAGTTTAATATTAGAGTGGAGGAGATTTCAGAATTTGTAATTTTAAAAAATCAGAATTTGTAATTTCAGAATTTGTACTTATTCTGAATTTGTCAAAATAATTTTCAGAATTTGTAATTTTAAGAAACCAGAATTTGTAATTTAATTAGAAATACAAATTCTGGTTTTTATATCTTACAAATTCTGGTTTGTTAAAAATACAATTTGTACTTTAAAATAAATCAGAATTTGTAATTTTAAAAAGACCAGAATTTGTAATTCCTGTATTTGTAAAAATTCAGAATTTGTAAAATTAGGAATTTTCAGAATTTGTAATTTTAAAAAATCAGAATTTGTAAAATAATAAATTAATCAACTAAAATTGTAAAATATATTTAAAATCAGAATAAACCAGAAAAAATTAATAAAAAAATCAGAATTTATATTTAATATTTTTTGCGCACGCCTACACTAATTCTCATTATTTTAATCCTTTATTATTAAAAAAATTTTCAATTTTTAATTAATTAATATTTTTAGTTTATGTATTTTGTTTATAATAATTGGTAGACAATTATAAAAATATTCTTTTAATTTTAATAATATTTTAATTATCATTTCCGAGTACCCTAAATAAAGTAAAAAAATTAATTAATAAAAAATAATTAAAAGGAAATGGATTTATTTAAAGTTTTATACCGGTAAAAATATTATAATTAAAAATCTTTTTTATTAAAAAATTATTAAAACATCAAAAAACACAGAAAAATAAAAAAGATAGGGAGACATATTGGGGCGGACATCCGGGATTGCCATGATAAAAATAACCTCTTGTCTGTTGCGTTGGCTCCAAAACATAGAAATTTTTTCCACAATGACCCAGTAGCCTTAGGTCCCAAAATCAGTAGGTAAAACTGTTCATACATTGAATTATCCCGATATCTCCGTCCCATATGTCTGACCCCCTCTTTAAAGGATAATTTAAATTCAACTAATTAATCAGCCTCAAAACTAGCCCTCATAGACGGCGGGCAGGAGTAATATCCTTCTTCTGCTTGTATTTCATAAATTCTTTTGGGGAATAATTTTCTTCCACTAATTACAGGCTGTTGATGTTCATTCAACAATTCTTTTTGTTCTTCTTCCAAATTTTCTTCTTTCACGGGGAATATAGGAGAATTTTTAATTAATCTATTTTTGGGTACCAAAACAATTTGTAATTCTCGAGAATGTGAAGACGATAACATTTCTCTTTCGGAGCTTTTGAATATCCGAAAAAGAAAAATTCCAACGAGGAAAACTAGCAGAAATCCACAGAAGGAGAATAAAAGTAGACCCGAAGGGAATATATGCTCTTCAATATTTTCCTCAAAATTTGTTGTTGATAGTTCTGATGAGGATATAAATGATACTGGTGAACGGTCTAATGCTGTTCCTAAATAAAAATAAAATTTTAATTGGATTTGTGACGAAATGTCCTTTTATCTACTATGTGACCAAATGTCCTTTTTTCTACTATGTGACCAAATGGGTATTTTTCTACTATGTGACCAAATGGGTAATTTTCCCTGTTCGACATTTAGACATTTTGTTATTATTTTTGACCGAAATGACCATTTTCTCTAATTGACCTAAGTGCGTATTTTCTCCTTCTGACCGAAGTGAGCAATTTTGAATGATTTTATGTGAGGGTTAAAATGAGAGATTACAGTAACCCTAGATTAATTCCTCTAATTTATCCCTTAAAAGTACTTACTGCTTCTAAAAGTATTAGCAAATTGATTTGGAGAATAAGAATATGAAGCGGAAGTAGAAGGATAATTGGCAATAATTGAAGGTCTTCTAGGTGGGTGTTGTTGAGTGTTTTGGTGTTTATTATTATTGTTGTGGTGGTGGTGGTGGTGGCGATGTTTATGGTGTTTTTCTTTTCTAGTTTTGTTAGAGTCATCATCCCATCTGGAAATATTGAAGTTGTGTTTTTTGTGTTTTCTTGTATTTTTTTGTGTTTTTCTTGTATTTTTTGTGTTTTTCTGTGTTTTTGTATTTTTGTGTTTTTTTCTGTGTTTTCTTGTATTTTTTTGTATTTTCTTGTTTTTTGTATTTTTCTGTGTTTTCTTGTGTTTTTTTTGTGTTTTCTTTTTTTCTGTGTTTTCTTGTATTTTATCTAATTTTGTGTTTTCTTGTGTTTTTGAGTCTCATATTTACTTCAAAAAATACATTACCTTAAAAGCACCTTAGCTCCTTTCGGAATAGGCCTAGAAGTCTGTGGATCAGGCAAAAGGGACCAACTAATTTTGTTGTCAGAATATCCAGCAATAGTCATTTTATTTTTTAAATAATTTTTAATAATTTTTAAAAAATATATTAGAGTAGCGAAATATTACAAATTATCTTCTGCTTTTAAAGAAATTTTTTAATTTAAAAAATTACAAAATATGACAGATAATCTTTATATATAAATATTTATTTACATTTATTTTTGCAAAAATTTTTTTAATAATGTAAAAATTATTTTTTAAAATAATGAGAGGAGAAGGAGATTAAATACTAGTATGCATAATATATTTAAAATAAATGTGCGCAAGTTTATTTTGCACTTTTTGACGTTATTAAGAAAAGTTTGTTTGGTGTAATGTTAATTCATTTTAAAGCGGCTAAAACGCCTTAAGGAGTTGGAAAAAATAGAAGCTTTAGATTATCCCTTAGTGACACCCCTTGTTATTTAGACAGAAACATACTATATGCCAAACATTATTTGTATATATCAGGGAACGAGCCGACAATAAAACAAAATTCTCGATACCCGAAAATTGGAAATTCCCGACGTTTTTTGGGGCGGGAATTCCCGAAAATCGGGAATTTTGTGTTATTGTCGGCTCGTTCCCTACTATAAATATACAAAGTGCCTAGAAGTTTGTGGATCAGGCAAAAGAGAATTTTTTGAAATTTTATCCCGATAGAACTTCGATACCACGTCAACCTCGATACCACGTTATTGACTAGAAAGTTTTATTGGAAGAGAAACATTATATCGAAATTCTAATTATTTAGCCCAGCAAAGTCAACAGGCTGTCGAAATTTCAATTTATGTCCATTAGCGTGTTTCAAAATATTTTTAAAACAGAAAAAATTTTTGAGTTTTTTAGCGCACATGGAAAGGTAAAAATGATGGAAAATGAGAGAAAAACCGAAAAAATTAAATATTAGCAATAAATTATTTAAATATTAAAAACATTTTTTTAATCTTAAAAAAATATTTCAAATTTTTTAAAAGAGAGTGAATAACTATTAAATATTTTTAAATTGTAAAATGGTCATACGACACTTGCAGATATGACATTTGCAGACCCGACATTTGCAGACGACTTTTGCAGATCGACACTTGCAGATACCGACACTTGCAGATATGACACTTGCAGATCAGACATTTGCAGATCCGACTTTTGCAGATATTAATTTTTGAAAAAAAAATTTAAAAATCTTAAAAAATCAAAGGATATAGTATAGCATACCGTTGGAAAGGTTTGATATAAGACCCATACCAATTCGTCTCAACGAGCTGAGTCGAACGCACCACTCTTTTTTCCCGAGATTCTCTTTCTTCCGGAGGTTCAAAATGTCCAACGTAGACCTATGGAGCGTCGGCGAGGCGCTTGTGCAAAACCCCGCGCTTCGCGCGGGGTTTTGCGGCACGCGCCTCGCGGGGAGTCAACGGTCGCTGGGCTCTGGGCTCATAACATGATCCTATTCCTATCATCGATGAGATGGCATCCCAGGGTTCCTCCGCAGCAGCAAACACTCCACGGTGTATAGGTAAGGTAAAGAAGAGAGCGAAATGGGTCTAATCTGCAAAAGTCGGATCTGCAAATGTCTGATCTGCAAGTGTCATATCTGCAAGTGTCGGGATCTGCAAATGTCGGGTCTGCAAATGTCGGGTCTGCAAGTGTCGGGTCTGAAAATATAATATCTGCAAGTGTCGCGACACGTGTAAAATAAGGGATTGGAATTATCGTTCAAGCAGTGTAAAATAAAAATAATTTTTTTTTGATTTTTTAATTTTATTTTTTTGATAAAAATTGGGTTCAAAAATATAAAAAAATATTTTTGAAAAAATTTCTGAAAATTTTGAAAATTTATTTAAAATTTTCGAGAATTTTTGAAAATTCCTTTAAAAACAAGCAAAAAAATAGGCTTTTCTAAAGCCTATTTTTACGTAAATATTTATCATATATTTAATTTGATAAATATTATAGTTAGTATATTTTTATGTATTTAATAAATCCCCTTTTAAAATGATTAGGAAAAAAGGGGAAATATATTGTTTTGTCTTTCAAAAATAATAATTTATTTTTAAATTAAAGTCTGTCTGTAGAAATATGTGTAGAAACAGACTTGTTAATTATTAAAAAAATTTTATTTTTAATTTAGAAAGGAAAGCTTAAAATAAAAATAAAAAAAAATAATAAATAAATTAATTTTGTGGGGAGATTAAAGCAAAAAAATATTTTTTTTTGTATTTTTAGTATGTAGATATACGTAAAGGTATTTTAATAATTAATGTCTTTTTTGTGTGACATATCTTTTTTACTATTTTATTATTTTTTTAAGTTTGACGATATTACTTAAAATATTATTTTGTTAATAATAGTGAAGAAAATTATTTAAAAAAATATTTTTGGATTAACTAAAAAAATTTTTTCCTAATTTAAGTACTTGAATAGGGTATATAAACGAGTTTGGGGCTTCCTCTATATTTTTTAGAATTATTTTAGAAAAAAATAAAAAATAAATTTAGAATGATATCAAGTACAAAAATTTAAAAATTTTTTTGAAATTTTTAAAGAAATATTTAAAATTAAAAAATTTTTTTTTTTAATTTTTCAAAAAAATCCACTTGAAAGTACACAAAAATAAACAAACTTGTTTTTACTTAAAATTATTGTAAAATTAAATAAACTTGATTTTAAAATTGCCTTATTTTTTTTTAAAATTCAACTTGTATTAAAATAAATAAAAATACAAAAGATTTAAAAAAAGTTTTGTACTAGAAATAAGTTTATTTAACAAAGTTGAGTTAGAAAAGGTTGGAAAATAAAAAAAGAATAATTGTAATTACAAATTGTAAAAAAAGTTGGGAAAAAAGTTGGAAAATTATTAGTATAAAAGTATTAGAAAAATTCCAACTTTAATTCATTCTAAAAACCTTAAAATAAACTTGAAAACTCGAAATACTAAAAATACAATCTTAAATTAAATAAACCTATAATACAACTTAAAATAAACTTTAAATAAAACCTGCAAACTTTAAATAAATTTGCAACTTGAAATACAACCTTAAATTTAAATAAACTTGAAATACAACCTTAAATTTAAATAAACTTGAAATTCAACTTTAAAATAAACTTGGAAACTTGCAAATTTTACAAAATACAAAAAATACAAAAATATGTATTTTACCAAAGTTTTAATTTTCTCCCTTATTTTTACAATTATTTTTCTTAATTTATGTATGACGGCTAAAGCTGCGTCATTTAATGAGGAGTATGTCTTAAAAATATTTAATAAATAATTCTTATTTTATCTTTAAAGAAAGCCTCTACAGGTGCGCGAAAAACGCAACTACTATTATCCTTATAATAATTATTTTTATGGTAAATAAAAAAAATTTTTTGGAAATTTTTTTGAAATTAATTTTTAAATTAATTATTTTTATTTAAAATTATTTGAAAAAAAAATAATTTTTTTAATTTAAATAAATAGGTGGATATCCAGACAATGTATTTTACCCGTACACGCGTCAAGTGTATTACAAAAGAATTGTTTATCCAAATTTGTATGGATATGGAAATTATTGGTAAAATGAAGAGAAATTAATTAAATAAAGATTTTATTAATTAAAAAAATTTTTTTGAGAATTTTTAAAAAATTTTTTTGAATTTTTTGAATAAATTTTGTATTAGATAATTAATAAAAAAATTATTAAAATAATTAAAAAATACAAAAAATTTATTGTTGAATTATACTTCTAATTAAAATAATTTTTAATTAAAAAAAGACAAAAAATAATTTTTGGGAAATTAATATTAAAATAAACTAATTAAATTCGTCATTTATTATAGGTATTGTTTATTATAAAATTAATAAATATTAATTTTAAACAAAACACAAAAAAAAATAAAACTTGAAAAATACAAAAAAATACAATAATATTACTTTTAAATAAACTTGAATAAATAAACTTTACAATTTGTAATTATTATACAATTATTAAAAATAAACCTAGCCAAGTTTGTTTAAATATAATTGTAATTACAAATTGTAAAAAGTTTATATAATTCAAGTTTATTTAAAAAAAAAGTTTATTTATTTTTAATTTAATAAATAAACTTTTCCAACTTTTTCCAACTTGTTCAAGTTTCTTAATTAAATAAACCTGTCCAAGTTTATTTTTTTAAATAAAACTTATTTATTATTTAAAACTTGCTAGTAATAAATTAATTTATTTTAAAGCATTTAAAGCAAGTCAATTTAAAAATCAATTAAAATAAATCAATTGCCACTCTATAAATAAATATAAATTTATTTTTAATTTTTTTATCTATTTAATATTTTTTTACTATTTCCAAAAAAATGATAATAATTTTTTTCAATTTTATGTCTTTCAATAATTAATTTAATGGAAACACTTTCTATGGAAATATATAAAATACATAAAAATGTTCCTATAAATGATACATCTTCAATTTTTATGTTGGTATTTTTTATTTTATTTAAATATTTATTTCTGTTCAAATTTTTTATATTTTAAAAAAATATTCCCAGTCCTCTTCAACGATTTGTCACATTTTTGCCCTGTTGACATTTTTAAAAATTTTTACCCTTTTGGCATTATGTCACATTTTTATTTTATTGCATTTTGTCTTATTTTTGCCTAGTTGACATTTTGTCGTATTTTAACCCTATTGGCATTTTATCGTATTTTTGCCTAGTTGACATTTTGTCGTATTTTTCCCTTATTGGCATTTTGTCTTATTTTTGCCTTATTGTTATTTTTTAAATTTCTGTCCTATTGGCATTATGTCGCATTTTTGCTTTATTGACATTTTTCAATTTACCATTTTGTCTGTACATTACTATTAGTTATTTAGTTCTTTTGGTTATTCTTCTTTTTCTATAACCTTTATTTCTCTGTAGTCTCCTCATTTTTAAAATTATTTTTATTTTCCTTTTCTCTATTTTGTTCGCCTTTTCTTGCCAATTTTTCTATTTATTTTTCTCTATTTTTTTAACAAATTTTGTATTGTTAAAGAGAATTTTTTGTTCAAAGTTTGTCCAATTATTCATTCGTTTCTTAGGGCAACCGCTTTTAATTTCTTAAAACTTTTCGCTTTTCTTTCAAGATTGTTTGCTTTGTCTTTAAATTTAAAAGAAAGGCTTTCCTTTTTTAGAAGCAATTTTTCAATGTTAAACGATGCTGCATCGTCTAAAATTTCTTTAATGGAAGAACCTCAAGTTTCTGTTGCTGTTAATAATAATCTTTTGGAGGTTTTTTTTAAACTTTTATTAAATTTTAAAGGACAGTCAGACCTCACTTATAGTACTCCCAATTAATAACCACCCCCTTTTTTCTGTTTCCCAAAAGGGGGACCTTTTTGGGGGAAAAATGGGGGAAGGAGGCCTTTTTGTGAAAAGCCTCTATTAAGCAGTTAATAAAGCACTAACTTTGACTAATAAAATTTAATTTGGGATATTTGGAAGTAAAAGGGTAGCGACCTTTATAAGCTTTTTTGGTTCATAATGGAAGAAGAGGTGGGATCAAGATGGGAAATCACTTTGGATACTCATGTTTTACATTTTCTAAGATTTGGTTCCCCACTTGATGAAGAATACCCCCTCTAATCGCTACCCTTTATTCACAGGGGTATCAGTGGGTTTATCCTATAATAGAGGTCTGACTCGTATCATTTTTTACAGCACAAGAATGGTGGTGGAGACAATCTTGTGGACTTCTATATTGGACTTGGATTGGCTATTAGTTCGAGCATATTTATTGGTTCCTCCTTTATTATCAAGAAGAAAGCTTTAATTAAATTGGCTAGTGTTTCTGGTGATTATGCACAGAGGGCTTCTGAAGGAGGTTATGGATATTTGAAGGAGTGGCTTTGGTTGGTTTTTTTTTATTTTTATTTGGAAAAGGTGGATGTTGGGTAGATGAGCTTATTTTTCATTGGTACTTTGGGTGTATCTCCACGCATGTCCGCAAATGTTTGTCCGCAACTTTTTTTTTTCTTTTCCTTCTCCTAGTTTCTTTCAGAGATAAAAAATGGACTTGGAATTGTGGATAGGCTAGGTTACTCGAAACCCGGGACTTATTTCTCAACCTAATCCTTTTCTGTTAGGGACTGGAAACCTGAAATGAATGTTCATTTCAAGTGATGGCCTAGGTCAACTTTTAGTCAAGGAGAAATCGTGGGCTGAATCCCTGGGGGTTTATTTCCTCATTTTTTGATTTTCTGTGGCCGTTGTTTGTTAGGTAGCAAAAGTTTGAAAAGTTCTTGACCTTGCGTCATGGGGAAATCAAAGTCTGAATCCGTGTCGATTTTCTATTACTTCTAAAGAATATTTTAAAAATTAGGTGGATGGGCGTAATTACAATGGGAATTGGAGAAGCTTGCAATTTTGCTGCCTATGCTTTTGCTCCAGCAAGTTTAGTAACGCCAATGGGGGCTTTGGTTTGTTTTTCTTCTTAATTCTTTAAAAGATTTCAATTTAAGAGTGTTCTAGTAACCGCTGTTCTCTCCTCTCGAATGCTTAAAGAACGCCTAAATTTATTGGGAAAAATTGGATGTGCAATTTGTTTGTTAGGTTCAACTTCTATCGTTATTCACTCACCTAAAGAAGAGGAAGTGTCGTCTATGAGAGAATTGGCGGAGAAAATGAGAGATCCAGGTTTCTTAATTTTTTATGAGAAAAATTTTTTGACTTAATATTAGGGCAGGAAATATTTTAAAAAGTCAAAATTATTTGAACGGTCCTTTGGGGTGATGGGCCAAAAGATCATGTCATCTTTAAATGATAGTCTCTTCCTACTGCCGAATTTTATCTTTTTTTTAAATTGATGGACCCGTTTTTTGATAGTCAGATCTCTTCCGTTTTCGGCTACTTCCTACTTTTCTTTGGCCCTACCGTCTTTTTATTTTTAAAATATGGGCCATGTTATTCTCATAAATTTTTTCAAGAAGAAGTTTCTTTCAAAAATTTCTCTTTTCAGTTTTCATCACCTACGTAGCTGTAGTTTTTGCCATAACTCTAGTTTTTGTGTTTTATGCCGCCCCTCGTTATGGCCATACAAATATTATTGTATACATTTCAATATGTTCATTAATTGGATCTCTGTCAGTTATTTCTGTTAAAGGACTTGGATTGGCAATTAAAGAAAGTATTACTACTAAAGAACAATTTACTAATTGGTTTGTTTTAAAAAAATTTTTTGGGGAATTTTTTGAGATTTTTTGTGTCTTGTAAAGGTTGGGTGTCCGCATTAGGGCCGTAATTAGGATTTTTCGGAGGAAGGCGTAGGGGGCAAGGGGAGAAAATTTTTGTCTGCCGAATTTTTTGCGGGGATTAAAATTTTTGGGAATTGGCCTGGCTATTTTTTGGGAAATTGGAGCCGCCCTGGCTATGGCCCTGGTCCTTATCTTTTATTGTAGATTTTTTTAAATTAATTGAGGATTGTAGCTGACCCACATTTTTGTTAGTCTAGAACTTCTTCCCATTTTTTTTAATTTAATAAAAAAAATTTTCTTTAAAGGTTAACATGGTTTTGGTTAATTGCTGTTCTCTCCTGTATATCTATACAATTAGTTTATCTAAATAAATCTTTGGATATTTACAATACTTCTATGGTTTATTTTTTAATTTTTAAATTTAAATTTGGATATATTCTTTTTTTCGAAATTAGTTATCGGAAATGGAGAGGGACCTTTGATTTTTTTCTTTTCGGAATTCTAATTTCTATAAAATTAAAATTTATTTACTTTTTTCTTCTTTTTAAAGGTAACACCAATATATTATGTTTTCTTTACAAGTTTTGTAATTTTGGCTAGTTCAATATTGTAAATTTTTTTTTAATTTTTAAATATTTTCTTTAATTTCTAAAAATTGTATAGATATAAAGAATGGTCATGTTTGGGTGCAAGTGATGTTATTGGAAATGTTATTGGGTTTTTGACTACAATTATTGGAATATTTCAAGTATGCATTATTAATTTTTTTTCCAGTTTTAGTTGTCCACTGAATAGGGGGATTTTTTAGGCTCTTGTTTCTATATACTCGTAGAAACCTCTATTTAAGATACATACGTTTAAATTTGTTTGACCATTGTGGATGAGAGAGCTAGCTACTTAAGCGATAAAGCCACCACTAGTGATGGAAAAGTTCCGGAACTGGAACTGAAGAAATTCAAAAAGCAGTTCCATAACTGGAACCGTTTCCAGTGAAATTTTGGAACTTTTCCATCACTGGCCGCAATCCTTATTTAAGATACTCCTCATTATAAGGTTTAAATTTTTACGACTCGTGTAGATATTCTCATATAGTTGAGAATTAATTACGTCTTCCTTTCAATTTTTTTAATTAAAAAAATTTAAATTAAAGATGCAATTATTCCGAGATATAGAAATTGGTTCAATTAAACGTTTTCGTTTATTATGTTCAACAAATCAATATGTCAGAAATTCATCTCAACATCAACAACAACGTGAACATAATCGAAGTCCAACAGGTAGTGTAACAAGTAGTATTTCTAGAGTTGATGCTGTAATGTCTGAAGTTGGTTAAAAAATTTTTTTTAATTGAATTTTTGTGTGAAATATAAAAAGTCGAATCTCCCAAAATATAATGAAGGGATTGAAAAAAATATTTTTTAAAGCAATTTGGTAAATTAAGAAGCCAATTTTAATGAGAATTATTACTCTGGGATAGGACCCTCTCTGTCTTGAAAGGTTTTGTTAAATATCGAAATCTATAATTATTATATGAGGGGAGATTTAACTTTATATATAAAAAAGAAAAAAAATTTTTGGAAGGAGAATAATTAGGAGATAAATGTAAAAATATAGAAAAAAAATTTTTTTGAGAATTTTTTGAGAGGATTTTGTTTGTGTAACGAACTGTAGGAAGAGTAGTTCATTTTTCTCCTTCCAAAAATTTATAAAATTTTATTCGAATTTTTCTCTCATCCTTTAAATTAAAAAAATTTTTTTGCAGTATATTTTACCCCATTTATTAATTTCTTTTTTTTTTTAATTTTATAAAATTATTTTTTAAGTATGTACTACAATTTTAGCTCATTATATTGGCCATTTTGTATATTCAAAAATTCTTTTTTTTCTATAATTGTATTTCTTTATTTTTAAAAATTCCAATTTTTGACTAAAATAAATTTAAGAAATTTTTATTCTCTTCCTTTTATGGGAAAAAATTTAAAAAATAATTTTAAGTAAGAAAAAAAAATTTTTTTAACAATGTCAAGTTGAAAAATACTAAAAGAATAATAATAGAAAATTTTTCAAAATTAAAAATATCTAAAATTAAAAAAAAAGAAAAAATAAAATTATAATTTCTATGAGAGAGAAAGTATAAGGAGTATTATTTTTATTTTTTTTTATTTTGTAATTTAAAAGAAATTAATTTTTTTTAAATTTTTTGGTGGTCACTTACTTAAAAATTATTTTGAAATTGAAAAAAATTTTTTTTTAATAAAAAAAAATAAATCTTTTATTTTTCTTCTGTCCACAGATTTGACCCGTTCAATTAATTAATTAATTCTCTTTAATTTAAAAAATAAAAATAATTTTTAAAAATTATCGCGATGAAATTGTTGTCCACTAAAAGAAGCAGAAGGTTGTTGTTGTTTATTTAATTGTTGTTTATTTCCTTCACTTTCTTCACTAAAATTACTTGAAGAATATCTTTGATTACTTGTAGAAGCATTCCCTCCCCCTCCTCCTCCAATTTTTAAATTTCCTCCACTATTTAAATATAATTGTGTCAATGTTTGTGAAGGCTGTGATGTCAACTGTCGCAAAGAGGCCCCTAAACATTCTGAACCGAGATGCCGGAAAGGTTCAAATTGTGAAACCTGAGGGAAAAGGAAAATAAAGTTAGTTGTAAATTAAGAATAAGAAAATTAAATGCTTCCGAAACTATATTTATAAATTAGAGAATTAATTTTTACAAACTAGAAATTAATTTTGTTAAAATAGAAATTAAATATGCTTCCGGAAAAAAATATAAAAAGTTAGATTATAAAGGTTTCCGGAAACATTTAAAAACTGGATTGTAAAACGTTTCCGGAAAGAATTAATTTTGCTATTTTTACAAACTTTAAACTAGATATTTCCGGAAAATAAATAAACTTAGAAACTCTTCCGGAAAACTAAAAATTAATTTAGTATATATTTACTTGTGCAACAATTCTAGACAGTTTTGAAGGCTGTGTTGAACTTTGACAACAATGATCTTTTAATGCATTAATATAAGTCGAATTGAATCGTTCTACGGAAGTTTGGGTAATCATTCCAGAAATACTTGGTCCAACTTTAAACATTTGTAAAACAATCAAAGAAGCTAAGCAAGGAATATCCCAGTCAATAAGCATCCGAAAGTTGTGGGCAACTGCGGTAACTTCACAAAACCATTTACGCCATTCTACAGGTAATTCGTCTGTTTTGAGACAAATACCACCTTCAAACCAAAAGTCTTCTGGTATTTGTGCAGTCCTTTTAAAAATATATAATTATGTAAATGTTTCCGGAAAATATATGTACAAAACAGAAAATAAATTCCGGAAAATATACCCACAAACTAGAAAGTTTCCGGAAACAATTTTGTACACTTACAAACTTGAAAATAAATATTTCGAAATATTCCGGAAGGTTTAAGGGGAATATTTACAGAATTAAACGCTTTCCGGAAGTGTTTTCAGACTTCCGGAAAACATTTATAAACTTAAATAATTTCCGGAAGATATTTAAATGGTTCCGGAAAATTTTTACAAACTTAAATATTTTCGAAACTATTTATTATTATATTTTATTACTTTAATTCAGCCCAACGAAAAGCCTGACGAACAGCAAAAATAGGGAAAAAGTTGTGGAGTATAAGTAAACGCAACTCTGCTTCATTCAACTCTACAATATCTGGTATTCGACGAGCAAATCCCCAAATATTTTGAAGTTCCAATTCCAATATAGAACAAAATTCATTTAAAGATAGACGTTGTTTCTGAATATTCAAAAAAAAATTTTTTTTAATTTTTTTAATTTTTTCCAATTTTTCTCTTACAATTTCTCTCCTGCATGCCGTATTAAGTTGTCCATGTATTTCATTAAAAGCTTTAGAAATAATTGTTAAAATGGGAAGGGGCGGACTTTGAGCAGGTTCAGGTTGCCCTAAACTAGACATTTGAAAAGAAGTTGAAGATGATGGAGAAGTAATTGAAGAACTTTTAACTTTAGAAGGAAGACGTCCTCTACGCCCTGTTAAACTGCCAAAACGGACAATCTTAAAAAAATTTTTTTTAATTATTAAAGAATATTTTTTTTTGAAATTAAAAAAATATTTTTTTGTTACCTCTCTAACCATTCCAACATCCAAACATTTTTGAAAACGACAATATTGACAACGTGAACGATATTTTTTGTCAATTCTAAAATGAAAAATTTAAATTTAAAAATTAAATTTGTACAAAATATAAACTTACGGGCATTTTTTCTCGCCAGAACAAACATATTGTGACTTTTTCTGTACGGTTCGTTTGAAGAAACCTTTACATCCTTCACAAGTTAATGCTCCATAGTGTTGACTTAAAAATTATTAATAATAGAACTTGGAAATCGCAAACTTAAGAATTAATTTAATTTTCCGGAAAAGTTAGCAACCTTAAATATTAATTAACTTTTCCGGAAAAGTGCAAATTTAAATATTATTTAATTCCGGAAAACATGTTTTCCGGAAAACATTTGCACACTTGAATATTAATTAACTTTTTAGGAAAAGTTTGCAAACTTAAATATTATTTGAATTTCCGGAAAACATTTGCAAACTTAAGTATTAATTTAATTTTCCAGAAAACATTTACAAACTTAAATAAACATCCTGAAAATATTATTACAAAC
This sequence comes from Meloidogyne arenaria, assembly GCA_036172955.1. Classification (NCBI taxonomy): domain Eukaryota; kingdom Metazoa; phylum Nematoda; class Chromadorea; order Rhabditida; family Meloidogynidae; genus Meloidogyne; species Meloidogyne arenaria. The sequence goes on from JARQAB010000043.1 coordinate 3,287,074, forward strand.
TTAAAATTAATTCCGGAAAATATAAAATTTACAATACATTATAATCCAATTTATTAATTAATTAAAAAAAATTTTCTAACCAAACAGCGTAGTCGTTACAAACTGCACAAATCTTGGATTCATCCACTTGAGAAAACTCGTCATCCATTTGATGATGAGAAGATGATGTAGATGGTGATCCTCCACTAATAAAAGCAGCTTGTCCACCAACATTTTGACATATTCCTGTATTTGATGAAGACGTGACTGCTGTGGATGTGGAAGAAAATGCTGCCGACAACATTGCCGCAGATAGGGGACTGCCACGGATAGATTGAGGAAGATGAGGAACAACAGAAGTCATTGCTGAAGGTGGAATTTGTGGGATAATGTTGGTTCCACCTTGAACAATATTAATATGTTGTGGATCTTGTGGAGTGGTAGAAAACATTCTTTAAAAATGAAAATAAATTGAGGAAATACATAAAAAATAATAACAAGCTTAAGAATTTATTTTTCCGAAAAATGTTTAATATGTACTTAGAAACATTTTCCGGAGAGATATGAATTAATTTGAATTTTTCCGGAAATATTTGCAAACTTAAGAATTAGTTTTTACTTTTCCGGAAAACGTTTACAAACTTAAAAATTATTTATATCTTTACGGAAAACTTAGGAATTTTTTTACAAACTTACCACATTTACCGGAAAGATATAAATTAATTTATATCATTCCGGAAAATGTTAAAAATTACAAACTTAAAAATTAATTTTTAATTTTTCCGGAAAATGTTTACGAACTCAAGAATTAATTTTTATTTTTTCCGGAAAATATTTACAAATTTAAAATTAATTTTTATTTTTCCGGAAAATATTTACAAACTTAAAAATCTACCCTTCAAATCCTCTCATTAAATTTGCCGCCGATGTTTGCTGTGCAACTAAAGCAGATGCTTCCATAAAATGCTGCTGCTGTTGTCCAGCCATAGTTAATATAGAAGGGTTGTGTTGTTGTTGTCTTTGTTGATTCATTGTTGTAACAACTGAACAACTTATAGTCTGACGTCTTTGTTGTTGTTGTGAATATGTTGGTTGGTGTTTTTGTTGTTGGGGATGTTGGAATTGTGACATTGTAAATTGTTGTTGTAATTGTAAAGGTAATTGCATTTGTGATAAAGAATTTCCAGAAATGAGAGATGTTGGGGAGAGAGACGAAGAGGAAGAAAATGGGGGAGAAGTTGTTGCGGAAAGTTCAAAACTATAAAAATAAGAGGGAGAAATTTATTCAAGTTTGCGAAATAAATTATATTACTGTATTTTATTTAAGTTTATTAAACTTTTCCGGAAACTTAAAAAGTTTTTAACTTTTCCGGAAAATATCTACATATGTTTAATCTTTCCGGAAAATGTCTACAAACTTAAAAAATAAATTCTTTCTTTCCGGAAAATGTTTACAAACTTGAAAAATAATTTAATCGTTCCGGAAAATGTTTCAATCTTTCCGGAAAATGTTTACTAACTTAAAAAATAAATTATTTCTTTCCGGAAAATATCTACTAATATTTACAATCTTTCCGGAAAATATTTACAATCTTAAAAATTAATTTATATCCTTCCGGAAAATGTTTCATTTTTTCCGGAAAATGTTTACAAACTTAAAAATTAATAACATTATATTTTGTTCTCTTACCCTCTTAACAGAAATGCTGGATGTGTTGCTGGAAATAAATTTTTGTAAGGTGACCAAGAAGGAAATGGAGTTGTTTGTGTTGATGTTATTGTATTACTGTTATTATCCGTATTATTTGTAGTAACCAAAAGTTCTTGTTTAATTGAAGAAGAAACTTCAGGTATTAATGGGCGAAAGGATGAACTACTAGCTTCGCTTTGTTGTTGATCCTCCATTGGTCTATTACTGTTAGTTGACTGTTTTTCGACTGATTGGGATTTTCTCTGAAAAAAAAATATTTTTTTTTAAATTTAGTGAAAAAAATATTTTTCTATCCTAACATAAAGTAAATTTTATTAAATTAAATTTATAAGAAATTTGGAAATTCTAGTTTGGTCTCTTAAATTAATGTTAATATGAATTAGATTTTATCCTATTTATTTTAAATATTAATTGTAAGCTTAAAAAATAATAATAATATTTATACTATTGTAATTTAAAGGACACCTAAATAACGTCAAATAAATATTTATTAGACAATCAAAAAAATTTTTTTTTAATATTTTTTTTGTTCTAGAAAATCTTGAAAATATAAAGAAAATATAAATTAAAAAATATAAATTATAATTACATCATCAAAAAATTTCTCTCACTTTCTCTTTTTGGATTAAAAAGCGCTTTATAGGCGCAAAAATGTTTCCCTCTTTAGCTGACACAAAAAGGATTATTATTGCTTTGACTGGAAAACCTTTTTACCTTATTTTTATTTATAAATAGTCGCGCACCGTTCAGGGCTTCTCCCTCTCATTTAAAGAAAGTAAACGAAAAAAGCGTCACTAAAAAGGGAGAAAACTAAAAAAAGGTTGAGAGAGAGACTGACTGACGTTATTAAAAGTCTAATCCATTAAGGGAATAAAAAATAAAATTTTAGAAAAAAATGGCAGAAGATAAACGACCAAAACATGTACATATAAGGGAATGGATCATGAATGGAACGAGAAAAAAAAACGAGAAAAAATGGTGGCACAAAATAGAAAAAAGAAATTACTTTATTGGACTGCTAAAAGCTGAAAATTATTAGAAACCATTAAAATAAATTAAATATTATAGTACAGACTTGTACAGTTAATCTATGTTTTTGTGAAGGGGGAACTTAATGGATCGTATAAAGATAAATTAAAAACAAAGTTATTTTTGGAAGGAAAATAGTAGTTTGGTTTAGAGATTAGAACGAAGATGAGAGCTTGTTATTTTAAAATCTTGGCTGCCTCAAAAAAATTTTTTTTGGAGATATTGACCAGGGCTGGAGAATTTTGAATTTTAGAAAGTGGAAGACGGAAGCGGAAGGCTCAAAAAAGGTGGGATTCTGCGGAACGCGGAAGCGGATCCAGCCTTGATATCGACCTTGAATTTTGACTCAGTCCTCATCCCGGCCTCTAGTTTAGGGTATAAAGAAATTAAATTAGAAATACAGAGACCCCTACAAAGAAAGAAACCTCTCATATAAATAAAAATGTCGTCTATATCGAGAGTCTATTTAAAAAAGTTTTCAACTAGGCAGAGATTAATATTAAAAATAATATAGAACAGAGATTCTCCAAAAAGTCTGTTGAAGTCACAGCTAATTTGTCTCATTTTAAAGAAGGAAAAGTGGTCATAAAAATATGTAGAGTAGTCTAGATTAGAGATCAGAATGAGTCAAGAGATCCTTCTTGTTTTTATTTAACTCATGACTTCTTAAGAAAATCTTCTTTAAAGAAAACAAGGGATAAAATTTGTTATTTAAATTAATACAAAATATATAAATAAAATAAATTTACTTTTATTTATATTTATATACCTTTCCTTATCCATCCTTTCCCCTTGCTAAGCGCCACCCTCTTTTTTAATATAAAAAATTTATTATTTTTATTAAAATTAGGCCCAGTTCCTTGTTTAGTGTTCAAAATAATTAACCGAATTGATAGGGAAAGGTAGGAGAGAAAAGGAGATTTAGTTGGATTAGCGGGGGTGGAAGGAGGGGGGTGGAAGGAGGGGGGTGGAAGGAAGATTAGCGGGGGTGAAAATAAAAATAGTAGAAGAGTAAAAGTATATATAGAAAATTTGTAGCCAATAGAAAAAGTTAAAAAAAAAGAAAAGAATTTAACCCAATCGGATTTTGAGAGTGTGGGAGGGGATATAAAACAAAAAATGATTTTTTTATATTAGAAGAATTTTAGTAGTTTTTTTGAGGATTTTAATAGTAATTCTTCTCTCATTTTTGGAAAATATTTGAGTAATTGATATTTTTATTTTAAGAAAAACAGCTGAAGGGTGAGTAGCTGGGTGGGTGTAAAGATACTGTGGGTTGTTTTATCGGGGGGAGCCTTTGATACTATACTTTTTGGTTTTGGAAAGCCTGACGGCTTTGGGGCGCGCTTCGCGCGCTGCTAGAGCTTTGGGGGCGCGTCCAGGGACGTGCGTGGAAAGCCTGCGGCTTTAAAAGGACGCTAGATTTTCTTTTTTGCTTGGCGATTTACGTTAAATATATTTAGAATCCTTGGCTTTGGATTTTGGGGGCCTTCGGCCCCCTTTTCGTTTCGAGTGCCTTTTGGTAGCTGTTGTGGGTTGATTCGGGGCGTTTGGGGGGGCCTTCGGCCCCCAAAACGCCCCCCCCCCCAAAAAAAGGGCCTTCGGGCCCCCAAACGCAGCGTTTAGACGGGTACTGTGCCTTTAGGTAGCTGTGGTGGGTTTATCCGAGGCGTTTGGGGGGCCTTCGGCCCCCCAAACGCAGCGTTTAGACGGATACTGTGCTTTTGGTAGCTGTTGAGGGTTGATTCGGGGCGTTTGGGGGGACTTCGGCCCCCCAAACGCAGCGTCCCAAACCCAGCGTTTAGACGGATACTGTGCCTTTTGGTAGCTGTGATGGGTTGATTCAGGGCGTTTGGGGGGCCTTCGGCCCCCCAAACGCAGCGTTTGACGGATACTGTGCCTTTTGGTAGCTGTTGAGGGTTGATTCGGGGCGTTTAGGGGGCCTTCGGCCCCCCAAACCCAGTGTTTAGACGGATACTGTGCCTTTTGGTAGCTGTGGTGGGTTTATCCGAGGCGTTTGGGGGGGGCCGAAGGCCCCCCAAACGCAGCGTTTAGATCCCCCTCGGCCTTCGGCTTGGGGCCTTCGGCCCCCAAATCCCCCCACCCTCGAAAACTCTGACCCTCATAATTTGGTCAGACTCAAGTGACCCCCAAACAGAATATCTATTTTTCGATGGTGTTGAGGCTGCTCTACAATATAACGTAAGTCTTTTTTATTAAGTGCCACTCTTTTGGTACCCCACTGGGTATGGTACCGCCCACCCCCAAAAATTCGACCATTTATAACTTTTGCCAAAATGGTCAGAAAATTATACAAAAAATATTTTTATGCTCAGCTCGATGAGAGCTTTCGATTGATGTATCATTTGGCCTATTTATGGCCATTTTGGAAAAATTATTTTTTTGGTCGAAAATTTCGGCCGGGAAAATCGCCGAAATTTTCAAAAAATCATAACTTTCCCAAAGTTAACCTTTTTTGAATATTTTAAAGAGCTATTCTATGCAGAAAATTCTGCACTAAACAGGAAAAATAATTGCGGCCCGAACTGCCGGCAAAAATCCCGAATTTTTTTCGAAAAACCGAAATATTTTCGGGTTTTCGAAATTCGACCCCTACACCCCCAATTTCGAATTTTTTCGAAATTTTCTTCAGTCAAAAAAATTCTAATTTTTTATACTATTTTATAAAGCAACCCCCATCCAATTCCTTCCACCCCAAAAAAAGTTATGGTCCCCCAAAAATTCCCGAATTTTCCCCAAAAGGGGTTTGTCCCCGCCCTTTGGTTCTGAGGGCGGGGACAAAATTTTCGAATTTTGACCCAAAATTCGACTTATATGGTACTCTGACATGCGCTGAGTACGAATCCGGTGTCAGAAAAATTTTTAAAAATTTCCCCGGTACGTTAGAGTCTCATAAAGTTTTGCGACATTTTGCCAATTTGGCTATAACTTTTTGAGACTCAAGTGGACCCCCAACATATTATACCTTTTTCTGACCGCCAGGGGACGCTCTTTCGATCTGGCTATCGAAATCGAGTTTCAATTCACGTTACAAAAAGTCGACTTTTCGACCCCGACTCTTTGACCCATAACACCCCCAAAAGTTCACCCGAGACTCTAGTGTCCAACACCAAATATTTTTCTAACATCCCACACTACAATATCACTCCCAGGCCCCAAGACCCCCCACTTCTCAAAGACGCGTTATAACGCGTTGAAATATTCATCCGGCCATTTCAGTGCCACACTCAAGTGCGGCACCAAAATGGCCTATCCCAAAAAATTCCCCATAGTCACTTACCTAATACCCCCCAGGTCCGATCTTAATCCTCCCAACCGTTCCCGAGATATACCTTAAAAACAACGTTTTGTCCGACAAAATTGGACAATTCACGGACATTCGGTGAATTTTTGCGCGCCCATAAGTCCCCGGGACTTCACCCGATTTTCAAAATTTTTTTTTTGTTGAAACCCCCTAATAGTAGACCAGGCCCCTCTAAGCAGACCCTTTCCGCTCCGACTTCTGGTTCACGAGATAGGTACGTGACCGCGGCCGTTTCGGTGCCAAGACTTCATCGCAGGAAAATCTCTATAGTTTTCCTGGATGCCCCGTAAAAAGTACCCCCCAGGATGTCAGGCTTCGGGGAAGCTGCCGGCCTTCGGCCGGCAGATATGAGTTTTTAAATTTAATTGAGCTTAATATTTTATATAATATAACTAGCTGAAGGGCGTGTAGCTGCAGGCGGTAAATTGCTGAATGGGTTTAGTTTTATCGGGGGGAGCCTTTGATACTATACTTTTTGGGGTTGGAAAGCCTGACGGCTTTGGGGCGCGCTTCGCGCGCTGCTAGAGCTTTGGGGGCGCGTCCAGGGACGCGCGTGGAAAGCCTGCGGCTTTAAAAGGACGCTAGATTTTCTTTTTTGCTTGGCGATTTACGTTAAATATATTTAGAATCCTTGGCTTTGGATTTTGGGGGCCTTCGGCCCCCTTTTCGTTTTGAGTGCCTTTTGGTAGCTGTGATGGGTTGATTCGGGGCGTTTGGGGGGCCTTCGGCCCCCCAAACCCAGCGTTTAGACGGATACTGTGCCTTTTGGTAGCTGTGGTGGGTTGATTCGGGGCGTTTGGGGGGCCTTCGGCCCCCCAAACCCAGCGTTTAGACGGATACTGTGCCTTTTGTAGCTGTGATGGGTTGATTCGGGGCGTTTGGCTTTTTTGCTTGGCGATTTACGTTAAATATATTTAGAATCCTTGGCTTTGGATTTTGGGGGCCTTCGGCCCCCTTTTCGTTTCGAGTGCCTTTTGGTAGCTGTTGTGGGTTGATTCGGGGCGTTTGGGGGGGCCTTCGGCCCCCAAAACGCCCCCCCCCCCCCAAAAAAAGGGCCTTCGGGCCCCCAAACGCAGCGTTTAGACGGGTACTGTGCCTTTAGGTAGCTGTGGTGGGTTTATCCGAGGCGTTTGGGGGGCCTTCGGCCCCCCAAACGCAGCGTTTAGACGGATACTGTGCTTTTGGTAGCTGTTGAGGGTTGATTCGGGGCGTTTGGGGGGACTTCGGCCCCCCAAACGCAGCGTCCCAAACCCAGCGTTTAGACGGATACTGTGCCTTTTGGTAGCTGTGATGGGTTGATTCAGGGCGTTTGGGGGGCCTTCGGCCCCCCAAACGCAGCGTTTGACGGATACTGTGCCTTTTGGTAGCTGTTGAGGGTTGATTCGGGGCGTTTAGGGGGCCTTCGGCCCCCCAAACCCAGTGTTTAGACGGATACTGTGCCTTTTGGTAGCTGTGGTGGGTTTATCCGAGGCGTTTGGGGGGGGCCGAAGGCCCCCCAAACGCAGCGTTTAGATCCCCCTCGGCCTTCGGCTTGGGGCCTTCGGCCCCCAAATCCCCCCACCCTCGAAAACTCTGACCCTCATAATTTGGTCAGACTCAAGTGACCCCCAAACAGAATATCTATTTTTCGATGGTGTTGAGGCTGCTCTACAATATAACGTAAGTCTTTTTTATTAAGTGCCACTCTTTTGGTACCCCACTGGGTATGGTACCGCCCACCCCCAAAAATTCGACCATTTATAACTTTTGCCAAAATGGTCAGAAAATTATACAAAAAATATTTTTATGCTCAGCTCGATGAGAGCTTTCGATTGATGTATCATTTGGCCTATTTATGGCCATTTTGGAAAAATTATTTTTTTGGTCGAAAATTTCGGCCGGGAAAATCGCCGAAATTTTCAAAAAATCATAACTTTCCCAAAGTTAACCTTTTTTGAATATTTTAAAGAGCTATTCTATGCAGAAAATTCTGCACTAAACAGGAAAAATAATTGCGGCCCGAACTGCCGGCAAAAATCCCGAATTTTTTTCGAAAAACCGAAATATTTTCGGGTTTTCGAAATTCGACCCCTACACCCCCAATTTCGAATTTTTTCGAAATTTTCTTCAGTCAAAAAAATTCTAATTTTTTATACTATTTTATAAAGCAACCCCCATCCAATTCCTTCCACCCCAAAAAAAGTTATGGTCCCCCAAAAATTCCCGAATTTTCCCCAAAAGGGGTTTGTCCCCGCCCTTTGGTTCTGAGGGCGGGGACAAAATTTTCGAATTTTGACCCAAAATTCGACTTATATGGTACTCTGACATGCGCTGAGTACGAATCCGGTGTCAGAAAAATTTTTAAAAATTTCCCCGGTACGTTAGAGTCTCATAAAGTTTTGCGACATTTTGCCAATTTGGCTATAACTTTTTGAGACTCAAGTGGACCCCCAACATATTATACCTTTTTCTGACCGCCAGGGGACGCTCTTTCGATCTGGCTATCGAAATCGAGTTTCAATTCACGTTACAAAAAGTCGACTTTTCGACCCCGACTCTTTGACCCATAACACCCCCAAAAGTTCACCCGAGACTCTAGTGTCCAACACCAAATATTTTTCTAACATCCCACACTACAATATCACTCCCAGGCCCCAAGACCCCCCACTTCTCAAAGACGCGTTATAACGCGTTGAAATATTCATCCGGCCATTTCAGTGCCACACTCAAGTGCGGCACCAAAATGGCCTATCCCAAAAAATTCCCCATAGTCACTTACCTAATACCCCCCAGGTCCGATCTTAATCCTCCCAACCGTTCCCGAGATATACCTTAAAAACAACGTTTTGTCCGACAAAATTGGACAATTCACGGACATTCGGTGAATTTTTGCGCGCCCATAAGTCCCCGGGACTTCACCCGATTTTCAAAATTTTTTTTTTGTTGAAACCCCCTAATAGTAGACCAGGCCCCTCTAAGCAGACCCTTTCCGCTCCGACTTCTGGTTCACGAGATAGGTACGTGACCGCGGCCGTTTCGGTGCCAAGACTTCATCGCAGGAAAATCTCTATAGTTTTCCTGGATGCCCCGTAAAAAGTACCCCCCAGGATGTCAGGCTTCGGGGAAGCTGCCGGCCTTCGGCCGGCAGATATGAGTTTTTAAATTTAATTGAGCTTAATATTTTATATAATATAATCTTAATTATTTAAAGAATATTAATGTGTGGGAGAGGTAGGCGGTTTAATTAAATTAAATCAGAATTAAGTTTACAAACTTGATTTTATATAAAAACCAGAATTAAAACTTGATTTAAAACCTAAAAGTCAAATTTAAGTAACAAGTTGGGAATAATTCTGTTTTAATAGAATTCAGAATTAAAATCAGAATTAAATATTATCTCAAGAAAAACCAGAATTCTGGTTTGAATAAAAACCAGAATTATGTCTACCTATATCAGAATTCTGATTTAAACAAATCAGAATTCTGATTTAAAAAAATCAGAATTTTAGTCTTAAAATAAATCAGAATTTTTTTCAAATCAGAATCTTATTTTTAAACTAAATCAGAATTCTGGTTTTAATAAAAACCAGAATTAAGTCTAAATCAGAATCCTATTTTTAAAATAAATCAGAATTCTGAATTTAAAACATTAGACACAAAACCAGAATTATTATTTAAATTCAAGTTTACAAACTTAAGCTTACCCAAGTTTATATTTATTTAAAAAATAATCAGAATTAAGGTCAGAAATACTCCAATAAACATATTTGTTTTATTAAAAATATGCAGCGGTCATTTTTACTGTCTACATATTTTTGTCCATTTTTTTATTTTTTTTTAAAAATTTCTGCTGACCATATCGCAACATCTCTTCCTTCCTTCCTTCACCTTTTATTTTTATACATCTTTATTTAAATTAATTTTTTTTTGTATTTTTGTTTTTTAAAACTCTCTTTTCAAAAATTTATCGTCATCATCTTTTTAGCTTTTTAAAGGGTTTTTAGTATTTAAATAAATTTTTTTTATTCAATTTTTTGCTACTCCTTTTAGTATAAAATAAAAAATAAATTTTTTTTGGTGACGGATGTTGCGATATAGGAAGGAAAGGAAGGAAAAAATTAAAAAGGTTGCTTTACAGTTTTTGTAATGCTTATACCTAAAGACAATGTTGTTGACTAATCAGATTGAAAGGGAGGCGAATAAATAAAAATAAATAAAAATTGTGATTTTGAAGTGAGTAAAGAGGTAAAAAAGGAGAGGGAAAATAAATTAAGATTAAAAAAATAAATAAATATTAGTTAATAATTATTAGTTGTTGTGAATTAATGTTTTACAAACTTAGAAATAAGTAATTAAGCTTAAATTTGCAAAATATGTATTAATTTCCGGAAAAATATAATATATATACACACTTTCCGGAAACGTTAATATTATAATGTTAGCGGAAAAATATTACAAAACTTATCCGGAATATTTTATTAAAAATAATGGATTCCGGAAATAAGATTACAAACTCAAGAAATGTATTCTAGCAACCTTTCCGGAAAAATACAAATTTTCAGGTTTAGAAATTTTCCGGAAACGTTTTAAGCCTTTTTTTATTATAAACCTTACGGAATATACCTATAATTACAAATAATATTCCGGAAATAAATGATTTAAGATTACAAACTTAAACCTATTAAAATCTCTCCGGAAAAAATATTAATTTTTAACTTTTCCGGAAAATATAAAATATTAAAATATTTAAAAAATTAAACTCACATCCTCATCAATTAGAGTATCAATAATTTGTCTAAGTAGTTGATCATCAGCCATAGAATCCCCTTGTTGTTCCACAGTATTTAATGTTTGTTGTTGTTTATCCTGTTCTGGAGATTGCCCAGCCCCAAATAATTCATCCATTGAAAGACTTTCGAGTGAACGAGATAATTGCTGTTCAAAATGGCCAAGTGGCGGGTTCTGCAAAAATTTATTAAAAACAATTATTATTATATAATTACTAAAAAAATTTTTCTTTTTATAAAAGTTTTGTTCCCGCCTTCTCTTGCAAAAAAAAACAAAATACCACAAAAACATTAAAAAACGACAATAGACCAAGGAAAATGACGTTTTGGCAAAAATAAGATTTTTAAAGAGTTTGTATTGTATGAAGGGTGTTTTACTATCTTGAAACTTTTTTGGAACCCTTTTTTAGTTGTTTTTAGTGTTTTGGTGTTTTTATGTGGTGTTTTAATGGTTTAAAGATTGCAATATTTTTTTAAAATGTTTTTATGTTTTGTTTTTGTGAATTGTAATATTTATTTTCAAGTTTTTAAGTTTGTAAATTAAACTTTAATAATTTTACAAACATGTTTTATTAATATTACAAACTTTCCGGAAATAAATAAATAAATGTTTACAAAGATTCCGGAAACATTTAATATTTCAAGTTTTCCGGAAATAAGTTTACAAACTTAACGGAACCGTTAATGTAACCCTTCCGGAAAATTTTTTTCAAACCTTCCAGATTTAAAATTACAAACTTAACGGAACTATAAAACAAACTTTCCGAATGATGCTAAAAAATTATTCAAACCTTCCCGAACTACTTATAAATAAACTACAAACTTAGCGGAAATATTTTTCAGTTGTTTTTAAAAAAATTTTGTTTTAATTGTTTTAATTGTTTTTAAGATTGTAAAATACCAACTTTTTTTGTTTAATTAAATTTTACAAATAGTATCTTTTTATAAATTTATTTTCTAAAAACTCACTCTAGAAATTGACGCCGTTGCTACAGTTGAAGTTTGTTCTGTCGAGGAAGAATCTCTGGAAGTTGTTGTTTGTCCTTCTGAAACAGAATAAACAGAAGAGCGTCGTCTATGGAATGTTTGGAAGTTTGAGACAAATTGAGAAGACGGGAATTGAAGAGATATTTGGTCAGAAGGTTGGGGAGGTGTTAAGGGGGAAAGCGGTGATGGCTATGGGGGAAATAAGGGAAATTTAAATTAAATTTAAAAAATTAAAAATTACCGGTGTCCCTGACAATTTTGCAATTTTTTGAGGCTTAATTGAAAAAATAAAAGGTTTCAGACTAGTTACGACAACTGGGGAAATTTTTTGTTGATTTTCTTGTTGAGTAATAATATTATTAAATTCTCCAATAAGCATCAATAAATATCACAAAAAAAATTTTTTTTTGAGTTTCAAGTGATGACAAAAAATAAAATGAGAAGAAAGTGTGTTGTTTTAAGATGACGAAAAAAATAAAATAAAAATATAAAAATAATATTTTTTTGGGCGAGTGATTGCCTGAAAATTAGAGAAAAAAAGAAAATAGCTAAAAATAAGTTGGTTGAGCGCTTGCGCCGAAATGCCTTCGCGCCGAAACATCGTATTCCCGTAAAAAATTAAGTACAGTAAGTATTTTAAGCTGGAAGGTTTATTGGGCGAAAGTTTTGGGAAATAATGAGAAAAAATAAATAAATTAAAGAGAAAAGGGGATTGGGTGATCGAAGAAATAAAAAAGAAAATTTTGGGTAGTAAAAGGCAGCTGTCACTAAAGTAAATTTGGAAAAAGGCTGGTAAAGTAGGCAAATATAAACCTAAAAATGTAAAATTTTGCATAAATATAGTTAACATTCTTATCTAATAATCCTGAAAATTTTAAAATTTTTAGTCAAATATTTTAAAAGTTATGGTCAAAAATCGAGTCAAAAATGGTCTAATCTTCGCTAAAATAGAAGTATTTTTAACTTGGTCGACCACAACTTTTTTAAAAATTGTCCAAAAATTCCAAAATTTTTAGGGAATAAAGCCAACACTATGTCCAATATTTATGCAAAATTATACAGGTCCAAGTCTAAAATTAAATTTATAAAAAAATCCTAGACAATGTCTACTCGAAGCTAGTGGAACTACATGTTTTTTGGCGCGGCCCATAAGGGCGCGGCCGTAAGAAAAGGCTCGATTTTAGATTAGATTTAGGTAGTTAATTAAAAATAAAACTCCCGAAAAATATTGAAATTTTTTAAAAATATTTTCACAACTTGTTTCAAGCTTGTAAAGTAATTATAAAAAAAAATAAAAAAATGTATGATTTGGTTAAGTACACAAAAATTTTATTTAAAATGAGGTGGCAGAAACGAACGTTTTACATATATATTTTTTGCCCACGTAATGAGTGGACCTATTATATAATGGAAATAAATGAGTAAAAATGCTTAAAAATAGGAGAGAAAAAATATAAGAACAATATAAAAAATAAAATAAAGATTTTAAAAATAAATTTATATAAATAAATACATGCTTTCTGACGTATTATTTAACAGCTGAAAAATTTTTAAAAAAATGAAAAAAGGGGAAAATAGGTCTTTGAACTATTTAAATAAATTATTTTTTGATATTTTAGACCTTTAATTAATTAAAAAAAAATTTTTTTGAATTTTTTGGTTTCTTTAAAAATATAAGGGGAATAGAAAAATAAAGCTGCAAGGGAAGGAAATGTCTTAAAATGGATGATGATTTTTTATTAAAAAAAATTCTTAAATATTTTTTTGATTTAAAAAAATAATTTTTTTAATATTCCAAATTATCGATAAAATTAAAAAAAATTTTTTAACTGAAATTTTTTTTCAATTATAAAAAAAATTTCTTCAATTAAAAGCCTCCCACTTAAAATTAGACAACTTTTAAGGAATTATAAAGTCCATAAAATTATTTAGCTTTAAAATTTATTTTAAAATATTTAAAATTTATTAAGATTTAAAAAGTCTTCTAATACGATTAGTAATTTTCTAGTTCCTAAAATAGAAAGTCTAGACTTTTTTGTATGATGGGAAAGAATTAATTTACATAGAAGCACAAAGTTGCGCAAGAATAACTAGAATAAAATATTGCAGGCAAATTATATAAATAATGTAAGCTTTACAAAGAAATTAAGATAACAAACTTAAATAGAAGTGTATAAAATTCCGGATAAGTTTTCCAGAAAAAGAAATAAAGTTAGTTTAAAAATAATAAAATTACAAACCTTCCGGAAAAGTATATATTCCGGAAACAAAATAGGTAGGTACAAATTTTACAGAAAATTAAGATTACAAATTTTCCGGAAAAATATATAGAATGTTCCTGATAGTTTCCGGAAAGAAAATACAAACTAACAGAAATAATAAAGTCTTTAATTAAAATCTTTAATTTTAACTCGAAGTATTCTAAATAATTTTTACTTATTTTTGCAAATTTTTAATTTTTCAAATTTATGTTTAAAACACAATATATTTTTAAAAACAACGTAAAAATAAAAATTAAAATAAATAAACTTGAAAAATACAATAAAAAATAATTTTGTTTAGCTATAAAATTATTAAAAACAAAAGATAAACACGCAAATATATTTAAATTTGTATAAATGGTTATTTTCATTAAGGGAGAATTTTTGTATTTTTTAGCTGTTTTGTGTTTTAACAATAACCAAAAATGACGAAAATATGTTCAAAAGATTGGTTTTTGATTTTATAAAGTTTTAATTATAATTAGAAAATATAATAGTTAATTATTTTAAAAAATTATTTTTGAAAATTACTATTTAAGTAAATATAGAAAATAAAAATTATTAGGATAGGGTTTAAAAATAATGTTTAATTAGTCTTAATAAAGGGAAAAATAAGTTTAGATGACTTAATAATATTTTTACTAGCTTTCCGGAAGGTTTAAGCAAGTTTGCTAGTTTTCCGGTAAAGTTGTAATAAATATTAATATTTTTAAAATTTTGTATTTTTCCGGAAACTTTTCCTGAAACATTTAAATAAATGTCTAACTGTTTCTATTAGTGTTCCGTAAAGTTGGAAAGTTTTCCGGAAAGTTTTAACATATTAATATTTTTAAAGTTTGTATTTTCTTTCCGGAAACTTTTCCGGAACAATAATATAAACAATAGACAAACAATGTTTTTATTAGTTTTCCGGAAGGTTTAAATAAAGTTTAAATAATGCAACCGTCAAGTTTGTAATCTTAATGTTTTCCCTAAAAATTAAATTTAAAAAAATAATAAAAATACAATTAAATTAAAATTAATTAAAAAAATTTAAAATAAATTTTTCCTTTCTTTGGTCTACGGCAAAAAATGTTTTTTTCCGTTCTCATGTGAATAATGCCTGACAGTGAGGGAATAAATGAGCTATTTCTGCCCTAAGCTTTTTTACTTTAAAAATTCAGCCTTCGTGTGTTCTGGCTTTTAAAATCCCGCCTGTTCTTTCTTTTATTCCTTCTCTTATATTTTTTTTGTTAGCGACCCGCTTTTTGCTTTAAAGCTTCTACAAGCTTTCCCTATTAATATATTTTTGCAGTTTCACGTCAGCCACCCACATTGGCATGCATGTCAACGACCCGAATGACGAGTGTTTTTAGGTAAAAAAATAAAACAAAAGAAAATAGGGGGAAAGAGGGTGGCTGGTGTAAACATAAAAGGAAAGAGGTAAAAAATTTGAATTGAAAATGATGTGTGAAATATATAAATAAAATGATTAAAAAACAAACAAATGAAGGAAAACACAAAAATTGGAAGAAAAACATCAGAATTGAGGTAAAGAAATGAACTGAAAAATTAATTAATTTTGAAAAAAAATATTCCTTTTTAGGAAAATAATTTTAATATGGAGTTAATAATTTAAATGAGGGAATTAAAAGTAGTAAAAAAATATTTTTTTAAATTATGCACATAAATAAATTAAAGTTCATTAAATAAAGTAAAATGTTTTGAAGTTAAATGTTGCATATTGAAAATAACAAACCTTTAATGTTTTTTATTTGCTTAAGTTGTAAACTTATTTTTTGTAAACTTTAACAGGTTTGTAATTATCTTTTTAGTTTTTCCGGAAAGTTTAAAGAGAGTGATGTTGAAGTTAATAAACTTGTTTTTCCGGAAAGTTTACAATTCTTTGCTTTCCGGAAAAAGCTTGTAAATTATTAAGTTTGTAAATAATTGTCTATTCATTTTTCTCTTATATTTTTTACGGAAAGTTTTAATAAATTCTAGTTTGTAATTTAATGTATTTCCGGAAAGTTTGTTATAAGACTACAAACATTTTGCAAACTACACAAATTAAATTTTTTATATTTAAACTTAATTATAAAAAACTTCATCTGCTATACTAAATTTAAATATTTTTGTAGTTTCTCACTTTACTCTTTATTCTTTTCTATTCCCGCATGTTTACTTCTTTTTTACTATTAAATGTTCTTGCAGTGCCCCTAGCCGTTCCAGAATTATTTATGCGTTGTGGCACACGTCAGTTTTGACGTCACTAGGGCGCTTACGGGCTGGCATGACAAGAGAAATAAGTGCCAAGAAGAAAAAATTGAAAGAAAAAAGAAGCCAGTTGTGGCCAATGCTGACGCAGAATTTTGCGTGCCTCTAAACAGGAAATGGGACAAAAGGGAAGAAAAAAAAGTGATGTGGGTTGGAGGTCAGAAACCCGCCAGCCAGCTGCTTGTTAATATCGCCCCCGCAAGACTGATAAAAACAAAAAATATAAAAAAACAAGGTTAAAATAAATTAAAAATTAAAAAATTAAAATAGTTAAAAATATAAAAAATTAAAAAAAGGAGAAGATTATTTTCAAGTTTCTTCAAAAAAATAAAAAAAGCGGCAAAATATTAATTATAAAGAGGATTATAAATTAAAAAGGAAAATAAACGTTCTCAAACGTTTTATAGCCTAGGTCAAAAAACGTTGCCTACAGCAGATGAACAAACGATGTTGGTGGCATATTCCCTACGGCTTATTGTTCAAATTAATATTAAGTATGCTTAAGTATCCAAGAAAATATATATTTCCGGAAATAGAATATTTATATTTAAGGTTTATTTCTGGAATTTTATTATAATCTTTTCCGGAAAGTGTATAATAAAATGCTAATTTGTAAACTCTTCCGGAAGGTTTGCAAACTTGAATAATTTGCTATTTCATCCAAAGGCTCTGCAAACTTTTCCGGAAAACTTTATTTTTTCCCGCAAACTTTAATTTGTAATCTTTTCCGGAAAGTTGTAATTAATTTATGTCTACAGAAGAAACAAAAACTTACAAACCTTCCGGAAAAGTTTGAATTATTTTCTAGATCAAGCTTAAAACTTTAATTCTTAAGGTTTTCCGGAATGATTGCAAACTTTACTTTGTAATCCTTTCCGGAAGGTTGTAATTAATTTTACTTCTCCGGAAAAACATAAAAAACTTAATTACAAACCTTCCGGAAAGTTTGAAATTTTTACTTTGCAAACTTTACTTTAGCATCTAATAATAATAGACACTTATTATACTTAAGTTAATCGCAATGAACATCTCAAACATTAAAACAATTTTAATTAACATCATTTTCATTTTTTGTCTATTATCTGATGTATGTGGCATTATTCTCTTTGTTTAATATTAAAAAACAAAAATAATAATAACATAGTAGTTTGGTCTAAATATTGTAATTACACAGATTTTGAAAAAAAATATTGTGGCCATTGAGGGAAAAAGCCTTTTATAGTTTTCCGTTTCCTTTAACATCTTTTTTGGAATATTTATTAAGTGAAGCTTTTTACCACCATGGTTGCAAAAATAAAAACACGTTTGCAATTTTTGTGTATTGTTATTTTTGTGTTTTGGTCAATCTTTAGATAAATTGTAAAATGATTTGAAGTTAATAAATTGAGATTTTGTAAGTTTGTAAAACTTTATTTATTTGTTTTCCGGAAAGCTCATAAATTTTATTATTTTCCGGAAGGGTTTTAAATTCTCTTTTTATTTTTCTTTCCGGAAAGAATTATTTTACAATTTCTGAATTATTTAAATTCTGAATTGTAATTATTTTCCGGAAAGCTTACTAATTCTGGTGTAATTTGTAAAATACTAACAGAAAATCTAAGTTTGAACTTTTAATTTGTAGTATGTTTCATAAACTTAAAAACCTCATACATATGTAGAAAAACGGAAGTGCAATATAAAAATGGAAATGGTGGGAAAGGTGTATATTTTAGTCATTTTTGAGAAAAAAATTTTTTTTGTAAAAATTGCTAAATTTTTTTGAGAAATTATTTTTTATTAATTTTTGCAAGTCTGGACATTTAATTTCAGAAATAAATATTTTTTAATAATTAAAAAAATATTTATATTATTTCTTATAATTTTTTTCTGAAGAGATAAATAATTAAAATAATTTAAAAATTCTTAAATATTCAAAAAAAAATATTATTGAACTCCATTAAATAAAATTAATTTTGAGTCATTCTTCGGGCAAAAGGCAAAAAATATTTTATTAAAAAATAAATTTAATTCAAAAATGAATTACATAAAATATAAAAAAATTTATTTAAAAAGGACAGATTAATATGAACTGGATTAAAAAAATAAAATAAAAAGGCGGGGTTTAAAACTATTTCTGTGCTTAAAAAGCGTTCATGAAAGGATTTAATAAAAAAATTTGCAAGATTAAAGCAAAGAATATTTTTTAAAAATTATTAATATTAAAAAAATGTGTTTAAAAAGATGAGGGCATTTAAAAAGTAATTAATAAAAAAAATTTTTTTTAGTTAAAGATAAAGGTCTAAATATGGGGTAGGCAAAAAGTTAGGGTCACGTGAATAAGTATTATAGCATATAATTTAAATATATACTAAGTTTACGGATTAATAAATAAAAAAAAGATTTTTCAGTTAATCTAAAGAGTACTTTAAAAGAAAAAAAATTATATCATCTATTAAAATTATATTTAAGATTTTAAGTTTGTAAGTCAGAGTTTATTTCATTTCCGGAACGTTTCAGAATTCTTTTTTATATTTTTTCCGGAAAAGTTTTAATTCACAATTTTTTTCCGGAAAATAAAATATTATTTACAATCTTTTCCGGAAAAATAAACCTGAATATACAAGAATATACCAACTTTCCGGAAACATTACAAATTCTGATTTCCAAACTTACAAACTATGTTTGGAATTTATTATGTTCAGAATTTATTTTTTTTCGAGAAAATGTTTTGTAAATTTTAATTAAATAAAATTCTTCATTGTTAATTCAAGGAAGAAAAAATTCTGATTTTTTGGAAAAGTTTGCAATTTATTTTATAAATTCTGATTATCTTTCTAATTTTGTAAGTTTGTATTTTCTTTGATTTTACTCTTCTACAAATTCCCCCTCTCCCCTACAAATTTAAATATAATTCATTAATTAATTAGCTCATTTTCAATTTTGTTACTTTTATTTTTAGTTGCGTTAAAGATAATCTCCTTTCTATTAAATAAACAAAACACACATTGAAACAAATAATTAAATATTTTATTTAATGGAAATTTTTTTAAAAGAAGCGTCACTAAAAAATGTTTTTATTATTTAATAAACTAATAAATTTTTAAAAAATTTTAAAAAATTTTTTTTTAAATTTTAAAAATTTTTTTTAATTTAAAAATTATTTTAAAATACCGTATTTACTCAATTAATTCCCCTCCCTCGATTAATTCCCCTCCCTCGATTAATTCCCCTCCCTCGATTAATTCCTCTCTCTCGATTAATTCCCCCTCTCGATTAATTCCTCATGCTAGAGTTGGGTTGAAACAATAATTCCCCTCCCCCTACTGCACGTTCAAATGCCAAAACTCGAATAATTCCCCCTCTCGATTAATCCCCCATGCCAAAGAAGGGTTTAAAAAATAATTCCCCAGGGAAATTAATCGAGAAAATGCGGCAATTAAATTTAGACTTAAAAAAAATTTTTTTTAATTTTTTTCTGATTTAAAAAAATTATTTTTTAAAAATATGTGTCTCATGATAAACCAATTTATTAAATTTTAAGTTAAAAAAAACAAAAAAAAATAAAAATAATAAAATTGGAATTTAAAAAGATTTTCTGATGACGACTTTTGCAGATAATGAGGGGAAAAAAGAAAATTAAAAAGAGATGACGAAATATGAGCATGAGTATATATCTTATTTTTTATGTGTAAATTAACAAGTTGTTTTGACTTATAAATAATTTAAAAAAAAGTTTTTTAATAAGCTAAGCTTTATATAAATTTAATTTTAAAAGTAGCTTTTCAATAAAGAATTTAATTTTAATAATATGACGGGGTTGAAAATTAAAAAAATAAATTTATTTTTGAAATTTTTAATGGGGATCGGTCTGGATCGGCCTGGATCTGGATACAGACCTGGATTTTTCATGGAGCTAGGTTTGATTCTTCATGGATCCAGAGTCAAAATCAAGGCATTCTCGGTGTTCTTCAGGTTTTTCCTGATTTTCATTGACTCAAGGTCTAGATTAATAATTGGAGAAAGAACATTGAGTCAACGAACTCAAGGTCAAATCAAGGTCAATTTCATAACCCTCAACGAAGACTTAAGTCCTTGCTCAGGGTCAATAACCATGAATCAAGGGACTCAAGGTCAATTTCAAGACCCTCAACGAAAAATCGAGAGGCAAAGTTTAGGGTTTTTTAAATTTCCAATCTCTAATTTTTAATATAAACTTTCCTCCTATTTTATAAAAATTCAGAGAGGAAAAATTAAAAAAATAAATCCTTCAAGGAATATTCAATTCTTGACTTGGGATTTTTATTTTTAATTTCTTTTTTTGCGCAACTAAAAGAATAATTAATTTATTTAAATTATTTTCCCGTCACTAAAAACGTCAAATACTTCAAAGATTATAACAATAATTGCTTCATTTTAATAAAAAAATTTCTGAGAAGTCGAATAAATTAACAAAAAAATTGTAAAGGTATTCCTTTTAAATACGTACATTTTTTCAACTATTATTAGCTAAAAATAGAAAGTAAAGTATAAAAAAAGGAATTATTAAAATTTATTGTTTTAACGATAAAAAATATTAAAATTGGGGAAAAATTGAGGAAAAATCTAAAAAAAAATTTTTTTAGTCCCCCTATTAATCCTTTAACCCTTTTTAGTGTTACATTTTTGGTCTTCCTTCCGTTACCTTTATTAAATCCGGAAAATTTTTAGTAAAATAAAATTTGTAAAATTGACGTATTTTTTTAATCCTTCAAAGTTTTCGTGATTATTAGTAATTAAAAAAATATTTAATTGTAAATGTTTCCATAAAAAATGTTTTTTGTTTGACTAAAGATTGTAAATTATACACTATTTAATTATTAGTTTTTTGCTATTTTTAATTTGTAGATTTTTTATAAATTGTAAAATGAAACACAAAATAACAAATAATTAAAATTTAAAAAGCAAGAGTAATTACAAATTGTAATTTAAATTTGTAAGAATTATTCTCTAGTGAAAACTTGGTTATGTAAACTTTCCGGAAAGAATTTGTAAACAGACAATTTAAGATTGTAAAATACTAATTAAAATTTACAAGCTTTCCGGAAAAACATTTTAGCATTTTTCCGGAAAACTTTCCGGAACATAGGCAAAGAAATATTATTTTACAAATTGTAATCTGTAATTTGTAAAATTATTCTTTTATAAAATTTAGTTCTGTAAACGTTCCGGAAGCATTTTGTAAATACTAGACTAAATAGGGTTGTAAAACACTAAATCAAAATTTCACAAACCTTCCGGAAAAACAACTTTGTATTTTTCCGGAAAATAATCAAAGGGAAAGAGTATTTTACAATTGTAATTTGTATTTGTAAAATTTTTTTTAATAAAACTTGTTTCTGTAAACTTTCCGGAAATTTCAAGTTTAAAGTAATTTTTTAAACAGACAATTTAAGATTGTAAAACACTAAAATTAGAATTTAACAAACTTTCCGGAAAACAAAAAATTTTACAGATAACAATAAAAACGTTTATAAACTTGAAACAAAACACACTCAAAAATTAAACTTTTTCCCTATGCGTGACATTTCAAGATCAAAATAATATCAAGTCTATCACGTTATTTCCTGTAAGATTTAATAATTTATTTTTTTTTGCTAATTTCCAATTTTAGAATTAATATACTTTTGTTCCTTTTTTCTCATAATTTTTTTAATTCCAAATATTTTTTTTTTCAAAATAATTTATATCAAAACACAATTAACAAAAAAAATTCCACAAAAGTTGTAGCCAAAATAAAACGTGAGAATATTCTAAAAAAAGTTTAGAAACAATTAGAAAATTAAAAAAAGCCAAGAAAAAACAACACAAAAACACCTCTCAAAGATTATTTCCTGTGCAACATTCTCTCCCCCCTCGCATCATTTTTTCTATTCAGATGGCGTAATTGTTAGTTTATTTAGCATTTTAGCTTAATTTGTAGACAAAAACAAGATATTTAAAAAGATTAAAAATAATTGAGAATAATTTTTGCAAAAAATAGGCATTTAATTTAGCTGCCTGATAATAGTATTTATAAGCAACAATTGTCTACTATAAAAAATAATTAAAGATTAAATAGGTAAATATTAAATGAAAAGAAAAAAGAAACATAAAGAAAAATAAAGTTTACAACTTTCCGGAAATTAAATAGAAGTTGTAAATTATAATTTGTCCGTAAAGAAAAATAAAGTTTACAATCCTTCCGGAAAGAAAAATAAAAATAATTTATTTTACAAACTTTCCGGAAATTATATCAGAATTTGTAAATTGTAATCCTTCCGGAAAGAAATAAATTTTACAAATAATAAAGTTTACAATCCTTCCGGAAATAAAAATTACAATTTGTAAATTGAGCCTTCCGGAAAGAAAAAATAAAAATATAATTTATTTTACAATCCTTCCGGAAAAAAATAAATATTAATTAAATATGAAGTTTATCGTAAAAAAAAGAAAAGAAGAAAATATGAAGAAATAATAAAATTTACAAACCTTCCGGAAATAAATAAAATTTACTTAAAAAATAAAGTTTACAATCTTCTTGAAGGAAAAAAACAGAAATTGTAATTTGAAATATTTCCGGAAAATTTAGAAAAATAAACGTTTTACAATCCAAGATTGAAGAAAAAATGGAAGAAAATAATAAATTTATAAAATTTTTACTCTACTTCTCGATGATTCTACAATCAACATAAATCGAATTTGCTTTCTAGATAAAAAATATTATTATTTTTTAATTAAAGACTTTTTTCCACTCCTTATAAAATTAAATAAGAATTTGTAATCTTTCCGGAAACAATTTGTAGTTCAGTAAATCAGCTGAGCTATAGCTATTCCTCTCCTTTAGCTAGCGCAAAAGGTTAATCGGCGGCTGGGGGTGATCTTCAGTAGACCGGACTGATGTGTTTTAGCCTTTACACCATGCCGCCTACTGCACAGCCTTAGGAATTAAATAGCTATATATGCTTTACAGTTTTGACTTTCCGGAAATTTATTTATTAAATTTTATAACAAACTTTTATATTTGTTCATCACAAAAAAGATCTTTACAATCCTCCTCCTCGTTCCCTTCATTAATTTTAATACCTTCAGTAATTTGAATCCCTTTATTTTTTAAAATTTTTTCCCTAATTTCTTGTCGTTTTGGTTCCCTATTTTTAAATTTTTGATAAATTTCCGACTGATTTCCCACATCATTTTCTGCAAGCTCTTCAATTTCTTCCCATTGTTCCTTCTTTGTTGGACTGGCTTAAAAACTTTTTTTGTCAAAAAAAATTTTTGAAAATTTTTTTTGAAAATTTTCAAAAATTTTCTGGGGGTCTTTAAAAATTTTTTGGGGTCTATAAATATTTTCTGGGGTTTTTAAAAATTTCTGGGGGTCTTTAAAAATTTTTAAACTACCAAAAAATTCCCTACCTTTAATAATCGGGGTTTTATAAGGAGAATTTTTTTCTTTAATTTTTTTGCCTTTATTATTCTTCCCCTGAGCCTCAATCTCGTTTAATTCAATAATTAAAATAATAAACAAAAAAATTAAAATTATGGTAACTTTAAACATTTTTTTAAATTTTATTTGGAAAAAAATTTTTTTCTCTGTTATATATATTAAAATAATTAAAAATTAAATTTTTAAAAATTTAAATAAAATTAAAAAAACTGTTTAAAAAATAAATATAAAATAGCATTTTATAAGGCCATAACACAACTACTACAAGCCCACAAAATACAAGACACGAGATTCGAGACTAACGCCACCTAAACTACATGCACTTATAGCCAATAAATTTAAATAAAAAAATCTCTTTTAAGAATTTATTTTTTTAAATTTGTGTTTTGGCCAAGTAAAAAGCGGCATTCCCTTTTTACATTTGTAAAGTGCTAATTAAAAGTGCAAGAAAAAAAAAAGAATTTATTTTTAATTTTTATTTAATTAATAAATATTAAAAAAAATTTTTTTTCTTTATAAAAATTACACAAAAATGGAGTAATTTGAAGACATAAATTAGTAAAATAATATTTAAAAAAATTTTTTAATTAATTTTAAAATTTATTTCTTTAAAATTTAATTCCAACTTAAAATTTCTCAAAAAATATTTTCTTCATCTTCATCACAAAATAAATACTCCTCCACCTTCTCATCACACAAATACATATCCTCTCCCTTATTTCTTAAAATATCATTATCATAAATACAACTATCGTTAGA
The DNA here is from genome assembly GCA_036172955.1 of Meloidogyne arenaria. Taxonomy (NCBI): domain Eukaryota; kingdom Metazoa; phylum Nematoda; class Chromadorea; order Rhabditida; family Meloidogynidae; genus Meloidogyne; species Meloidogyne arenaria. Next base: position 3,311,588 of record JARQAB010000043.1, read on the forward strand.
ATCTTGTGAAGGGATTTCTTCGAAATTATTTTCCTCTTCCCCTTCCTTTTCTTCCCCCTTTTCATCCCCATTTTCTTCCCCCTTTACTTCTTCCTTCTTTTCTTCCTCTTCCCTCTTCCTCTTCTCCTTCACCTTCCACACTTTTTCCAATTCCTTCCTTTGCCTTTCCTCTTCCCCTCCCTTCCACCAAACCCCTTCCTTTATATAATCCTCCTCCATTTTCTTTTTTAAAATTCGTTCAGCTCGAATTCTTCGCATTTTATTTTGAAGTTCTACATAATCCGTATTTTCTACATCATTTTCAATCTCGGCAAGATCTACTTTAACTAATTCTTTTTTTAATTTTTTTATCTTCTGAACATCTTTACCGGTCATTTCTTCCTCAAATATTGCCTTATTAATTCTTGCTCTTTTAACTTAATTTTTAAAAATTTAAATTATTTTTGGGTTTATTGGAAAGACTCGGAACTCGTAAAGAAGAACCGGGAGCTCTCTGAAAGTTGCTTATTGTTTAAGCTTGTTAACGAGCGAAGATTGCGGGGCTCCGAGGGCTCCTTCCCGAAGCTGCGAGGGCTCCTTCTCCCCAAATCGGAGAGGAGGGAGGAGGATGAGGAGAAGAGAAGAAGGCTTTCCCCCTTCCCGAGGGCTTCTTTCCCGAAGCTTCGATGGCTCTTCCCGCCAAATCGGAACTTGGAACTTGGCTTTCCGAACAGAAGATGATAGAGGAAGACTTCGGTTTATAAGGAAATATTTTTTTATTTCAAAAAATTTTCTAAACTTTTAAATTCATTGGTGATAGGACCCTTCTCTCCATCAGACCATTCTTTCCCTTCACTTCCATTGTTTCCTGTGGTTCCATCCATCCCCTCATTTAAATAAATTTGTAAATAAATAAAAAGGAAAATTAAAAAATAATTTTGAATTTTAAAATATTTTTGGGAATTTAACATTTTTTAATTTTATAAGGGCAATTTAATTTTATAAATTTATTTTTGAAAAAAAAATAAAAATTAAAAAAAGAAAATAATAATAATAACAAAGAGTTTAAAAAGGGCAAATTTAAACGGACAAAATTGCCCTTTTTAATTTTTAATCGAGCCCATGCGAAGCGCATGCATTCATGAATAGGGAGGAGATACGGATAGGGCAAGGGCATCTTTGATTTTTTAAATTTTTTTTTAATTTTTAGTTGCACTTTTAAAATTTATTTTGTGTTTTAGCAGCGGCTTTTCTTTTTTTAAAATAAATAAATTTAAAAAATTAATTAATTTAAATATTTAATTTATTTTTAACGTCTTCATTAAAGTATTTATTATTTTTAATAAATTTTTTTTTGAAAATTTCAGGGTTATATCTGACACAAATTGAAGCCAAAAAGAATTATAAATATGTAGTAATATAATATTTTTATTAATTTATTTAATTATTTTTATTTTTTTAAATTTAAATTTTTATTTTTAAAATTTTTCTATTTGCTCCTTTTTGAGGGAAAAATAAAACAAACACATAGAAACGCGTGTTTGTTAGCCAGGGATTGAAATATTATAAATTTAGTCTCGGAAAGCAAGTTTATTCTAAGAAAACAGCAAAGTTTAAAATATATATCTTTCCCGAATCTATAAATAATTTAAATAAACTATAAAGGTAAACAATAAGGTATATCTTGTTTTATCTCAATGTTTTTCTAATTATCATTCTAATATCCCCTCCATCCTCCAAATATATACATATTTTTGGTAGTTATCCGTTGGTACCAGTGTTCATAAATTTAATTTTGCTCGCTCTCGTACTTCGTATCAAAGTCGAATTTTGGTACGAGCTTATGAACACTGGTTGGTATTCACCCATAAATTGAGTGTCAGCCGACTTTGATCAGCTATGACTTTTTGATAAGTGATCTGACTTTATCTATCCAATTAGAAAAAAGATAGAGATTATCGAGGGCTTTCGAATAATAATAAAATTCATTTGGATTGGATCAAGCATACCGAAAGTTTATAGCAAATCAAAGTCTGGCACCCAATTTATGGGTGTATAACGGATAAATACCAAATATTTAAAATAATATTTTAAATAATTTTGAATTGAAAAAAATTTATTTTTAATTTTCTTCAATAATTCCAATCATCCTCATCTTCATCACACAATAACTCATCACAATTCTCATCACACTTAAATATATCCTCGTTATTATTCCTCAAAACACCATTATCAGAAATACAACTTTTATTGGAATCCTGGGAAGGAATTTCCTCAAAATTATTTTCTTTTTCTTCATCCTCCCCTTCCTTCCCCCTCTTCCACACTTTTTCCAATTCCTTCCTTTGCCGTTCTTCTTCCCCCTTCCACCAAACCCCTTCCTTCTTATACTCCTCCTCCCTTTGCTTTTTTAAAATTCGCCTTCCTCGACTTCTTACCATTTCATTATAAATTTCTGCTTCATTTCTATTTTCATAATCATTTTCAATTTCGGCAAGATTTACTTCAAATAATTCTTCTTCTAATTTTTTCAATTTCGGACTATTTTTATTTTTTATTGTTTTCTTAACTATTTTGCTTCTAATTTTATTTCGTTCAGCTTAAATTTAAATTAAAGTAAAGCATAGCTAAGCTATAACGTTTTCTCTTCGTTAGCTAATTCAAAAGGTTATTCAGCGGCTGGGTGTGAACCAGCATCTCTAGCAGTTGACAGGAAGGATTTCAAGACCCTTCTCTCCATCATATCCACTACACATCCCGCCCCTGCACAGCCTTAACGAAGATAAAACCTTCAGGGGCTTCCTGAAAGTTACACAATGATAATTCCGATTCGCACCTTCCCGTCGTATCGGAACTTGGAACTTGACTTGGAATGGAAGGTGGAAGCGGAAAACTTCTGTTTTAGAGGGCCACAATTATTAGTATTTTAATTTAAAAAATTCCAAAAACCTTTATACGGACTGGTATTAAGACCCTTCTCTCCATCAGACCATCCATTATCTTCCATTATATTTTTTCCCCTATTATCCATCCCCTCATTCAAATAAATTTGTAAATAAATAAAAAGGAAAATTAAAAAATAATTTTGAATTTTAAAATATTTTTTGGAATTTGGCATTTTTTTTAATTTTAAAAGCTTTTAATTTTATAAATTTATTTGGAAAAAAAAATAAAAGTTAAATAAGAATTTAAAAATAGGGAGTAATAATGGTGTCCGGAAAATTGGGCTCTGGAAAATTGGGCTCCAAGATTTTTCGGAAATTTGGGCTCCAACTTTTCGGAAAATTGGGCTCCAGTGGTAATTTGGGCTCTGCGTGAAAAAATCGGAATATTGGGCTCTAAAATTTTGGGCTCCGGAGGAATTTTGGGCTCTGAGGAAAAAAGTCAAATTATGCAAACATACGGAGCGAAGTCGAGTTCTGGGTTCGGAACCTACGGCCAGTTGGTCTGGGTGAGTACTTGGCCCTATTCCTTTACAGTATACTCAAATTGGTTCAAATTGGTTGGTCCGATTCAGTGGAATTTGATAAAGAAATCCTATTCCTTCCAATAACAGTTGGGCGTACACGCAAAATCTCCCGATTTCGAAGACTCATCTCTAATTTTTGCATAATTTGACTTTTTTCCTCAGAGCCCAAAATTCCTCCGGAGCCCAAAATTTTAGAGCCCAATATTCCGATTTTTTCACGCAGAGCCCAAATTACCACTGGAGCCCAATTTTCCGAAAAGTTGGAGCCCAAATTTCCGAAAAATCTTGGAGCCCAATTTTCCAGAGCCCAATTTTCCGGCACCCGTAATAATGAGGATAAATTTAAAAAAGGGCAAATTTAAATGGGGAGAATTGCCTTTTTTAATTTTTCTAACGAGGCTCCACAGGCATTCATAAGAATGGGGGAGATAAAGGAGGGAGATGGGGAGAGGGAGATAGGGAGAGAGAGGGGGAGAGAGGGGGGAAGGAGGGGGAGAAGAGGGGGAGATAGGGCAAGGGCATCTTTGATTTTTAAAATTTTTTTTTGATTTTTTCTTGCACTTTAAAAATTTATTTTGTGTTTTGGTCATCTTTCCTTTTTTAAATAAATAAATTAATTTAAAAAATTAATTAATTAATTAATTTAATTAATTAATTATTTATTTCTAACGTCTTCTTTAAAGTATTTATTATTTTTAATAATTTTTTTTGAAAATTTCAGGGTTATATTTGACACAAATTGAAGCTAAAAAGAATTATTAATATGATATTTTTATTAATTTATTTATTTAATTATTATTTTTTTGTAAATTTCTAATTTTTATTTTTAAAATAAAAAAATATACAATTCTTATTTTGTTATTTTTACAATTTTTTTATTTTTTATTATTCGCTTCTTTTTGAGGTAAAAAATAAAACAAACACATAGAAACGCGTTAAAAGCGTTGTCAAACAATGTTTATATGTTTATTTATATATTTTCCCCTCTCTCCACTTGATTGATAATTTTTACTAAAACCTCTCAAGTTTGTTTTCTTATAAACCTAAGTTTTGAGCATTTGCAAAATAAACTTTAAGTTTAATCAATAATTTACAATTGCTTAAGTGAATGCCTAGAATGAGGTAAAATACAAGTTTATTTAAGTGATGCTTAAAAATAGGGAAAATAATAATTTAAAAATAAACTTGAATTGTAAATCCCCGGAACACTTGTAAATTAATAAAGTTTATTTAATTAATTTAAACTTGGATATTAATTAAACTTGAATTGTAAAAATAAACTTGAACTATAAAATTCCGGAATATTTTCCGGAAAACTTGAATTGTAAAAGAATTAAACTTGAATTGTATTTGTTTCCGGAAAGTTTCTAGTATCTTTTAATTTTTCCGGAATGATTAATTAACCTTTTTTAAACTTGAATATTAATTAAACTTTAATAAACTTAAGTTTGTAAACTTAATTTAATCTTTATTCATTTATAAATTAATTAATAAAATTATTAACAGTAATAAAGTTTAATAATTAAAAAAACTTTTCTTAAGATAGTATCGCAAACTTAAATGTTCTTTACACCATTTAAATTACACAATTAAAGTTTTGATTAATTACCTTCTAATTTTATTTTTAAGGGGGGTTTCTAAAGAGTGTTAATTAATTTCATCATTATTTAAATAAATTTAAATTCTAAAAAAATTTATTTTTTTTTTGATTGTCTCACATATTTTGAGTTAAATCATAATTATCTTTATTTATTTATTTTTATTGTTCCACCGATTCTTCACATGCAATATAGCCATTATTTTTATTTTTTTTGTTGCGCAGAAAAGTTTGATTAGCGCGCGTGTCTCCTCGTAATATTCTTCGACCAATTCGCTAAATCATTCAAAAAAAAAGTCAAAAATAATATTGACCACTTTTATTTATTTTTATTTAATTTTCTATTTAATTTTCTTTAAAAATTTCTTTAAAATTAAAAAAAAATTTTTTTCTCTCAAAAAAAATATTTTTTTTTAATTTTTAAATACACTCGACTGAATAATTTACTCAAATTAAATATTAAATTCATGTAAATAAAATTTAAATCACACAAAAAAAATTTTTTATTTAATACACAATTACTTTTAAAAGTACATATTTTTATTTCCTCGTATAAACCAAAATAATGCGCAACATAAACATAACAATTGATTCAATATTTTTTAATAAATATTATAAATTATATATTTATTATATAGGATTATTTATTTGTTAAATTATTTTAATTGAGAATATAACAGAAAAAATAAAAGAAAATGAGTGTTATTAGAAAAAATAAGTTCAAGCTTAGTAAATACTTTTTATTTAAGAATATTAAGTTTTTTAAGTTTACTAAGTTTGTAAAAAAGTTGGTAAACTTTAATTTTTTACAACTTAAGTTTTCCGGAAACTTTTGTAGTAAATAAAAAAATAAACCTTCCGGAAAGGTTTTGTAAAACAAGTTGGATAACTTTACAAGTTGAAGTCTTCATTACAACCGGAAAGAAGGTTTGCGAACCTTTCCGGAAACCTTTTGTAAAACAAGTTTAATTTAATTTACAAACTTAAGTTTTTTCAGTTTATTTTTCTAGGAAAAAACAATAGTTTGTATTTATTTATTTTTATATTTACATAAATAAATTTAATTTAGTACATTTCCGGTTAGAAAAATATGAAAATACACATATTAAAAATTGGCGAGAATATTATTTGTTATTTATTTAAACACTTCAATTATTTTCGTAAAAAAACAATACAAATTTATTTTATTTATTTTTAAATTAATTTAAAAAATAATTTTTTTAAAAAATATTCTAAAATTAGGGTAAAAATGTTAGTTGATTTTCCGACTCCAAATAATTTTAACATCAAAAATGGAGATAACAGAATATATGAAACTGATGGGCATTTAAATTTATTAAATAAAAATCAACAAAATATGGCTGTTTTTAATAATACTAAACAACAACAAATATCAAAACAGTCTAAACAAAATTTTATTTTTTGTTTCTGCAAAATTTGTGGATATAGATATATTATTTTATTACTCACGGTGAGGGAGATTTTACAGAAAAAAATTTTTTTTTAATTTTTTCAAGGCCCTCTGCCTAACTTCAATTTGTTCAAATATGATAGTCTTTAATTTTACTTTAATTTTAATGAAAAGACCAAATTGGGAAAATACAACACTATTATCCATTAATTCGTCAACTAAAATTAAAGTAAAAAAATAAATTTTAAAATTTAAAAAATTCCAAAAAATAGGAGGAAGGCCCTTTTGTTGTTTTTAATGAAACACATATTATGCCTAAAAATGTGCCTTATACTCAATCAGAAAAAGCTCAATTACAATATGCTGTAAGTTTATAATAGAAATGTTTGATAAAACTTTTTACAATTGTAAAACATTATATTTAAATTGTAAATTAACAACCTGACAATAAAAACATTAGACAACAAAGTTTTACAAACACAAATGTTTATTAAAACATTAAAAACGTTGCCCACTAAAATTACAATTGTAAAAAAGGTTTTGAACAAAGTTGTAAATTAAAAACTTTTTTTAAATTAAAACTTTGTTTCCAACATAATGTTTTTACAAAAAATGTTTCACAAAACTTTTAAAACTTGTTCGTTTGTTCACAAAACTCACAAAAACATGTTCACAAAATAATGTTTTTACCAAATGTTTTTACAAAAAACATTTTACAAAACATTTAAAACTTATTTGTTTGTTCACAAAACTTGTTCGTTATAATGTTTTTACAAAATTAATGTTTTTACAAAATGTTTTACAATCTTAAAAACTTTATTATTTTAAATAAACATTTGTTGTTTTATTAAAAAGGTTGGAATAGCCAGTATAATTTCAACATTTCCCTTTTCAATGTTATATACAAAATTCGGTGCCCGTTTTGTATTTTTATCCGCTGGGATACTTTCAACAATATCTACAGCTTTATTACCCTTTGCTGCTTCTAAAGGGATGATTGCATTTACATTTATCAGATTACTTCAAGGCTTTGCTTATGGGGCCAATTTTGCAGCTATTGGTTTTGTTTGTCATCGGTGGGCTACTTTAAAACAACACGGATTCTTTTTGTAAAATTTTTTTAATTTGCCTGAGGCAAAAAAATTTTTAATTTAAATCAGAGCATGTATGACTACATTTACTTCTCTTTCTGTTACCTTAACTAACCCTGTTGCAGCATTTGTAAGTTTATTTTAGGGTAGCAACTCGACCCTCGAAACCCCTACCCCAAAGTTCTTCGAAGGCAAGCAAGACGATCCCCGACGCAAATCCCAAGTCAGGGGAAAATATACACCCCCTAAAGATTGTTTTTTTGGAAATTTTTCGAACATTTGAATCCCCAACTAACGTTTGGCAAAATACCCCCAAAGTGTCGGGAGTTACCCTATTTTAATTTAGAATTGTAAAACTTTATATTCTTCTCAATTTAGATAAGTTCTGTTCCTTCATTGGGTTGGCCGTGGGTCTATTATTGTAATTTGCCTTGTCCTAAATCCAAAAATATTTTTTCATTATTCAGTCCATGCATTAGTCTCTCCAATACTTTTTGGATTTTGGCTGTTTCTTTACACTGACCATCCTGATACTCACCCTTGTGTTAGTCAACGTGAGAAAGATCAAATTCTGTCAGGCAAAACTGAGGCAGAAATTGGGATTAGTGGATTTATGCCTTATCGGTAAAGAAATTTTTTTGAGGGAAAAAGGTTCCCCAAAACCCCAAAAATATTTTTAGAGCTATTCTCTCAAATAAAACTGTGCTCATTGTTTGGCTTAACTCATTTGCGGATATTGTCACAGCCGTATTTTTAATTACTTATTTGCCTACCTATGTTTCCAAAGTTCTTCGTTATGGTGTTAGGGAAACTGGTATTTGGTCTGCTGTACCTGCCCTTTTACATATTCCGGTTAAAATTGGTTCTGGTTGGTTAGCTGATAATATGAGGTAGTGAGAGTTAATATTAGAGTAAAATTTATGTTTAAATTAAATTCTCGAATCCATCCCTGAAGACCTATTGACTCTGAAGACCTACAACTTTTAAAAGGGGATATCGAGGGATTAAGGGTTAAGGGTATAGATACCAGAGATGGGATGTCTTCCGTCTTCCGACGACTTTCGCTTATTCCTCTGTCTCCCGAATTTTAAAAATTGCCTGGACAAATCTTTGATAAAAACCCCAGCTCTATGGAGATGAGTATACAATTATGTATTTTAGAACCTATGGTGCGGTATTGTTGTACAATAACTCTGGGTGAGTCCCCTTAATCCCTTTGATATAATCCCTTTCCAAAGTTGCCGGTTTTGAGGGTTGATTCCAAATTCTGATCTTGTTTTTTATAATTTGTCATTAAAAAGTAAAATACTCATTTCCTCAACATAATACCCTTTTTCCTCAACATAATACCCCTCATTTCCTCAACATAATACCCTTTCTCTCAGATGTATGAGTGAAATTGGTCGAATGCGCCTTTTCAATTCAATAGCTTTAGTCGGCTCAGGCATTGCTTTTGCATTAGTTGGTTTTGTTCCAGATGACAAACGTTTTCTAGCAGTTATTTTAATGACTATAAATTTTGCTTTGGTCTCTACAAATTGTGGGGGATTTTATAAATGCGCTACTTTAATCAGTAGGTCGGGAAAAATATTTTCAAAAAAATTCCAAAAATTTTTTCAAAATAAATTGTAGACAATATGCTCATTTTGTCGTTGCTGGTATACAATTCGAAAAATCCATCACCCTTTTTGTTTCCCCATTAATATTTCTTTTGTTTATTCGAGATGAAAGTAGTCGAGAACAATGGAGAAATGTTTTTATTGGAATGGCTATAATACTTGTTGTGGTAAAAATCAGAATTATTTTAAAAAAATAAAATTCTGATTTTTTAAAGGCAAATACTTTCTTTTGGTTCTTTGTAACAGACCAACCAGCAGAATTTACCAAAATTGTTTCTAAACAAAAATCAGAAAAACAACAGCAAAAACAAAACAATTTATTTAATATAAGTAAAACAGATATTTAATGTTTTGAATTTTTTGTAATTAATCTTTTTTTTATTTTTTAAATAAATCAGAATTTAATTAAAACATGTTCAGGGAAAAAAATTAAATCAGAATTTATTTAAACCATATTTAGGGAAACAAACATAAGACCAGAATTTAATTAAAACATGTTTAGGGAAACAAACACAGAATCAGAATTTAATTAAAACAAACTTAAGTTCAGAATTTATTTAAAACGAACTCAAAACTAAAACTTTAAATCAGAATTTGTTTGAAACAAATTAAAACCAGAATTTATTTAAAACAAACACGAAATCAGAATTTAATTAAAACAAGCTTGTAACTAGAAGAAACAAACATTGTTAATAATTTATTTAAGAATTATTTTCAGAATTTTTATTTATTTCTAAAATAATTATTTAACAGTTATTAAAACCCCCTAAAATTAGCTACAATAAAAGTATTAAATTCTTTTATCAAAATTATTTTATCATAAAATTGATAAGACAAAAAATAAATAATTATTGCCCATTTTCCAATAAATTAAAAATAAAAATATTTTCTCCGAACAAAAATTAATTTTTTTTAATTTATTAAATGGATATATTAATTGATTTTGTTTCCCAATTTATCCAAAATAGACACGAGGATGATCACTTTGATAGATTAAATTATCAAATTACTCCGTTCCTTTTTGTACTGCTTTCACTTGTTAATATTTCTAAGGTCTCATTTTTTGTTGAGAAAAAATTTTTTTTAATTTAAAAATTTTTTAGAATTTTCTGAAAATTTTTTAAAATTCCAAAAATTCACAAATAACCATTTTTAAAGCTCTATATCGGTTCAGCCATTAATTGTTTTGCCAAAGCAGAATTTAAAGAGGGTTGGGTACAATATACAAATGATTATTGTTTAGTCGAAAATACATATTATATTAGGTAAAATATTTAATTTTTTATTTTTTTAATTAAATTTAAAGAAGCGATGAAAGAATTCCGTTACAAAAAGAATTGAGAAATCGAGAAAGAATTGCTTATTATCAGGCAAGTTGTAATTGTAAAACTTGTTTGTTTTAATATGTTTTATATGTTCTTTGTTTTATGTTCGTTTCAATTTTTCTCCTTCCAAACAAGTTTTAATTAAAACATTCAAGACAAACAAGCATTTAATTAAAAGCGAAAATGTTTTCAAGGGTGTTTTGTTGGGAGCAAATTAATTTATAAATGTTTGTAAAAACAAATAAAACTTAAACATGAAAATAAACTTGAATTAAAACAATTAATAAAACAAACACTTAAATACAAAAATAAACTTTTTTTTCGCAAAATTAAATTTGTTTTTACTATAATTTGTGAAGATAATATAATTTTTAAAAAATATTTTCAGTGGGTTCCATTTATTTTAATCCTTCAAGCATGTTCTTTCTACATTCCCCATCTTATTTGGAGATCTTTTAATTGGCTAAGTGGTTTTCAAGTTAAAGCTGTTGTTTCTGCTTCTAAAGAAGTTGAACAACAAACAAATGATGAAATAACTAAAATAATTGTAAAATCTCTCTTCCATGCTTCACAACAACAACATCAACCGATATGTTTTGTTCGTAAGTTTAATTGTTTGTCTAGTTTCACAGTATTCTGTCAATAATGAACTTGACATAAAAATAAACTTTAATTAAAACATTAAATTAAACTTGAATTTGCAACTTTAAAATAAACTTTAATTAAAACATTAAATTAAACTTGAATTTGCAACTTTAAAATAAACTTGAATTAAAACATTAAAATAAGCTTGTTTAAAATAAACTTGTTTTTCCTTTAGAAAAACAACATTTTGTTGGCTTCCTCTTTCTAACAATGAAATTAGCCTATGTTTTGCTCATTTGTTTTCACCTTTGTTTATTTAAATTTTTTATTGGCAATATAGATTTTGCTATTGGAATTTTAGATCATAAAGGGGAATGGAGACAATCGGGTAATATTTATTTAAATATTTATTAAAAATATTTTTTTAATTTAATGGTCATTTTCCTCGGGTAACTGTATGTGATTTTAATGTAAGTTTTAAATAAACTTGAAATAAATAAATAAACTTGAATTAAATTAAATAAACTTGTTTTACAATTCAAGTTTGTTTTTTAAATAAACCTGATTTTGTTTTTACAACTTGTTTTTACAATCCAAGTTTATTTCTATTTAAATAAACTTTAATTGTAAAATATTAAGGTTTACAAATATGCGCAACTTACAAACTTTACAGTTGAATGTGTTTTACCTCTAAACATGGCTTGTTATTTTATTTAAAGTTACAAACTTGATGTTTTTATTTTAAGTTTAATGAAAAGATTTTTGTGTTTTTCTTCTTTTGGCTTTGTTTTTTGCTTTGTTTAACTATATTTTCTATTTGTTTGTGGATTAGTAGAATACAAACTCGAAGACGTTATTTTCACAGACTTTTGAATATTTATGTACTAATTAAATATTTATTTAAATTTATTATATTTTTTTATTTTTCAAGCAAAACCGAAAAGGATCCTCAACATTAAACCAATTTTCTGAAGATAATGGGAAAACACCTTTAATCTCTTCAAATATTTCGTTTAAAAATAATTCTGTAGATTTGGATTATGGTGGTGATTTAAGAATTGTTTTAGGGTTAATTCAAGATCAGACTGGTAATTGAATAGATATTTTTCAAAGTAAATAATTTATTTCAATTTTTAGGACTATTGTTTTGTGCTCATATATTTCATGAAATTTGTAAAGTTGTAAGTTTAGTTGTTTAGTAAAACAAGTTTATTTTAATAGTAAAATTGAGCATGTTTTTAAAAAATAAGTTTATTTTAATTTAGACAAACAAGTTTGTTTTTCTACTAAAACAAGTTTATTTTGAACAAGTTTGTTTTTATACGAAACAAACAAGTTTATTTATCAAGTTTATTTATTATTCAAACAAACAAGTTTTTAATTTAAACAAACTTTCTTTTGTTTTTATTCAAGCAAACTTGTTTTAAACTTTAATTCAAACAAGTTTATTTTTAATCAAAACATGTTTTTATAATATTATTTATAATCCAACCTTAATTTACAATTGTAAAACATTAGAAACTTTTTTTATTTGTTTACCTAGCAATTTAAACATTTTTTTATTAAGCGAGAAATGACAAGAGGATTGAATGAAGGAAAGAGATTTGAAGAACTTGAGGAAAAATAATTTTTTTTTAATTTTTGTTTTAATTTTTTTACTTGTTTTATGTCGCCTGGACAACAATACTTGACAAAATACAAAATTAAAAATTTTACACACATTTTTATATTTAATTTCTATCAAAACTTGGTTAAAAAATAGAAAAAATATTTTTTCTGGCCATTATTCACCACTTCCAGTCGATTCATCAGCTAAAACAATAAAAAATAGAGGAAATAGGCTTCTTTTCTCCTTTTTGCTTTCATTTGTCTCTTATTTGGTTCAATAAAAGCTAACCCCTATAGCGACTAAAAAATCTAACTCCAGGTTTTTAATATTTTTTTTTGCTTTTTTTTAATTCAAATCCATTTTTTAAGATTCAATAATTATTCCTCAACATAAACATAAAAAGCTGCCTTCCCTCTTTTCTTAATGTCAACAACAACAACTTCATCATTCTTCTAATTTATCTTCTAGAGATGCAACAGAAAATGAAGTAGAAAGTCGAATTTTAAGTTCAGGTTATTTTTTTCACATTTTTGAAAGGTTATAACCTAAATTTATTTTAGAAACGATCGCTGCTCCCCAACAGCAAAGATTACCGCCGCCTCTACCTTTCCCACAACAAGTTCCTCTTGTTTTTATTCCTCGCCACCACTTGTACCGCCTACAACAGCAACACCTCGTATTGCTTTTCATTCGCGTAAATATGTTAAAGTATGCCCTCCAACACTTGTTCAAACGCAGGTTTATTAAAGATTACTTTTTGAGTTTAACTGCTAAATTTAAGGTCGAAGGAGGCTCCACACTTTTTTTTCTTTGGTGAACCGGCAACGAGGCGTCATTTGGCTGAATACTCTCATGTTGAGGCTGAATGTCCATTTATTACTTTTGAAGGTTTTTTTGAATTTTTAGAAAATTTCTTTGAATTTTTTTATTTTTTAGAATTAATGAATAAAATTGGGGATCTTGTTTGTGATGCTGTTGAGAGTGTTTTTAGCGATGCTGAAATTTTCTGAATTAATACTAAAATGCTGGGAATCATCAAAGGTTTTTTAAAAGTTATTTATTTAAGTAGTTTACTGGTTTTGTTGGAAAAAAAAGGAAGAAATATTCCGTTATTTTTTGAGAGTTGTCAATAGGTAAAAGTCCCCTGAGAGAACCCAGAGAGTTCGACCTGGTCGAATTTAGTCCGTGATTCAGAATAAATAAAATTTGAATTGATATTGGACTCGGCAAACTCGATTGCCTACTTACAAACCTACTTACAACCTCCTCATATTTTTACAATAATCAGTAAACTCTAAATGATTATCAAAATATCCTTAAATTAATTTTTCCTATTTTTTTAGGAAAAATTTTCTTCATTAAAACGTCCTTTTCTTCGAACAACTTCTGCTGATGCAATTATTGGAGAGGGAAAACCTTTTGAGAGTTTGGAGAGAACATTCCAGAAGAACCAGAGAAGATGGTGAATGACAACTCAAATAAAAACTTTGGCCGTTCTTGGACGTCTTGTCTTCTTGAAGGAGTTGGGCATATTAATGATATTTCAAATGAAGCTGTTTGGACGTTATTGAGTGCTAAAGGTTTCTTTTTTGAAATTTTTAAGGAAAATTTTGTTCTTTTATTTTAAATAGGAATGGGAATACATCAATTATTGGATGATAGAGAAGACATTTTTTGGTTTCTTTTTTTTAGTTTTTTTAAATATATCGATCAAGGCGGGTAGCCCATATCCCGCCTTGTTTGCATTAAAAAATTATTTGAAATCGTGGTTAAGTGGTTTAACTTGTCGGTTTTGGACTAAACTGAACCGAGGATTTTTATGTTCGGTTCGGTTCCGGATATCCAAGATTTTTCACAACCGACAACCCTATTCCTATACCCGACACGATTTTTCGGTTCAAGTTCGTCCATTTTGGCAACCCAAAATATTATATTATCTTGCCTTTTAAATCCCTTATTGTTATATCCTTACTATTTAAATAACAAGATTTCTGTTACAAAATTTTTTTGATATTATTGAATAAATAAATGTTATACATATTAATTTTATTAATTAAAATGTCGTTGATTTTTTAAATCATTAAAACTATTTTTTATAATTAAATCTTTTCTATTTTAATCCCCAATTTACAGAACAAATTTTGTATTTTAAATTAAATTATTTATAATAATGAGCAGCCAGGATCAAAAAATTGTTGAACACGAAGGAGTTAAATATTATAAAGAGGTTTCTTTTAATTATGTGTAAATCAAAAAAATTTATATTTTTTAGGGAAGTCACCAACTGTCTCCAATTGACAACGACAAAGTGCCTGATGAAATTAAAACTAAAAGGCTTGCAAAAATAAATATTCCTGGCGAAATTCAGCTTGATGTGCTTAAATGTCTAACCTTCATTCAATTATTATCTTTTCAAGAAACAAGTTTTTATTTCAAAAATTTTATTGACAAATATGAAAAGGAATTGGCTAGGAAGAAATACGAAAGACTTGAATTTGTAGGTTTTTTTATAAATTGATTCCCTAATAATGCACGGCTCCGGGCCTGGTCCGGCCGGATTTTTTCAGAGCCCCTACACTTGCTCTGTCCCAAATACGGTGTTTCTTTCCCAATCTCAGAATATTTTTGGACCGTATTAATTTCGAAAAATCAGAGCTTAGAAACTGCTAGTGATCCAAAATGCGGTTTCTGGACTTGAAAAATGATTTTGATGCTTTCTAATAATCATTTTTTAGATTATTACTCAGCAATTAAGTTACCATCCAGATAGGTATAAAGATTATAACCCATATCCTAAACGTTATTGCTTGAAATTGGATGAACATGTTAGTCTTCGTGGGCTTTATGGATTTCGGGAAGGCGATTATGAATTCATTAAACTAGAACCTCAACTTTATGATTTCAATTTGAGTGAACAACTTGAAGAAAAGGTTTTTAAAATTAACGATTTTATTTTAAATATTGATTTTAGTGGAAGGCCGGAATAGAAAACTCAATTCCTATGTTTTTAAAAGCGAAAGAAGATTGGGAATGTTTCGACCTCGAGGACGAAGACGAAGATTACAGGCCCATCGATACTTTTTTCTGCGAATTGCAACATGATTACAAAGTGGATAAAGGTTACTTATTATTTGAGCTTATGGAATATGTAATTATTAGTCATTATAAAAATAGGTAATGGTTGTTCATTACCGGTTGCTAACTATTACCTCCGGTTTCTGGTTTTTGACTTACTCCTGGTTTTCGGTAACCGAAGCCAGTTTTTGGCTAAATTTTTTATACAGAATATCCAATTCAAACTTTATCCATTTAAAATTTTTTAATGAAATATTCTTATCTCACAATTCTAGGAACCAATTACCTTAACTATTACCCCGAAACCGATCGGTTTAGGCCGATTCTCAGGTTTTTGCCGGTTTTGACCCCTGGTTTTCGGTTTATGGCCAAAAACACTGGGCCAAAAGAAACTTGGCATTTGTCAAACCTTACCAGAAAATTATTCTCTAATTAAAAAATTTTTATTTAGCATTGTACTATTTACAATTGACAAAGTTTCCAAAAAACATTGAGGAAATGAAAATTGCTCGCTATTTATTACAACTATTTTTCAACTGTGCCTTCGAGTTTTTTCGAATTTCTACCATTACAATTAATCCACAAATGATCGATTTATTATTTGATGAAGATACAACAACAATTAAACCTTTACAAATCCATTCTAAAATGGGAGAAGCATTTCTTGAAGCTAATCATATTTTAAATTTTGCTGTGAATCATCTGATTTGTAATCATCTTAGAGTTCGTGTTTATGATAGTTGTTATATCGTCGAACCCGCCGTTATTCTTCATCCCTTTCTCGATGAAGTAGAAAATTGTATAGACCCCTTGATTGAAATTTTGAAAAATGAAGGAAATAAATTTTTTGCTACTATTACTTATGCTTTTCTTGATTCAAAAATTTACAATTCTATTATAAAGGTTTATACAAGTTTATTATAAAAATGGGGCTGGTACACCGAAACGAAAGTTTTTTATTTATACTCCATAGCAGGGATCGCACCGAAAAAATTCCCGTTCCCGAAATTTTTCAGGAAAATCGGGAATTTTCCTAGATATCTGGCGCAAAAATATTTTCCTCTCTTGGCCCCTCCCCCCGAAAAAAATCCTGGCTACGGGCCTGCTTATTATATTGAATATACTGCAAGATTTTTTTTTAATTTTATTTAAATTAATTCACATTTAGCATATTGAAACATCACAAGATCTTTCTAAAATGGCAAAATATATTGAATTTGATGTAATGTATGGATCTCTTATTTCAAGTAAAAATGCAGAAAACATCAAAATCAAATTTAAAGAAGATATTAAAACAACAAAATTTCTGCTCTCCAATGACCACAATCCAAAAATTAAATTTTCTGTATTCATTGAAGACAAATATAAGCGTATTGATGTGTCAGCGTATGAAGATAACGAAAAGCAAGTGCCGGGAGTTAGAGTTGTGATTAAGAGAATTAAATGATAAATTTATTTATAGACTTATTGTTAGGTTTATACCGTATTTGCTAAAATAATAACCCTGGGTAATTATTGTTTCAACCTCTCGCTGGAGGGGTTAGTAATTCGGGCTTTTTTTAAAAAGTTAATTATAACTATTTTTAGGAGGGGTAATTATTTGTTCTATCTCTGGCTGTAGAGCGTAATTAATAGGGCGGGGGTAATTATTTGAGAGAGGGACATTATTTCAGCATTTGCGGTAGTTTAATTTATTTTTCTCGTTTATTTTAAAAAATTTGCTTTAATTTGACTTTTTAGATACAATTCAGAAATGTTTTTCTCAAAGCATAAAATAAAGACAAAAAATTTACAAAATAGAGATTGAGCAATAAACAATTTTCTCTGTAATTTTTAAATTGTTTTGCTTTATCAAGCTTAAAATAAAAAACTTGTTTTTACAAAAACATTTTAATATTGCTCTCAATCTCTATTTAAACAAAATATTTTAGTAAAGATTGTTTTTGACTAGTGGAATGTTTTCTAGGAATAGATAGAATGTTTTTTGGAAGTACATTAAATTTTTGGGTATATAACTTTTACATTAATAGAAAGAAAAAAGTGATAGGACAAGACAGGAATATTTTTTAGATAATTTTTAAAATAAAGAGAAATTAAATTGAATTTTACAAAAAAATATTTTTAAGAGGAAAAATTTTTTTTAGAATAACGGGATTTTTTTGTATTGCAAAAAGCAAAAATATTTTTTAAAAATCATCCCATAAATTCTCTTATAGAACCACTTGTCTTCTACTATTTTTTAATCCTCTCGTAAAGTTGTGCTTATATTAAATTTGGAGAGCTTCCATTTAGAGAGGGGTGATTCTATTAGAGAATTTACGAAGTCTCATCCAAAACCTTTCTATCTCTTTCAAAAAAGAAACCTCTCTTTTCTCATTTATTCATGCTGTTTTTTACTCAAATCTCGCAGATTATTCAAAAATCGTTCTGGTGTAATTATTTGATCAGAACCAATAACAACTTCCCAAGCCTTTTGTGAACGTGTTACTTCATATGCCGAGCGCATTTCAGAAAAGGTTACACCTCCAACAATAAAAATTATTAGACGAGGGCCTGAACGCATTTGTGAATAACGTTGGTCTTTGTGCCATTGGCCATAACGGGCACTTGTTGGAGCACTTAAAAAGAAAAATTTTTCATAAGTTAATAGAGACCCACCCCTTTCTTCTCAAAAAAATCCCTTACCGATATGGCTGACTAATTTGACGTCCTGCCAAAAATGGAAAATGTTTAATGTCCAATTTGTCTTCTATTGCATCTTCCATTATATCTTTAATTATGGGGACCCAACGAGATTCACGGTAAACTTGTTCATTTCCACGTTCACGACGAGTTGGGGTCCAAACACGCTTTCTGCCTTGCTTAAAAATTTAGGGAAATTAAATTTTGTTGGATTAAAAAGAAAAATTCAAAAAAATAATTTTAATAGTTTAATTTCAGAAAAATAAAATCCCAACGCCAAATCCTCTAAAAAAATCTTTAAAAAAATCCGAAAAAAAAAATTTTTGGGACAAAATGTCCACTTTTTTGTCCTCCTGAAAATTCCCAATAAAAGACTTAATTTAAAAAACATCCAATAAAATATTCACTTACATCAATAGTAATATTCAAGCTTAACAAAGAAGCATTTACAAGTGTCTCTTTCTCCATATGTGGAATATTTGCATGTTGCAACAATTTATTTAAATTTTCATCTGTTATACCTTGAGAAGAAAAATTTTTTTATTAGAAAAAAAATAAAAAAACCATTTCTATGAAGAATATAAAGAAGAATAAGACGTAATCTATCTTCCATTTTCACAGCCGGATCAATTAAAAGAGGCACCATTAATTTCATTGGGTCTTTAATACGTTCACCTTCAGCATCCATTCCTAGAGCCAAATCCTGAAAAAAAAAATTTTTTTAATTTTTTAGAAATTTTTGAAAATTCGAGAAATTTCTTGAAGTTTTTAGAATTTTCAAAAAAAAATTTTGGAAACCCCCCAAAAATTTCAAAAAAAAATTTTTCACGAAAATTTTCCCTCCCCAAACCTGTTCAACTTTACAAAGTTTATCAATTCCATTTTTATATTTATTCATACATTCTTCAGCCAAATGAAAATGTGTACTTTAAAAAAATTAATTTTAAAAATAAAAAAAATTAAAAAATAAACCTAAATTTATTTAATTCTTTTTGGTATTGTGGAGCCTTTTTAATTAGCAAAGACAAATCTTTAATGGATTTTGCATCGCTTGGCATTTTCTTATTTTCTGAGAATTTTTTCAATCCACGAGTTACCTTGAAAAAATATTTAAAAAATTTGAATAATTTAAAAAATTATGATAATGGGTAATTTAGGTACTACACAAACAAGTCACCCTTCAAGCAAGTCTCCCTCAAAATTAAAAAAATGCTAGAGGTGTTCCTAATCCAAAATTAAATCCTTCAAGTCCTCCCCATGATTTGTGAGAGGAAAAAAAAAATAAAAAAATCCTCTCCAAAGTCTACGACCACAAGAATAACAGCTTACCCCAAGGAAGGTTAATATGAAAGCAAAAGTGAATAGTGGTTGGACCAGAAAAGGTCGAGAATTATCCGTCTCCAAAATTCCCACCCCCCACCCTCCAAAAAACAATTTTTAAATAACAAAAAAACCTCTTGAGAAACCACAGCAATATGTTTATGTCTATTTTCTATCCACAAATCATCACTTTCATCCAACAAAACTTCTTTATCAACAGATTCTGCCCCTCCAGTTTCATAACGATAAACATCATTTTCAATATTTAAAAGGTCTTGAGTCATTGCTTGTAAAGTTAATTCGTGTAATAAAGGAGAAACAGCATCAAATCCTCTATCAATTATTATTAATTGAGAACGGGCTTTTTCTGTTCCCTCGCCCATAGAAGGCTCGTCAGCTTTGTAAGCATCCAATTTTGCTTCAACCAAATGTCCCAAATCAACGTTACGTTCAACATCAGCTCGATAACTAAAATATTTTTTAATTAAGAAGAGGAATTGGGAGATCATCCCAGAAGGTCAACTCCCTAAAGACAATGTCCTAGTGATAAGATACCAAGAAAATAAGCTTCAAAAATATCAACACTGTAAATTAAAAAAAACTTAGACGCTGACCTCATGGAGTTGACTTTGTGGAGTGCAAATAAATTTTACATTTTATAAGTGAGAGAAATCGAGGATATGTTACCCCCTTGATTCCTAGCCTAAAGAAAATAAACTTTAAAAAAATACCGAATAGACGGATATTCTCCAAGAGTAGCACAAATCGTTGCTATCTGTTCAGCTATGCGGTCCAGGTTCTCCGTCAGACTGCCTGGCTTTTGCGGGTTGTAATACAGAAAAAAAGTTGATGGCGAATCGAGAGTATAAACCTACAAAGAATGTAAAAATTCAAAAAAATAAAAAAAAAATACTTGTGATTCATAAGGAGTAAAAGCAATATTTATTTCTTTTAAAGTTTTTATATGACGAGCAGCTGGACTACGCGAAAGAGTAGAAAAGAGTTGATCAGGACAAGCTTCAGTAAAAAACACATGTGCACATTTGTATAAATTGTGAGAACCAGAAAAGTCTTGAGTTAATTTATCGACAGATTCCTTTAAAAATTAAAAAATAATTTGGAAAAAGTCAGGAATCCGGACTAGACTGACATATGGACGAGTGAGACCAAAGCAAAGGGAAAAAAATTTATTAGAAAAAAATTTAAAAAAACCTTTGTCGGAGAAATCAAATAAATAGCATCAATAGTAGGTAACGGTTCTCTTCGTTTATTCAAATCCTCAACAATAGTAACTCCCTGATCCATTACATCATGCATTTTACAACAAGCACTTAACATTCTCATTGCAAGTCGATCAACTATTAAAGCATTCCAAGCCCCTCCCTTTTCGGGTTTGTGTAGAGGGGCGAGTACTTCGTTGATTAATTCTTTAAAAGAAATTTTTTTAATTTCAAAAAAAATATGCATAAATGCTTTAATAAAAGCCCACTCTCTAATAGACGCCCATATCGAAAAATAAGCCCAGTCAGAGATATAATGAAAAATAGAAGCTCGGGGCTTTAATTAGAGCAATTACGGTAATTAAAAAAAAACTAACTTTGTCCAACAATTGATTTCAACGTCATTTTAAGATTACAATTAAATTACAGAAGCAAATTTAATCTAAAAAATAAAAATTTTAATTTTAAAAATCAAAGAGAAAAAGAGAAAATGAATGATTAAACAATTGTGAGTCATACATTTTTTTATTTAAATTTGACTCAAAAACGTGTAAAAGTCGTCAAACTCTCCATACTTTTTGCTAAACAAACTTGCCATTCCCCAAAAACAGGATATCGGATTTTGAAAGATTTCGAGACTAAATTTTGAAAATAGTATGTAAAACGATGAGAGTGACGATAGAGAAGGAGAGTAAAAACTTTTCGCCAAACTTTCTTCTCAAATAATTAATTATGGCAATGAAATGGCCGGTTTATTTGTGCACTAAATTTACTCGCGCTGAAACAACTTTAGACTGGAATGATCTTTGAGTCTCATTTCTTTCACTCTCTCTTTAAAAAGAGCACTTGAGACTCTACTATACCTATTAATGGCTTCTTTTTTTAAAGAAAAAGAGCATGTAAAAACAAGAGAGTGGGAAAGAAATAGAGTAATTTTCTTAAATTGATTTCTGTTGTAGTAGTTGTTATTCTTTCCTGTTTATTTTTCTATTTAGCTTGTTTACGTTTAATTTTCTAACGTTTTTTTCTTCTTTTTTTAGTTGTGTTCGTTTGCTTTTAAAATTTTTAAACAAAAAAACTTGACTGACATTTAATTATGGCTTCTTCTGGTTTTAGCGTTTATGGTATAAAATTAAGGAAACAAAAATAGGGGAAATTTGGGGGAAATGAATTAAATAATCCAAAAAATCATGCAAGACAACACATTTTTGCTTTAAAAAAGGCATCAAAAGCTTGTGTGGAATCATCAGTTTTCTGATCTCCGTGGGTATTAATTGGCTGAAAAGCTTTAAAAGGTTTGTGTGTTTGTTGTTTTAGTATGACTTACATGCATTCTTTTTTTTACTTTTTTGGGAGATCCTGTGCCTTTTTGACTTGATTAAACGTTTAAACTTTAAAAAAGATTTGTCTAAAACTAATTTTTATATTTTCCAGTTGGTAACATTCCGTATAACACCACGGAGACTGATCTTGGAAATATGTTTTCGTCTTGTGGCGTTGTGACTAACGTTCGGTTTGTTTTAAACTTTTTAAGATAAATTGTTATCATGGTGTAGTGGGTTAGTTGTTTGTCTTTGGTTTTTTGAGGTCGTGGGTTCGAACCCCGTTGTGGAAACTATTTTTTATTCTGGCATTTCCTGGGCGTATAATATATCGTTCGACGCGTCTCGTCGATCTGTATCCAATGGAAGCAAAATTAATCCGATTAGTCACTTCTCAACAAAATTATAATTTTATTTTTCAGCATTGTCATCGACCGTAACACCAATCGTCCAAAAGGCTTCGGCTTTTGCGAGTTTCAGGACCAACAGGGGGCGGATGATGCTGTTGCCAAAATGAATGGAACTGAGATGAATGGCCGTCCGTTACGCGTTAGTTATGCCAACAACAAGTGAGAAGACTTGAAGGTTTTGGGAGATGTCAAAAGAATTTTAACGATTTGTGGAGACTTTTTTTTGGATTTTGGCTTTTAATGTTATCAGAAAATTTTCATTTTGTTTTTCTTTGCCTATCCATTGATTTAAAAACTGCTTTTGTTTTGAATAAAAATCGTTAAACTTATTGTTAGATTGTCTAGTTAGGTTTATGTTTATCATTAAGAATACCTTCTTGAGATTTAGTGTTTTTTATACCCATGACTTTCCATTTTCACGTTAAATCCATTAAAAAATGACTACAACAATTCCTGGTTCGTTGGTTAATAAGACCAAGAAGCATTTTATGGGGATGTCCGCCCCAGCTGGTTATGTTGCTGGTGTTGGAAGAGGTGCTACAGGATTTACTACAAGATCTGATATTGGACCTGGCGTTGATTTGCCGGCTGATCCTGGAATGGCTGGGGCGGCGGCCGCTGGGGCGACTCCAGCTAAAAAGCCGAAAGATGACGATAATGATGAGCCTGAAGATTTGAATGACGCTAACTACGATGAGGTTTGAGTTATGCAGTTACTTTGTTAGTTTGGTTTAGTGGGAAACTTTTTAGGCCGCATAAGGCATAGGTCGCGGGTTCGAGTCCGCTCGTCGGCCAGTATTTTTTTATTTGAAGGAAACTGGTTTCTGTTAAGTTTTTATAATTTTCGTCGTGTTACAGATTTTTTTTGACAAGGGAATTATTCGTATATGTCATTTTGTTGTTTTGCTTCTTGGGATAGGTCGAAGGTTCGAATCCGCTTGTGTGGCATTATTTTTTAATTAATGTTTTTTTTGTATTTTTTTTTTTGAATTTTTACTTGTTTAAGATTCATTTTTGAGTCCCCGATATTCTCATTCAAGAAACAGTTACCTTTTAACCCTTCTCATTTTTAGTTCGAAGGTTACGGCGGAAGTTTATTCGCAAAAGACCCTTATGATAAAGATGACCAAGAAGCTGATGAAATTTACCATGCTGTTGATATGAGACAAGATGAACGTCGAAGGGATTATCGAGAAAGAAAATATAAAGAAGCTGTCGAAAACTACAGAAAAGAAAGGCCCAAAATTCAACAACAATTTAGCGATTTGAGAAGACAATTGGCAACAGTTAAAGAAGAGGAATGGGCATCAATTCCTGAAGTTGGTGATAGCAGAAATAGAGCAAAGAGGAATCCGAGAATAGAAACGTTTGTTTTCTTTATTTTTTGGGGGTGGTTTAAGGGCCCCATTCTCAACTTTTGAGGTTCTTTCTCCAAACTCAATAGAAGTTATGTCACTGGTTACTCGAAATCCGCACTTTTTTCGACCTAACCCCTGATTTGAAACCCGACCCGGCTTCCCAAACATGATATCCCTGCTTAATAAATAAGAGTTGTTGGCTTTGCAAGATTCTTGGTCGTCCAAAAATCTTCGGCTTGAAACCGCTAGTCATGAATATATAGTTATGACTTTTTTAAGGTCTTTCCTTATCTCGTTCTCCTTCCCAGCACAAGAAATCTTTTCTTTTCAGGTTCACCCCTGTCCCAGACTCTGTTATTGCTTCAGCAATGGGCTACGGACAAATGAACACAGTAATGGATTCAAGTATCCAAAATGGAATTTCTACTCCTTATTCTGGTTTTCAATCTTCTTTGGGTGGCGGCTTTCAATCAACTTTTGGAGGATTCCAATCAATATTAAATCCTGGTTTGGTCACTCCA
Source organism: Meloidogyne arenaria (assembly GCA_036172955.1). Taxonomy (NCBI): domain Eukaryota; kingdom Metazoa; phylum Nematoda; class Chromadorea; order Rhabditida; family Meloidogynidae; genus Meloidogyne; species Meloidogyne arenaria. The sequence continues at coordinate 3,336,181 of JARQAB010000043.1, forward strand.
GGTTGGAAAACAGGGACAGGAACTTCTTCAGATTTGGATTTACGCAAAATTGGACAAGCAAAAAATCGGATTATGGATATTCGACTTAACCAGGTTATTAAAGCTTTTTAGTTTTAATTTATGGAGGAAGTGTAGGCTATCGTGATCCCTGTCTACCTTAAGTTATAGCAAACGTAAAGTTATTTCACTTTTATTTTTGGCACCATCATACTCATATCATCTTGGCTAGTTCCTCTTCCATGGTGATTTTTGAAATTGAAATAAATTGCCAAATGAAGAGATTGTAAAAGATTTGACGCTCAGTAAAAACTGACACATTTTTTTAATCGCAAATAGGCTTAAATGGTTTTGCTTATTTGCATATTTTTGGGATGGAGAAATTATTTCTTAATTTTCTCTCATTGTCCAGCATTTGTAAAAGTTAAAAATGTTTGGGCAATGATGAGTATTTTTAAACAAAACTTATTTTTATTTTAATTCCATCTCAAAAAATTTTTGATTAAATTAAATGTGTTGGTAATTTACTGATAGGCGTATGATCACTTTAAGTTTTCAATCTGATGGCAAATTTCTCTCAATAAAATTAAATTTTATTATAGGTAAGAAGGTAGAATCCAACAGGCTAGCATTTATAAAACACTTACTAGGCGAGGGTTTAAGATTTATTAAAAGAGAAGGTGAAGCAACTCCCCGGTAACTTGTCAGTAGGTAGACCACTCACCTTACATAGTAAGCGAAAGCATCTTGCAATTACTCCTCAGTAAATCACAGGATGTGCTCTGGGCTAAACTTTTGTCCTTATTGACTTTTCTTCCCGTTATATATTTTTTTCCTTTTAAAGGTTTCGGATTCTGTTTCTGGTCAAACTGTGGTAGACCCAAAAGGTTATTTAACTGATCTTCAATCAATGATACCTCAATTTGGAGCTGATATGCAAGATATCAAAAAGGGTCGAATGCTTTTGAAGTCGTTACGTGAAACAAATCCAGAAAAACCTCAAGGTTTAAAATTATTTTTAAGGAATTTTTACAAAAAATTTTTTAAAGGTTGGGTAGCCTCTGCACGTTTAGAAGAAGCTAGTGGTAAATTACAAGCAGCAAGAAATTTAATAATGGAAGGGCTAGAAAGAATTGATAAATCTGAAGATTTGTGGCTTGAAGCAATTCGATTACATCCTCCTAATGTTGGAAAGAATATTGGTATTTTATTTAAAAATATGTTTTTGTTAGAAACACTTTAGGTTAATGAAAGAGTTTGTGGGGTATTTGATGGTGATTTAGGGGGGGGGGAGTTACCTGAAGGCAGAAATCTTTCGACATTAATTCACAGTCCAAACTCTTACTTTTCTTTCAACCCAATCCATCCCTACTCTGAATAGACTGACGTGAGTTCAATTGTTGTTGGTTGTCATTAATTTGATTTTTATTTTGATATTTGTCCTTTTAAAATCCACCTAAAACTTTTTTATTTTTTTAAGTTGCCAATTCGGTTCGTGCTCTTCCCCATTCAGTCAAAATTTGGTTAAAAGCTGCTGATCTTGAAATTGATGTTAAAGGCAAAAGAAAAGTTTTGCGTAGAGCTTTGGAAAGTAATCCAAGCTCAGTTCGTCTATGGAAAGCAGCTATAGATTTGGAAGATCCTGAAGATGCTCGAATGCTTTTGTCTAGAGCTGTTGAATGTTGCCCTTTAAGTACTGAATTGTGGCTGGCTTTGGCGAAATTGGAAACTTATGAAAATGCTCAAAAGGTTTTCTTTTTAAACTAGGTTTCGTGTTTCCTTTCCGGGCGCCACCCGACAATCCGAAAATGATTTTCTGATTATTTTTCGGACCCCGGTTTCCGACAGTTTCCACGACATCCCCGTCCATCGAGAAGTTCTCTCTACGGGTCGGGGAACACCCCTATTCTAGATTCTTGTACTTAAAAACATTTTTCTAGGTATTAAACAAAGCTAGAGAAAATATTCCAACAGAAAGAATGATTTGGATTGCTGCTGCAAGACTTGAAGAAACTCGTGGACAAGCTAAAAGAGTCCCAATTTTAATTGAACGTGCTTTAATTTCTCTTCGTTCTGCACAAGTTGAAATAAACAGAAAACAATGGTTAGAAGATGCTGTTGAATGTGAGGCTGCTAATTGTCCATTGACTAGTAGAGCTATTATGTAAGGTTTATTTTTAAACTTTTGCGGGGGGAGTTTAGTTGAGTCCACGACCCTATAACTCTTGAAGCGGATGCTACTTGTTAATGTTTTTGGCACCTCTGGATTGAGAGTATTATACACTATAAGATACCAAAAATCAAAATTCTCAATTGAGTAAATGCTTGATAAAATTTTCAAAAATCACATTTGTTAAAGAGTTCGTTCTTTATAGATCATAACTTTTTTATTAATCGGTCAATAATCCTCATTTTTTTGTTATCTTGTAGTGCATTAAATTCCCTATCCAGAGGTACCAAGAACATTAAGAAGTTGCCATTCCTTCAAAAGTTATGAAGCTTAGAATTCAATCGAGTCGTGACTCAACGAATTTTTTTAACAGACAAAATGTCATCGCAATTGGTATTGAAGATGAAGATAGAAAACATACATGGATGGAAGATGCAGAATGGTTTATAACTCAACATGCAATACAATCAGCTCGAGCAGTATATTCCTACATTTTAAATATATTTTCAAAGAAGAAAAGTATTTGGACTAGAGCAGCATTTTTTGAAAGAGAATTTGGTTCTGTTGAAAATTATGAAGAAATTTTGAAGAAAGCAACAGAAAATTGTCCAGATGCCGAGAATTTGTGGTTAATGCAAGCAAAATCGAGGTGGCAGGGTGGTGATGTTGAAGGCGCTCGTCAAATTTTAGCCCAAGCTTTTAGACATAATCCCAATTCTGAAGAAATTTGGATGGCTGCGGTTAAACTTGAATCGGAAAATGAGGTTTCTTTGGATTTTTTTAAAATTTATAAGGGGTTTAAAAAATGTAGGGGGTCGGAAAAAATTCAGGAAATTTTTTTATTTCTGCTTTTGTTAATTTTTCTATAAATAAAAAATAATTACCCTCATTGGGTATCGAACCTTCGACTTATTTTTTGTCCAAGTCTAGTTGTTAACCCACTACACCAAAGAATTATTTTTGGAAAAATTGTTGATGAGGGGGAATATTTTCTCGTTTTGACTTGAATAAATTTTCAAAAATTACTAAAAATTTTCTGATTTTTTTAAATTTATTTTTTTAAATCAGGAATTTGATCGTGCAAGAAAATTGCTTGAACGTGCTCGAAATTCTGCACCTTCCCCACGTTTTTGGATGAAATCTGCACGTTTAGAATGGTGTTTAAATGATTTGGTTAGAGCAAAAGAATTGTTAAATGAAGGAATTAAATTATATCCAAATTTTGAAAAATTTTATATGATTTTTGGACAAATATATACACAAGAAGGCAATTTTGATGAAGCAAGAAAATTTTATATTGAAGGAACTAAAAGAAATGTTCATTGTATTCCTTTATGGTTATTGTTGGTTAGATTAGAAGAATTTAGAGGAAGACATATTAAAGCGAGAAGTGAATTAGATATTGCAAAAACTAAGAATCCAAAATGTGATGAATTGTGGTTGGAAGGTGTTAGAATTGAAATGAGAGCTGGACAGAGAGAATTGGCACAATCAATGTTGGCTAGAGCTTTGCAAGAATGTGAACATTCTGGTTTGTGTAGATTTTTTTAAATTTTTTTCTGGGGAATCTTGAGGGTGAGGAATATTATTGGGAATATTTTGTGAACTCGCTTTAAGGTGGAATTTTTTAATTGGTTGACCACTATGTATGAGAGCTTCTGAAGAAGAGGGCCCCTCTTCCTAATCGATTCCCTAGCTACGCCTTTGGTACCTACAATTAAGGTCCACGTTTTATTATTTTGATACTTTGACCATATTACACTTTAAAAATTTTTTTGTTGCAGGAAGACTTTGGGCAGAAGCTATATTCATTGAATTACGCCATGCTAGAAAAACAAAAATTGTGGATGCATTAAAGAAATGTGAACATGATCCTCATGTACTTTTGGCTGGTTCTAAGCTTATTTGGGCTGAAAGAAAATATAAAAAAGCGAGGGAATGGTTTATGAGAACGGTTAAAGTTGAACCTGATTTTGGTGATGCTTGGGCTTATTTTTATAAATTTGAACAGATTCATGGAACTCAGGTTTTTATTTATATTATATCCGTTGTCATGTACCTTTCCCCAACCCTTGGTCTATCAATTAAAAAACGGTATATTAAATCTGGTGGGTCGGATTTACCGAAACTAGGACTTCTCTATTCGAAATCCCGATCCTAAGAAAAATTTCGAAAACCGGCCTTCTCTTTTGTACACGACAATGAGCTTTAACTTTATATTAATTCAATTAAAATTAAACAAATATCTTTGTAGGAACAAAAAGATGAAGTAAAGAAGCGTTGTTTACAAGCAGAACCACGTCATGGAGAACTTTGGCAAGCAGCATCAAAAGATGTTAAAAATTGGCGTAAAAGAACGGGGGAACTTTTGGAAATAATTGCTGTTAAATTGGAAATACCTACATAAATTATATATTTATTTTTTGATCTCCCCCTCCTTTCTATTCTGTCAAAAAAAAATTTTATTTTGGACTAAAGAAAATTAAAAGAAAATTTTTTTAATTTTTGATGATTCGTTTACTAACGAAACTTTTTTTGGCTCTGCTTTAGGATATGCGTTCCATGATGTTTTATGCGTCCTATCTATGTCTTTGCGTCCCATCATAGTTTTGGGACGTATATACTCTGATCCGACGCATAAAAACTTATAGGACAAATGTCCTAAAGTTGAACCATTTTTTTCTTTTATTCAATTTATCTTTCAACAAATTTGCTAAAGCTTTTGCTCCATCATTCTCAAATGTACCAATTCAAAATCATCCTATTTTATCTCCGTCAAATTATTCATCTCAGCTTGACGATATCGATTTTACGCTTATAGATATTGTTAATATATTAAAGTCTCTCCCACCAAAAGAAGGTGTATCAGCAGACGGAATTAGTTACAAACTTTTAAAAAATTGTACTGATTCCATTGCACCATTTTTGGCAGACATTTTTAGGGATTCATTAGATTCTGGCATTTTACCAGAACTTTGGAAAATATCTTTTATTACCCCAGTTTTCAAAAAGGGTTCAGCATCAGATGCTTCAAATTATCGTCCAATTGCTATTACATCATGCATATGTAGAGTCTTTGAGAGATTAATCTTACAACATATTTTATCACACCTAGAGGCAAATAAAATTATTAGCGACCAACAGTTTGGCTTTTTAAAAAAGCGCTCGACTGTTACCCAGCTCTTGTCATCTTTTGACGCATGGTATAAAGCTATCTTAAATAATAAATGTATTGACTGCACCTTTATAGACTTCAAGAAAGCTTTCGATAGTGTTCCCATACGATACCTCATTTACAAACTCTCTAATATAGGCATTAAGGGAAAACTTCTTAACTGGATTTTAAATTTCCTCTCTAACAGAACAGCTTATGTAAAAATAAATAACAATTATTCTGATCCCATTCCTATTATGTCGGGTATACCGCAAGGAACGATAATAGGCCCAGTATTGTTTTTGATTTATATAAATGATATTATCTACCGAATACCTTCCCCTACGAAAACCATGCTTTTTGCTGACGACCTAAAAATATTTTGTGAATTTTCAGCAAATAACGATAATGCCTGTCTCCAAGAATCTCTTATTAAAATTGAAGAATGGTGCATTGATTGGGCATTAGATATCTCTTTGAATAAAACATGTACTTTTCATATAGGAAAAAATAATCCTAGAAAACGTTATATCCTTTTTGGCACTATTTTACAGACTGTATCTTCCGTTACGGATTTAGGAATCACTTTTTCAGATAAACTCAAATTTGAAGCATATCTATCTAAAATCATTAAAAAGGCTTACCATCGTTCTATTCTTGTTCTTAATAACGTTAGTTCATCTAATCCTAAGATTTTCTCTTTAGCCTTTAAATCATACGTTAGGCCTATCCTGGAATACGCCTCCATTATATGGAGTCCTAAAACAAAAAAACTTATTCTAAAAATAGAACAAATTCAAAAGTGGTTTACAAGGATTGTTTTAGCTAAATGCAAAATCCCTAAAATGAATTATGAAAATAGACTAAAATTTCTCAATCTAGAATCTCTGGTCCTTAGGCGTACTCTATTTGACCTTTCAACAATCTTCAGATTAACAAAAAATTTGACCCATCTTGATCCGACTCGTTTTGTTGAGTTTTCCACGCGACCTATTAGAAATAAACATAATCTGCAATTACGAGTTCCTAAAAAGATATCAAAAACTGAACATTGGATCATAAATAGATCTTTAAATTTATGGAACGTTCTTCCTATACAAATTGTCAATTCTCCAAATCCTAAATCTTTCTGGATAAACCTAAGAAATTATCTAATACAAAATCAAGATTTAGTTAAGGACTTCATTGGCCAGTTTTAGTGCAATCAATTTTAATGTTTTTTTTGAGACTCTTGCGTCCTTTTTAATTTTGCTCACAAATTAGAACATTTTTCTTTCCTCCGTATTATGTTTTATGTAATTTATTTTTTAATTTTAATTTTACAAATTTTTTTTTTCATTTTAAGGCATTTCTAAATTTTGACTTTGGGTAATATTATTTTTTTGTCATTTCTTACCATGACAAGCAAACGTCAATATTCTGTTGGAGGAAATTCTAATTATATGGAGGACTCTTCCACAAATTCACCTCTGACTAAAAAACAACAATTACTTAATTCTATTTCATCTTTGAATTTTGAAAATCTTGTTGCTATTCCATCTGACCCAAATATTCCTGAATTTGCTAAATCTTTACTTGAACAACAGCAATTGATTATTAAACAACTGTCTGGATTATTAAAAATTGCTTCGGAGCTTATATGTGAAAAAACAGAACAAACTGCACCATCCGCGGAACAGCAAAATCATCTTTTAGTGATAACAGGTCTTCCTGAAAGTATTGAGAAACGACCGATCGACAGGGCCACATCAGACAAAAACAACGTCTTGGAAATTTTTAATGAACTAGAAGTAGACCGCTGTCTCCCCACCTCTATTTTTAGAATGGGTAGACAGCGGCTACCTAATGAAAAACCGCGACCCATCAAAGTCATTATGCCTTGCTCGGCTGCTGCATCTGAAGCCATTAAAAACAAAAAAAAACTTTCTGGTGGCAAATTTAAAAATGTTATCATAAGAAGAAGTCTTACGAAGGAAGAACTGGAAGAAAGAGCTTCTTTGATTGAGAGGTGTAAAATTAAAAGAAAAGATACAGGTTTCGACTTTATAATTTATGCGGGCCAAATTATACTGCGTTCAGAAGTACATATTTTTAAAAAAACTTTATCAAAAAACCAATAAATACGTCACAGAATTTACTTCTGAACGCTCATAATTATCGATCCACACAAACTCCAATGAGTCTCAAAAAAACGCATAACATAACCAGCACTAAAACAAACCAAAAAAGTTCTTTATCCTGTTTATACTATAACTGCCAATCAATTAAAAATAAAATTCACGAATTGGACCTTGAAATTTCCCAACAAAACCCTGATATATTATTCCTAACTGAAACATGGATAAATTCTAGCGAGAATCCTCTTCTATATTTAAAATCAGCTTCTCTCTTTCAAATTATTATAGAAAATAGAAATCAATCTTATAAAAGTAGAGGCGGAGGTGTAGCTATGCTAATCAAGAACGGAATATCATTCAGACACGTCAAACGTAAAAAAATTGCTGGCATCGATACAATTGCTATTGACGTCTCTACAAATCGTTTTAAATATTATATTAGGTTAGTATTAGTTTACAGACCACCTTCCATTTCTAATCAATCTACACAGTCCCTTATTAAAGTACTTCAAAAAATTTCTGAAGGTAATGTAATCATTATCGGGGACTTTAACTTTAATAAATCTTATGTTAACTGGCATGATTTTACAGCTAATAATAGTATTAGTAAAGAATTTCTAGAATTTACATTAAATTTCCAATATTCAAATCTCATTCTCGATTCAACGCATTATAAGGGTTCTGTATTAGATCTTTTGCTGACTAACAATTCTAGATGTATTACATCTCCTTCTTCATCTACAGGACTCTCTACTTCAGACCATTTTTCGATAAAATTTTTGCTAAACATCCAACGTCCCACACCCTCTATAAAAACTATTAGAGATTATAAAAATATTAACCTTCTAAATGCTCACATTGCTAAGGAATTCAATAATCTCTATAATATATTCTTTACATCAGATAAGTATAGTTTCTTTGTTCATTTTATTTTAGAATTAAGTAACCTCTATATTCCTATTCGATCATTTACTATTAAGCCTAAAGTAACGATTTATCCTAAATACATTAAACGTCTAATTGCTTCTAAAAATAAAATATTCAAGGATCTTAAAAATAATAAGATACATCCATCTCAATATTTAAAATTTTGTAAAACTGTTAAGCATATTATTAATAGATATAACGCAATTAGAATTAAAAAACTAGTTTCAAGCTCTCAAGGAATTCACAAATTTATGAAAAGATTTACAAAAGGTCACTCTCCAATTCCTTATTTAGTTCATAATGGATTATATCTTTTTGAGGATAAAGCCAAATGTGATTTATTTGCTAAAGCTTTTGCTCCATCATTCTCAAATGTACCAATTCAAAATCATCCTATTTTATCTCCGTCAAATTATTCATCTCAGCTTGACGATATCGATTTTACGCTTATAGATATTGTTAATATATTAAAGTCTCTCCCACCAAAAGAAGGTGTATCAGCAGACGGAATTAGTTACAAACTTTTAAAAAATTGTACTGATTCCATTGCACCATTTTTGGCAGACATTTTTAGGGATTCATTAGATTCTGGCATTTTACCAGAACTTTGGAAAATATCTTTTATTACCCCAGTTTTCAAAAAGGGTTCAGCATCAGATGCTTCAAATTATCGTCCAATTGCTATTACATCATGCATATGTAGAGTCTTTGAGAGATTAATCTTACAACATATTTTATCACACCTAGAGGCAAATAAAATTATTAGCGACCAACAGTTTGGCTTTTTAAAAAAGCGCTCGACTGTTACCCAGCTCTTGTCATCTTTTGACGCATGGTATAAAGCTATCTTAAATAATAAATGTATTGACTGCACCTTTATAGACTTCAAGAAAGCTTTCGATAGTGTTCCCATACGATACCTCATTTACAAACTCTCTAATATAGGCATTAAGGGAAAACTTCTTAACTGGATTTTAAATTTCCTCTCTAACAGAACAGCTTATGTAAAAATAAATAACAATTATTCTGATCCCATTCCTATTATGTCGGGTATACCGCAAGGAACGATAATAGGCCCAGTATTGTTTTTGATTTATATAAATGATATTATCTACCGAATACCTTCCCCTACGAAAACCATGCTTTTTGCTGACGACCTAAAAATATTTTGTGAATTTTCAGCAAATAACGATAATGCCTGTCTCCAAGAATCTCTTATTAAAATTGAAGAATGGTGCATTGATTGGGCATTAGATATCTCTTTGAATAAAACATGTACTTTTCATATAGGAAAAAATAATCCTAGAAAACGTTATATCCTTTTTGGCACTATTTTACAGACTGTATCTTCCGTTACGGATTTAGGAATCACTTTTTCAGATAAACTCAAATTTGAAGCATATCTATCTAAAATCATTAAAAAGGCTTACCATCGTTCTATTCTTGTTCTTAATAACGTTAGTTCATCTAATCCTAAGATTTTCTCTTTAGCCTTTAAATCATACGTTAGGCCTATCCTGGAATACGCCTCCATTATATGGAGTCCTAAAACAAAAAAACTTATTCTAAAAATAGAACAAATTCAAAAGTGGTTTACAAGGATTGTTTTAGCTAAATGCAAAATCCCTAAAATGAATTATGAAAATAGACTAAAATTTCTCAATCTAGAATCTCTGGTCCTTAGGCGTACTCTATTTGACCTTTCAACAATCTTCAGATTAACAAAAAATTTTACCCATCTTGATCCGACTCGTTTTGTTGAGTTTTCCACGCGACCTATTAGAAATAAACATAATCTGCAATTACGAGTTCCTAAAAAGATATCAAAAACTGAACATTGGATCATAAATAGATCTTTAAATTTATGGAACGTTCTTCCTATACAAATTGTCAATTCTCCAAATCCTAAATCTTTCTGGATAAACCTAAGAAATTATCTAATACAAAATCAAGATTTAGTTAAGGACTTCATTGGCCAGTTTTAGTGCAATCAATTTTAATGTTTTTTTTGAGACTCTTGCGTCCTTTTTAATTTTGCTCACAAATTAGAACATTTTTCTTTCCTCCGTATTATGTTTTATGTAATTTATTTTTTAATTTTACAAATTTTTTTTTTCATTTTAAGGCATTTCTAAATTTTGACTTTGGGTAATATTATTTTTTTGTCATTTCTTACCATGACAAGCAAACGTCAATAATCTGTTGGAGGAAATTCTAATTATATGGAGGACTCTTCCACAAATTCACCTCTGACTAAAAAACAACAATTACTTGAATCCATTTCATCTTTATAGTTTAACTTATAGTATTTACATATATGAATTTCCTCCATCAAGTTTTTGCATACCCATGTAAATTTTCATATTAATTATTAATTGACATTGTTTTTTTATGCTTTGACTTTCTTTTTTTTTATTGTTCTAAATTTAAGAGACGTACTTGTTACGCCCATTTTAGTGAATAAATTATTATTATTATTATTTGGTTAGAGCAAAAGAATTGTTAAATGAAGGAATTAAATTATATCCAAATTTTGAAAAATTTTATATGATTTTTGGACAAATATATACACAAGAAGGCAATTTTGATGAAGCAAGAAAATTTTATATTGAAGGAACTAAAAGAAATGTTCATTGTATTCCTTTATGGTTATTGTTGGTTAGATTAGAAGAATTTAGAGGAAGACATATTAAAGCGAGAAGTGAATTAGATATTGCAAAAACTAAGAATCCAAAATGTGATGAATTGTGGTTGGAAGGTGTTAGAATTGAAATGAGAGCTGGACAGAGAGAATTGGCACAATCAATGTTGGCTAGAGCTTTGCAAGAATGTGAACATTCTGGTTTGTGTAGATTTTTTTAAATTTTTTTCTGGGGAATCTTGAGGGTGAGGAATATTATTGGGAATATTTTGTGAACTCGCTTTAAGGTGGAATTTTTTAATTGGTTGACCACTATGTATGAGAGCTTCTGAAGAAGAGGGCCCCTCTTCCTAATCGATTCCCTAGCTACGCCTTTGGTACCTACAATTAAGGTCCACGTTTTATTATTTTGATACTTTGACCATATTACACTTTAAAAATTTTTTTGTTGCAGGAAGACTTTGGGCAGAAGCTATATTCATTGAATTACGCCATGCTAGAAAAACAAAAATTGTGGATGCATTAAAGAAATGTGAACATGATCCTCATGTACTTTTGGCTGGTTCTAAGCTTATTTGGGCTGAAAGAAAATATAAAAAAGCGAGGGAATGGTTTATGAGAACGGTTAAAGTTGAACCTGATTTTGGTGATGCTTGGGCTTATTTTTATAAATTTGAACAGATTCATGGAACTCAGGTTTTTATTTATATTATATCCGTTGTCATGTACCTTTCCCCAACCCTTGGTCTATCAATTAAAAAACGGTATATTAAATCTGGTGGGTCGGATTTACCGAAACTAGGACTTCTCTATTCGAAATCCCGATCCTAAGAAAAATTTCGAAAACCGGCCTTCTCTTTTGTACACGACAATGAGCTTTAACTTTATATTAATTCAATTAAAATTAAACAAATATCTTTGTAGGAACAAAAAGATGAAGTAAAGAAGCGTTGTTTACAAGCAGAACCACGTCATGGAGAACTTTGGCAAGCAGCATCAAAAGATGTTAAAAATTGGCGTAAAAGAACGGGGGAACTTTTGGAAATAATTGCTGTTAAATTGGAAATACCTACATAAATTATATATTTATTTTTTGATCTCCCCCTCCTTTCTATTCTGTCAAAAAAAAATTTTATTTTGGACTAAAGAAAATTAAAAGAAAATTTTTTTAATTTTTGATGATTCGTTTACTAACGAAACTTTTTTTGGCTCTGCTTTAGGATATGCGTTCCATGATGTTTTATGCGTCCTATCTATGTCTTTGCGTCCCATCATAGTTTTGGGACGTATATACTCTGATCCGACGCATAAAAACTTATAGGACAAATGTCCTAAAGTTGAACCATTTTTTTCTTTTATTCAATTTATCTTTCAACAAAAATTATTTTCCTTTCAGAAAAATGTTTTTAAAACAATTTATAGCAGCTTTCAACCAAAACATAATTCCTGTCCGTTATGAAAGATCTTTTAGAGGATTAAAAAAGTTGATGGAAAGGCAAGGTTTAGTACCTTTTAGTGAAGATGATCAGGCCTTTAATCGTTTGTTTTTTTTTGAAATTTTTTTGAATAATTTTAGCTCTTTTTAAGAATTGGAAAGAAGGGCTGGGATGTTGAAGCCAGTACATACTGTGGAGGAGCAAATTGAATATATGGCTAGTGAAGGTTTTTTTAAACTAAATGTTGGGTAGTCTGGGTATTGGATGATCTGTGACTCCGGCTCTGACCATTTTCAAATTTTGGTCCGGCTGCTGACCGTTCAATGTCTTTGGTTGAACTCCATGTTTGGCCCTTTCCAAATCCTGGCCCTGGTTGTTGGCTCGGGTGGCAGATTTTGGACTAGGGCCTATTTGAAGGGTCTGAGGCTATCTAGAGTTATGGCTCCAACCGTAGCTAATAATATGACTTATAAATGCTTGGAGCTGGAGCCACAAAACGCCTATACCCAGAACTATTCCTAACTAAATCCTTTTCAAAAAATTTTTTTCAAGCTTATTGGAATGTCTACAAAGATAGACCAATTTGGGAAACTTCTTGGAAACGTAATTTACGTACACAATTAAAATGGCAACCACCAACTAGACTTTTTTGTATTGACCGAAATGGACGTTTTAATGTAAATAATGCTTGCCCTGTTTGTCGAGATGAATATTTTTTCTTTGATTACAGGGTTTGTTTTGGAGTTTTTTGAATTTCTTTGAATTTTTGCTAATTTAGAATCCAAAATTAATGCAACATTTTTTACAACCTGGAACTGATTTGCCCATATCTAATTTAAAAACTGGTTTGTGTATTGAACAGACAGTCAATTTACAAGCTCAAGTGTTGAAGGCAAAGGAAAATGGTTTTTAAATTTTTTTAAATTTTGAAAATTTATTCTCCCCTCCCCTTGGATTGTTTTTGGAATTTTTTAAAGGCCATTTATGATTTTATATAACTTGACTCACTTTTCTAGTTTTAAGTAAGAATGTTCTCTTTTCTTTCTCTAAGAAAATCAAGAACGAAAATTTTCGTGTGGTCTCAAAAATTCGCTTCTAAATTGAGTGAGCATTCTTTCCTCCTAGGCTCATACCTTTTTTCAATAACTTTCATATTTTTTACTGGCCTTTTCGTCTAGATTTTGTTACTGGATTCTTCTCCCATTTATCGAAATCCCCAATCTTTTTTTCAACCCGAGTTCATACCTCCAAATAATCTACTTAAAAATTCTTTTTTAATTAAAGGCACTCTTCCATTCAATGTTGAATTTCGTTATTATGATTACAAAGAGTGGTATCCAGAATTATGGAAAAACAGAGAAGATGAAACAACAAAGCTTGTTGGTGATGAAGAACTTCCAAAAAGAAATGTTTCTGTAGATGATGTTTATCAAAATCCAGATATTGTATTTCCAATACATAATAGAGATGTTAATACAAAATGGTTTGAATTTTTTAAATTTTTGTTTTAAAAAAATTTATATTTTTTTAAAGGGATGAATGGTGGATGAGACAAGAAAAATTTACTAGAAAAGGACGTTAAATTTATTTAAATTATTTTTTTTTGTTGTTGATTTATTTGGATGAATTTTTTTGATAGGTTTATTAAATTTAAAAAATTAAATTTGTGACTGCATGAAATATGGTATATCACCTATAACTTTTTGTAAGATGTTCAGATCGGATTAGTCTAATTATAAAAAAGATGCGGCATCTCGAGACCTTTTGAATGATGTATAAATTTCTTTCCATTATTGATATTAAGAAAAGTTATGGCCATAAAACGCTATTCCGTTGACATACTCAAACGTCCACTCTACACGTATTTTGGGATTAAAAGTAAATGACAGTTACGAAAATAGAGAAGAATAAGGAAAAAAATAGTGAGTTGGACGACAAAATTAATTAGAAAAATAGTGGGGTAGAGAACATAATTAAATGCGGCGTTTGCGGCCGTTTCAGTGCCACAGTTCAGAGCAAAATGGTTACTGTACCAGGAGGGTGAAACAATTTTCAGGATTCAAAAATCGAATAATAAATCAGAATGAACTTTTTAATAAATATATTCTGTTTTTTAAGTCAGTATCAGACCTATCAGATCAGATCTGAACATCCAAAAAGAAGTTACAGCCCTAAAATTGCATTTTTTCTGCATGAAGTATATCATCTGTAACTTTTTGTATGATGTTCATATCGGATTAGTCTAATTATAAAAAAGATGCGGCATCTCGAGACCTTTCGAATGATATATAAATTTCTTTCCAATATTGATATTAGAATAAGTTATGGCCATAAAACTCTATTCCGTTGACAATACTCAAACGTCCCTCTACCAGTATTATGGGATTTAAAGTAAATGTCTTCTACAAAGATAGAGAAAAAATATTGAAAAAATAGTGAGTTAGACAACAAAATTAAATAGAAAAATAGTGGTTAGAGAACATAAATAAATGCAGTCGTGTGCGGCCGTTTCAGTGCCACAGTTCAGAGCGAAATGGTTACTGTAATAGAAGGGGGAAACTCAATTATCAGAATTAACAAATCAGAATTAATAAACCAGAGTGAACTTTTTAATAACTATATTCTGTTTTCAAGTCAGTATCAGAATGTCGATCTTCAATGAATTTCCCTCGTGTTAAAAGAAGTTCATTAGCAACAATATTACCTTCTTTAAAATGACGATAAATATTATATAATTTTCTAGTTTAGAAAATTCTACTCCTCTTCAAAGTCTTGATAAACATCCATAAAATTGTTTTTTTTAATCACAAAAAAATTTTACAAAAACAGTTTTTCATTTTGTGGGAAATTTGAAATTTTATTCAATTTAAAAATTTGCCAAAATTTGGCGTAATGCCTCTTGCGCCAAATAAATGACAGTTTATCCCAAAAATTAATTTTGTTGAGAACCGGACAGTTGAGTCTGGCGGCTGAAAATTAAAGAAATTAATAGGACGGTTGGGTGCGGAAGTTGAGTGCGATGAGCGAAATTCTTTAATTTTTTTTTTAATTTATTTATTCACTGAAAAGGACCTTATAAAAAGGCCACTAACAATCAGACAAATTATAAAAGAAACATAAAAATATTGTAAAACACAAAAAAAACATATAGAAAACATGCGTCAACAGACAATAGGTTTGGTAAACAAGTTGTTTAAATTGGGAGAACGTGGACGCTTATTTGGTGTATTCATTTTTCAAGAAAAAGTGAATTGGAGAAATGCTTTGAAATAGTATCTTAAATTTATTTTGGTTTATTAATTTTTTTATTTAATAAGGTAAAAAAGACCCTAATTTTAAAGCAATGAGCTCTTGAAAAATGACGAGTAAAAATAAGAAGGAAAAAAAATATATAAATTATAAAAATGTCAAAAATACATGAATAAATTGTCAAGGTGTAAAATACGAAAATGTATATGGAAAAACAAAAAAAAATATTTTTTAAATGGAAAAACACAAAATGTAAATTATAAAAAGGTCAGAATTCAGAAAACCACATATATTATGCCAACACAAACAAATTAAAAGGTAATAGTCTAGTAGTAGATATAGAGGGGATTTGAGTTCTCCAAATTTATTAAATGTGTTCTAAGAGAATTCCAGAAAATTTTTGGGTTTGGTCTTTAAAATGACGATAAATATTATATAATTTTCTAGTTTAGAAAATTCTACTCCTCTTCAAAGTCTTGATAAACATCCATAAAATTGTTTTTTTTAATCACAAAAAAATTTTACAAAAACAGTTTTTCATTTTGTGGGAAATTTGAAATTTTATTCAATTTAAAAATTTGCCAAAATTTGGCGTAATGCCTCTTGCGCCAAATAAATGACAGTTTATCCCAAAAATTAATTTTGTTGAGAACCGGACAGTTGAGTCTGGCGGCTGAAAATTAAAGAAATTAATAGGACGGTTGGGGTCTGATATTAAATATTCTGATAAGAAAAACACCAATCTCCATTATTAAAAATTAAAAAAAAGAATACAACATTTTTAAATTATTTAAATATTTATCACAACACTTTTTAACCTCTTTTTTTCTATTCTATAATGTTTCCAATCATCAAACTGACTGTCTCATCTGTTGATCTAAAAAACAATTTTTCAAAGAATTTTCAAAAAAAATTTTCCCCTCCAGTACCTAACAGCCAAATTAATAGTCACAGTTTGGTCAGAAGGATCCAAAGCCATTCTTATACGACACAAAACATTAATTCCTCCTCTAAATATTCCAGAAAGTAGCAAAGTGTGGGAAGATTTTCCTTCAGGTACACGTTCTGAATGTTCAACAGGCAAAAGGCCAATACATTTTAATAAATTCTTTACTGCATCTTTAAAAGAAAAAATTTGTTTAAGAAAATCTATTGGAGGACTGGTTCTTCAAAAACAAATTTTTTATATAAAATTCCCTTCTCCGTAAAAATATTTTTTTCATTAATTCCTTGTGAAATTATTCCAGGTGTTTTTTTAAAAATAAGCCTAGGCCTGGAGACCTCCCAAGGAAAATCCCCAAAAAAAAAAAAAAAAAAAACCTTCAAGAGTATTAACTGTAGACAAAGCATAAGTTTCATCAACTTCATATTTATCTGTCAACGCTTCCCAAGCAGTCGAGAATGATCCTTTTGACAATATTGGTAATAAATAATCGGCAATGGTTACTTCAATTGATTCGAGCTGGAAAAAAAATTAATTAATTTTAAACTTGTGGATTGAAGGAATAAGGAAGCTGATTTTAAATAACTACAAAAGTTGAAGTTCGGGTTTCTCAATGCTATAACCCAACAAAGCAGAATAGAACCAGACCTGCCCTCTGAAGCTGTAGTCGATGGAAAATCTAGGTTTAGACACGGAAGCTGAAAAAATGCCTGACTAAACTAGACTTGGATAAGGTTTCTGGATTTTCCTAAGACCTGTTTTCTTGGATAGATTGTTCCTAGAACCCTTTTCTCAACCCTTTCCTGTCAAAAAGAACAAGGAAATGCTTCTCTAATGTAAAAAAGTTTCCCCCTTCTCACGATATAACCCCCACCCTAAATTTCTCACAAAAATTCTCAAACCGCATAAACATCAGCATAAAATTCTTCAGATTCAGGTTCACCAGTTGCTGGATCAACATCTCTAACTTTAAACTTTAAAGTTGCATTAAATGTCCCAGTTAATCTTCCATCTTCTGGCATTTTTAACAAAACATAATTTACATCAGTTTTGGAAACTGGCAAAGATTTTATTGGTAAATTCAATTCAATTTGCCAATTATCAGACTCATCATCTGGTTCGTCTTGAGGTTCTAAATGAACATAAACATCTTCCAAAAGTTGATCATTCACTGTATTTCGACAATCAAACTTTAAAGAAAGAAAAAAATATAAGAACGTGAAATTTGCGAGTCTTCGGCCTTTTGGATATCAAATCCAGTTTTAACTTTGTGGTAGAACCGGGACTAAAGACTTATCCCCAATTTTAATTTAAAAAAACCTGTAAAAGCACATAATCATTAAAAACATGTTTAACACAAGAAACATTATATTCGGTAACACTTTCAGTCAATTCAAATGTTGGTGAAGATTTGAAAAGAGGACCAATTTTTTCAAATTGAGGGATTGCCGAAATTTGAGCTTAAAAGATAAAAAGACATTTTATCCCACTCCTCAAAAAAACCCCAAAAAACCTGCAAATATTTCCATTCTCGAAGCTTTACTTTCTTTTTTAATTGGTTCTTCTATTAACATTGTTGATTTCTTCTCTTTTTTAGCATTATTAGTCAACGGTTCCAAAGACAATGGGACTTGTTTAATATCAAAAGGTTCCTCAAAATGTTCATTTTGGACATATTTTTCTAATGAATGTTGAAGACCAGCAATTGAAACCTTAAAAATTAGGTTAGAACATATGGTCCACCAGGTTTTGGAGTGGATTAAGAATAAAATCAGATCGAATTTCGGATCGAAAAAAGTCTGGGCTTCAGGTAACCCGTGACATCCTTGGTAAATACACCTCTAATATTGGCATATAGGTCCTAGTTGCTGCTGAAGACAGCGACTCATTCTAGTAAGATTAATCTAACAGTGAACTACTCTTTTTCGTGGCAATGTCAAACATGGGGGGGGGGGGGGGGGGGGGTTGGGAGGGATTTAAATAAAAAGAAGAGGATCATAAAAGACCAAAAAATTAATTTAAAAAAACCAACTTTGAGTGTATCCAAAATATAAGTAACAATAGCTGTTTGATCTTCACTCTTCAAAATTGACAAATATAAAGTAGCTCTATCTCTAACTTCATCGTCTGTATCCAATAAACAACGTTTTAATAAAATTATAATGTTTGGACGAAGTTTGGGACATTCAGCACCAAATTTAGCTAATGCTGTAACTGCCGCTGCACGAACCTTTAAAATGGAGATTATTTTTATTTTTAAAAATTCCTGAATAGAAAATCCCTCTCAAGGTGTAATAAAATCTCCCAGAACCACAAAAAAATAAAAAGGGGGAAAAAGGAGGGGAAAAGGGAAATGCAAGTCTCAATCATTTAACATAATCGCTTCATTTTTGTTTATAATCATTTATGAATTAAAAACATATTTTAGGCCTTTTAGTTATCATCATTGACCGGCAAAATTTAAAAAAATTCTAGAGAAAATCGGAACTTTCTCTTTTTCATGACTACAACACCCGCCCCCCAAAAATACCCCCTATTATAATTAGAAAACTACTAAATTCCCCATCCCTCCAAATTTTAAAAACAAAGAAAAAACCTGTGTAGTCTCCAAAATAACACGATTATAAATAAATCTAATATATCTTGCTGGATGATTTGTTGTTGGCCCTTCTCTTCCCAATAAATGTAAAACTTTTGTAGCCAAAGCAGCATGTTCACAATCCTCAATAAATTCACATAAATGAGAAAGTCCCAAATCTTTAGCATTCGAATTATCTTCAACAATTGCAATTATTGTATCAACAATAGCTTTTTTATATTCAAATCCACCCTCATCACGTAACATTGAAGCCAAAAAATTCATTAAAGTTGCATGTTTACGTGGATAGCGAACACAGAGAGAACGAATTGCTTCGATTACAACAATCTTAAAAAATGAAGAAAATTAGTGAGACAATTTATCCCACAATCTTATTAGGACTTAGGGAACAAGAAGGTACAAGGCATAAGGAATTAAAAAAATTTTGGACCCGCCCTGACTCTTGAAAAGCAGTAAAGATTCTTCAGTATCCCCTAGTTTTGATAATATATTTTGGGCTATAACTTTTTTGATTCTTAACCGATTTAAATGATTTTTATATCAATCGAAAGCTCTGGATGCAAGGATTATTTTATCTAACAGGATTAATTTGATCTGATCAGCCTACCAAAACTTAGAGCCGGATAAGTGTACGCAATCGTGATTTTTACCCTTTATTCGACTACAACTTTTAATAAACTTTTCATCAAGGTTATCTTGAAAAACCATAAATAGAAAACCCCGCCCCTTCTAAGTAAACAAATTTAAAATGAAAAAACAAACCTTAAATTCATCACTTATTTCACTAACAAAAGTCCCAATTTGTTTCATTAAACGTTCAACAGAAGCCTCGGCACCAGTTTTTAAAAGTGTAGTTATTGCTAACGTTGCGATAGAGCGATTTTGATCAGTTATAAGTTGTTCCAAATCAACATTACAAGAAATAACTGCTTGGGGGTAGTTGATGGAAATTCGATTTAATGTACGCACAGCAGCAAAACGAAGAGCAGATTTTGGAGAAGACAAAAAAATTTGAAGAA
Organism: Meloidogyne arenaria; assembly: GCA_036172955.1. Lineage (NCBI taxonomy): Eukaryota > Metazoa > Nematoda > Chromadorea > Rhabditida > Meloidogynidae > Meloidogyne > Meloidogyne arenaria. The sequence continues at coordinate 3,356,433 of JARQAB010000043.1, forward strand.
CACTTATTGCTGAAGCTAATTCTCCACTGAAAAAAAAATATTTTTTAGACGGTTGGAAATTAAAAGAAAAGGTTAAGGAAGGTTAAAAATGAAATTTAATGAAATTAAAAATTGTAGGGAGGCAAAAGGATCCGAACCGGGGACCGAACACCTCGTGAATCTAACACACTAACCAGTACACCAAGACGGCTTTTGAGCACCTTCCCTTAACTTGAATTAAAACTAACCTAGAAATCGAAGGCATCCTAACAATAGCTGAAGCAGCTTCATAGACCACCATTTCGTGTTTGTTTCGCAAACAACCTTCAATAAATTGGAATGCAATGCGGTCACTAAATAAAATAATCTTTAAAATTTAAAAAATCAAAAAAAAACCTTCCATCATCTTCTTCCACTAATTTTGCCGCAATTCGAATTAGATAGCAAATAGCCAACGGCGAACGCAGTCCAGATTTGCTAAATTTTTGAACCATTTTGAGGATAGCAAGACGATCACTTGAACGAATTTGGTAGAGGAGACTTAGAGCGTGAAATTGGACCATATGGTTGTCAGAAGAAACGGCTTCTTGAACTTCATTTGCCCAACGACGAACAACATCCGGACTTCGTTTCATTAAATGAAGAGAAGAAACTAATGCTGCTGATGAAACTGAAGGAACTTTATCGACTATAGCTTGTTTCATATAACGCTCAATTGCTTGTAACATTCCTGTATCAGTTAAAATACGGCATAGGGCACGAATTGCAGATGGGCGATAAACATCTTCTCGGCCAGTCATGTCTTTTGTTAAACTGAAAAAGGAATTTTAATTGAGAGAAAACAGATTCCAAACAAATAAGAAAAGAAAAGGATGCTCCATGCCCAGAGCTCCATGTCCGCTCCATGCCCCCCAGAATCCCTGTAAAGCTTGGAAAGTAGGCTATGAATCCGACTAGACTTAAACCCAGTTTCTCCCTCAGACATGAGTTGTTTCCATGCCCACAGTCTACTTCGCGCCCAGTCAAAGCCTGGTAGGTTTGGAATTCCCCTAGACTCAGTTCCCAGTTTTTCCGACATATCGGTAGCTTCAGTCTTCCCAATTGTCTCCCCATGTTGAATTAACCCCATAAATTTTCAAAAAAATCCTTGCACAGGATTCCGGGCAGGTCAATAAACCCCAAATTCATAGTCAACCCCCAAACCTTCTTTAAAAATCCCGTCCCTATATATAATCTTAAACCCCATAAATTTTCAAAAAAAACCTGCTAGTAACAATAATAACATCACTAGAAATTGTACATAATTCTTTAATAGCCAAATACACCAACATTCTTAACGTAACATCCTTTGCTTGCCACAATTTTGTTATCGCAAAAAAAGTATCGGTAGCTTCAGTCTTCCCAATTGTCTCCCCATGTTGAATTAAATAGAGTAATTTACACAAAATTGGGCGACATTTTCTTGCATTTATTGGAGTTTCATTGAATGCTCGAGTCTTTAAAAGTAAAATTTTATTCCTTAAACATTCGCAAAACTTTAGGAGGTAAACGGCAATATAAACACATGACGACAAACGTCTACGGACATATGTCTGACTATTATCCGCATCTATGGGATTCTAACCTCAATAAGTGTTTGACTACCACATTTAAGGCAAGTCCCTTTTACATAAAGTCCAAGCTCCTCTAGAAAACTATGTAACTAAAAGAAAGCAAAAAGATGGGGAAAGAAACTCAGAATTACCCCCAGAATTTATCAAAAATTAAAAAAAACAAACTTCTTGTACAACAGTTGCTTTGTCTAAATGATCGTAAGGATTCCCGGCTCCAGCTTCATCGTCTTTCTTGTCTCGTCGCATCTTTTTTTTAATAAAATTGAATATATTTAATGTTTTAAAACCTTAAATAAACAAAATTTCATTAAAAAAGTTTAAGAAAAATTTCGAAAAATGAGTAAACGTGTATTTATTTTGGGGAGAGCGTCGAAAGAAAAAATTTGACAAAAGATCGACAAAGCCATAATGAGTCAAAATGTCGTCACGGCCAGAAATTGATAATAGACCGGTAAGGGCAAAATCAGTCAAAAGGCCGGCACGACAAAAATTGGCTAAAAGATCGATCAGGCCAAAATTGTTCAAAACATCGATATGGCCAAATTAGATAAAAGATCGGTAAAGCAAAAAAATTAAAAGATCGACAAAGCAAAAATGAGACAAAATATTGACGGTTATAACGTCTTATCAAAATAAATATTACTAAAAAGATTAATTAAATTTATTTTTTTAAATTTCCACATTTTTTTCAGCTTGTTTATGAACAATAACTAGCAATTCTTTAGCTGCTTTAGCAACATCATAAGCTGCCTGACAAGCTTCATCAATATTTAAAGGCCTCGAAATACATTTTTTTGATAATTGTTTCATTGCTGCTTCCATTTTAAAGGCACATTGTTGAATTGATTCTATACGGATATACGAGTCTGGAATTACATTAAGTATTCGAATAATGTGATGATTAATCTAGAAAAAGAAATTTTAATTAGAGATAAGAAAAAATTATTGTGAAAAAATTATTTGCGGACAATCCGCAAATCTATTGCGGACAATCCGCAAATCTATTGCGGACAATCCGCAAATCTGTTGCGGACAAGTTTTTTATCCGCAAATACCTAATCCTTAAAAAAAAATTCAGAAAAAATCTTTAAACAAACCGTATCAGCATGGTACATTGCATTTGTTTCTCTACTATTTATTTCTATATTTGGTTGTAAATCGGCTAACAATGCCTTCAAAAAAATAAATTATTAAAAAAATAAAAAACAAAGATAACCTTGATTGCACTAGTTAACAATTCCGTTTCCAATATTAAATTGTCAGGGAATACTGAAAAAATAAAAAATTAAATGTCCGCAAATATTTGTCCGCAAAAATTAAATGTCCGCAAAAATTAAAAAATAAAAAATTAAAAGAAACCTTCTTCATTAAATATTTTATTCATATCATTTCCTTGTTTATTTGTTGTATTTATTAATTGTTCATTTGTTTCATTTCTAGTTGTTGTTGTTGAATGTTCAACATCTTTTTGTTGAACTATTTTTAGATGCTGTAAAAAAATATTTTTGAAATTTTTTCTCATTACTTTTTAGATAACACCAAAAAATTGAAAGGAAAAAAGGACCACAAAAAAATTATTTATCCGCAAACATTTTGCGGACAACTTTTTTGTCCGCAAAATATTTGCGGACAAAAAACATTTAAAAAAATTAAAATTTTCTTACCGAAATTGAATGACTCGAATTTTTTCTATAACTTCTTGTCTCATTTGAAATATTATTTATATTATTACTTCCCAAAGAATGCTTCTTTTCATTATTATTAAAAGAATTTGTTCCACCATCAATTTTACTTGAACCAGCAAAAGAATTTAATCTTTCTTCATGTCCAAGTAAATTATTTTGAATTTTCATTGAACTAGAAGAATGGGCTGAATGTAGAGGAATTGAAGGTATTGCTGCTGGTATTAAATTATTTGTAGTGTTGTTAGTAGATGAATGACGACCGCTAATTTTTGTTGATGGATAAGTATCTTGAAAAATAAGTATTTTATTAGAAAATCATTTTAAAAAATTAAAAATATGTAGGTTCCAGTCAAGTATCCCGCTATTCTCGATGGGTTTACAAAAATCTCTACAAGTAGTTTCTACAAAAAAATTTTCTCCGGACAGTATTTGCGACAAAAAATTCTAACATAATTTGTCCACAAACGCAACATAGGGAACAGGCTTATAGGAGTAAATCCAACCCACAATTCTAATTTTATTTTAAATATTGTTAACCTGGACACTATAGTATGGTTTCCGTGTTTATTCAATTTATAAAAAATTTCAAAAAACCTGTAGAATAATTATGGACATATTTTTGTTGTTGTTGATTAGGTCTCATTAAAGTAGATGCTGACATCATTACTGCTCCAATCTGTGCTGTAGCATTATTTAAGGACACAGACAAAGAATTTTGTAAAGGCGGTGTTTTAGTTGAAGTTTGCTGTCCTTTAAAAAAATTTTTTTTGAAAAATAAAATTTTTTTGAAGGCAAAATTTTGCGGACAAAAATTTTATCCGCAAATATTTTCGCGGATAAAAAATTTTTCAAAGAAACCTTGTGAAGGCGATGCTGATCTATATTGATTATATTGTTTCAACAATTTTTCATTCATTTCCTGTCGAATATTTGTTTGGTCATATTCTAATCTCTCTAATGCTCGTTGCATTTGTTTAAGAGTTCTAAAAATTTTTTTTGAAAAATTTCAAAAAAAAATCCAAAAAACCCCAAAATTTCAGAATTTGACATTTCCATTCTTTCCAATTTTTCATTTGTATCTCTCAATTTTTCTTTTAATTCTAAATAATTATCTAATGAATAAAAATGCTGTTCTTGTTCAGAATGTAAAGTTTTATGATTTTGACTTCTAAAAAATAAAATTCTAAAAATAAATTTTTTTCACTTAATTTATTAAAAGTTCGCAAGGTTTATCCACATTTCATAACTCTAAAATAAAGGAACTCGCCGTAATGACAAAACGCAGTAAAAATATTTAATACCCAAAAAACCGCCGAAATACCAAACTGTGAAAATGACGTCAAAGTATTAATTTTTTGAAAAAAAAACTTGTGGATCAGAGATGTTACGTGTTCAGAAAAAAATCTAAATAAGGAAATCGGAAATTAGAAGAAAAAGGTTGGGTCGGGTTTTAAAAGCCAGTGGCATCTCTGTTGCAGATAATATTAGAAATATGTATAAAGGAAAAAACCCAAGAATAAAATTAAAAAACCTATTTTCATTTGAACTTTCAGAAAGACACAATTTCCCTCTATTATCAGAATAAACACCATCCAATTGTTCATCACTCAAAAAAGAAATTCTAAAAAATATTTTTTAAAAAATTTAAAATAAACTCCAAACAAAACTCATTATTCTTCACATCCTCAACAGGAATTTGTATTCCAAAATAACGTCTTCTAATTTCTTTAAGTAAATCAATTACCAAATAGAAAAAATCTGATGAACTAAATTTTGCCAATTTTTGACGCATTTGGTTACGTGTAGCAGAAAGTTGAGGATTTGGCTTTAGAAAAAGAATTTAAAAAATAAAAAAACGTTAAATAAATTTTTGGACAAAATTTTAAGGATAAAAGTAGTTCGCAGAAACGACTTATACACAGAAAGCACCTTTCGAGTGCTAGTGAGATTCGAGTCTATCCTTATGACATGTTCCATCTTCCGAAAAAGGAAGGTGGGAGAATCAACATATCTGACATATCCCAAATCAACAAGAAGTTCCCAAAGCGACTTGGAGGGGTTCCAGAGTGACTTGTATGGATCCATTTCAAAATACTAAAAAAGGGATCCCTCAAACACTTGAAAAAGGTTCCCATTCCGTTTCATATTCACAAATAAAATTATTTTACCGGTAAAAATATAGCCACATGTTTATGCATTCTAATTTGAGAATTATTTAAGGCAGACCATTGCAATTCAATTTCACGTCTATCAACCTAATTTTAAAAAAAACAAAATAAAATTCTCAAATAAATTAAAAAAAACCTCATCATAAACATCCTGTACAAGTCTTTCAAAAAGTAAATCAGAAATTAAATGTACTTGTTTTCTAAGATTATGCATTCTTTCAGAGATGAAAGGATCGACTAAATCGGGTATTAAAAAGTGTTGATTGTCTTTGTGTGAAGGCTTACGACCTTGAAAAAAAATTTTTTTATAAAAAAAATTCTAAACAAACCACAAAGAAAAAGAGAAAAATGATCAGAAACTTCAAATGAAAGTTCAATTATTCTTTCGGATAGTTCCAACTTTGAAAAAAATTTTAAATAATGAAATTTGGGTTCGGCAAAATTTCCCTTCCCAGGATCCGTATAGGATTTTTGTCAAAATTTCGTTAGGGATAGGAACAGAGATGTTTGAAACAAAACAATCTTCAGAAATCGGAAACCGAGAAAGTTCAAAAATATCGAAATCGAAAGTCTCAAAACAAGAGTCAAAATTTCGAAACAACCCTGGACGGAATAATGCTGGATTAATCCCATGATCCCGGGAAAGCCTTTTGTCGCTTAAACCCTGGAACGAGATCTTGTATAATCCCGTAAGGGAACCCGCCTGTGCCGCACTCTAATTAAAAATAGTAAAATTTACATGTCCTTCCTTTTTAGCAACTTCAGCAGGCGTTTGTCCACAAGAATTTTTACAAGAAAAATCGGCCCCATAAATCCACAATAATTCTACTTGAAGATCCTGACCATTTTTTGCGGCAATATGCTAACAATAAATTAAGTTAATTTTAAAGAAAATTTTTAAAGTTAAACCAGAGGAGTGTTTCCTTGATCGACAAAATCTGGAGATGCACCAAGCGCTAATAATCTGCAAAAATATATAAAATTAAAATTAATAGGGTATTGACTTTAGTAAAATTTATAAAAAAAAATTTTTGGAGTCGCTAATCAATAGCAGAATTAATGAAAAAGCAAAATTAAAAACTTAAACACGCAAAACAAAAAGAAAACCACAAAAGGATCCGAACCTGTCACTTAAAATAATTAAGTCAGAAGCATTACCGATTACACCACAACGATCCCTATCACAATTAGATAAAAATAAACCTTAATGCTGTGATAACATGCCCAGTCCGAACACTTGACCAAAGCTGTCTGTTCCTAAAATATTTTTTCCTGGCTATTATTTAACTAAAAATTTTTATACAAATCATCCACAGTAAATTCATCTTTTGCTGGTCTAATTGCATAAAGTAGTCGGACATATTTGTCATTGATAAATGCTTCCTTTTTGGGGATAATAGGATCACTAAAATAAGATTTCTTTAGGGGGAAAATTTAAAAAAATTTCAAACTTGGAAACCGGCTTTTTCTTAACTCTTCCAGAATGAGAATCAATTAAAGAATGTTCCCATATATTATTAGAACCATTTTTGTATAAATAATTTATCAATTTTAATTGATTTGTGTGCCAAATCCCTCCAGTTAGTGAACGTATTTGGCTTATATGGCGGCCTAAAAATTTTTATTTTTTTAATTTGAAGAATTCAAAAATACCCAAATTTCGATGAACAAAGCAACATTCAGAACAAATAAGTACACAATGATTTAATGATGCCCATCCAGGATCAGAAGCTCCACAATCAGCACAGGTTAGTGTATAATCTTCAGAATTGTTAGTAGTGTCCATTTAAGTGTTATTATTCTGAAATTTAATGAATTTAATTTAAAAAACAATAAAAAATTGATTAAAAACGAAAAAGAATTGACAAAAAAAGACAAAAATAAGAGAAAAAATGGTAAAAATTAAGAATATGGACCACCATCGAATATGGAAAAAATTATAGTCATTTGAAAGAGCTCGAAAAGGGGAGTAAAATGACACCAAAATCAATGAGAGGTCTCAAATATGGACTGAGATACAGACTTCTAAATATCGAAAACAATTAACAAATTTAAAAAATTTAATAAAATTGGCGTTTATTAAAGTTTTGGCAAAACGTCACCGCTGTACAAAATTTTTTGCCAAATACATATTTTGCCAATAAGGCAGAAATCCTCATTTTGTCAAACATTCCTATTGGCAAAATGAGTATTTTTAGCCTTATTGGCAAAATATGTAATTGGCGAAAGATGTAATGCACTCCATTTATTTCTATTTTAATAAGAAAGACAGAGAAAGATTAGAAGAATGCTTGTATTCACAGAAGCAGAGAAATTAGAAACATGGTAGCTAGAGAAAAATATTGCAAAAAGGTCAATATAAAAGGTGAAGGGAAGTAAAAATGTCAACAATTGATTTCGAAATAATTTGGTTTGGTTTTGAAAATTTGCAGACAATCACGTGTTTTTGTCTCAAAATTTTATTATTTTCCACAAATTCTTTGTGTTAACGTTATAATCTTTCAGATAAATTTTAAAAAATGATGAATACATTTCCTTCAACGACATCTTCAAATTCTCTTTTTGGCACTCAACAACCAGCTTCTTCCTCAAGCTTATTTGGAACAAAACCTGGAGGTACTTTGTTTGGAGCAACAAATACAACTACTCAAAATAATCTGTTTGGACAACAATCTACTTCTACTGGGTTTGGATCGGCTGCTGGTGGTGGGGGAATTTTGGGAGCTAATAAACCAGCAACTTCGGTTATTTTTTTAAATTATCACGAGTTTACTTAAATTATCTTTTAAGGCTTTTGGTCAAGTTTCACAGACAAATATGTTTGGACAACCACCACAACAGCAAGCTGGAGGACTTTTTGGTTCTGCTCCTGCTCCGACATTTGGCGCTACAACGGTATTTTTTTAGAAATTATCTTTTTATTTACTTTTCAATCATTTTTAGACTACTGCAAACATTTTTGGGACGAACAATAATGCCTCTTCATTTGGTGGATTTGGTCAACAACAGCCTCAACAGCAAACTACGGGAGGGCTTTTTGGCAGCCCAAAACCTGTTCAACCTTCTTTTGGTTCTTTTGGAGGTAATCAGCAACCGACTCAACCATTTGGTATTTGAATTTTTTTAAATTTTATTTTTTTATTTTTTCTCAACCTGCAACAGGTGGTGGATTATTCGGACAACCTAACACTTCTGTGCAAAAACCATCGTTAACTCTTTTTGGATCAGGAGGGCAAGCTTCTTTCCAACCGGGTGTATTTAGCACAGGTTTCTTTCAGTTTTACTGTTTATGTCACGTACTACTAGGGATTGGAATTTCAAAAAAACCTTGACTTTGATTTTGGTTAAGGACCGTAACAAGGTTCAGGACCTTAGGTCAAGGAAAAATTTCTGCTGCGCCAAGCGCCAATAGAAATTATGGTCTAGACTCAGATCCAAGTCAATCCTTGCGTGCACTTTTTCCCTCCAGCTCCAGAGACTTGATCTGACTTTTTCTCAACTTGTGAAATCTTTTATTTTCGCCATAAAAATTACTTTTAGCAAAATTTACACCTCCATCTGCTACTGATACTATGCAATTGAAAGGGTCACAACAACAAGTTCAAACAAAACAAATGTGTATAAGTGCTATGAAGGAGTATGAAGCCAAAAGTTTGGAAGAGATTCGTTGTAATGATTATATTGGTGGAAGAAAAGTGAGCACATCTGCTCCAACAAATTTTGCACAACCTCAGGGAAGTGGATTGTTTTCGAAACCTGGCGGAGGATTGTTTTCTACTGGTTTTTCTTTTAAATTCTTTAAAATTCTTCTAATTCCTCCGTTTTTCAGTTACAACTACAACACCAACTACTTCAAATTCTCTATTTGGCACTCAACAACCAGCTACCTCATCAACTTTATTTGGAGCAAAACAAGGAGGTTCTTTATTTGGAACAAATCCTACTACACAAACTGGCAATCTTTTTGGAAGTCAACCTTCTACTGGATTTGGATCGGTTGCTGGTGGTGGTATTTTGGAAGCGAATAAACCGGCGGTTTCGGTTATTTTTAAATTGTTAAAAGTTTATTTAAAAACATTTTTAAGGCTTTTGGTCAAGTTTCACAATCAAATCTTTTTGGACAACCACCACAACAACAAGGAGGAGGAATTTTTGGTTCTGCTCCCGCTCCTGCATTTGGCGCAGTAACGGTATTCTTTCCTTTAGATTCAATAAACCTTTTCTGTCTTTAGACTTCTACAACCTTATTTGGTGGCAACCCTATCTCTTCATTTGGCGGATTTGGTGCTCAACCACCACAACAACAACAACCAGCTGGAAGTCTTTTTGGTCCAAAGCCCGGACCGTCTTTTGGTGGTTTTGGCTCTCAACCACCACAACAATCTTTTGGTTTTTTAAATAATTTTTTTTTGAATTTTATTTTTAACTTTGTAGGTGCCCAGCCAAACACTACAGGTTCAATGTTCGGTTCCCAATCTACGACTGGAGGAAATTTGTTTGGACAAACAAACATCGGCTTACAAAAACCATCAATTTTCGGACCTAATCAACAAATACAACCACAGCCAGGCATATTTCGTAAGGAGTTTTTGTAAAATTATCTAACTAATTTTTGTTTATTTTTAAGCTAATACTCAACAAAGTCCAACTTTACTTGGTTCAAATTTAAATACTTCAGCATTTCAAAAAGAAATCATTGAATCACAACTTTCTTCACTTCCATATGGAGATAGTCCTCTTTTAAAAATTTCTACATCTCCAAGAAAATCTGCACAGGATATTATCAGGTTTCTATTTAATTAAGCGGTTGAAAACTGTGAGCCTAAGAAATAGCAAACAGATTTGAGGGGACTTGAAATTTTAAGAGTTCTTTCCGATGTTACTACTGACTGGATTGGGGTAAAACTTTTCAACCTTCCCCTTTTCCCACCACTTTTCATTTTTGCTTTTTTAGTCTAGGAAGAAACACCGCCGACCTTAACATATTTAAAAAAATGAAAAAAATTTATTTTTTTAGTCTTTCAAGGCAAATAACTTTTGGTACAAAAGATGGTCAACAAAAATCTACTACTACAAGCCCTCAAAATTCTTTTCTTGCTGATTTGTCTATTGTTTCAACAATTTCAAGAGGAACAAATACTCATGATAAAGAAAATTCAATTGGAGAAACTCTTCTTGATACAAGTTTAAGCTACAAACCCTTAATTATATTGCCGTCAGTTGGATTTGGTGCAGCATTAGGATTGAGACATGAGCCAAAATTGACAAAATCATTTGCAAGGTTTTTTGTTGAAAAAATTTTTTTAAAGAAATTTTCATTTTTTAAGCGACAAATCTTTTATTTCTGGAAAATCGACATCACTTCATTTAAGTTTTGCTGAGGATGACAATAAAAGAATTAAATCGTTGGATATGTCTGTGGTTTTTGAGCCCTCTTCAAATGTATGGGAATTTTTTTCAATTAAAAAAAATTTTTTTTGTTATTTTAAGGAAGATAATTCATTCATTGCCGATAAATCTTCACAAGTTAATTCTGTTGTTGTTCCATTGCATTTATCTCCATCAATGGAAAGTGAACGCCCTACTATTGAAGAAATTCAGGTAAATTTTAAAAATTTAATGAGACAAGGGGGGAATTTTTGGTTAATTAAATCTCAAGATTTACGAGCAAAGCTAGACCCCAATTGCCTTTCCTTACTCAGGGCAGGTTATCTGCTTTAAGTGGTGCTATACGAGCATTTTCGGAACAATAAAATCTTTGAAAATCGAAAAGGAAATTTTGAAACATTTAAAATATTCTTTTTCATTTTAAGTCACCACCTGTAACACTTCCTTCCAAAGAAATTATTCAACAACAAAATAAACAACAACAATCTTCTATTCAACAACAAACAATTCCTCAATCAATTCAACAACCACAACAGAAAAAATTCAAAATAAAATTGTCTCGTCCAGAATATTATTCAAACCCTTTAATAGAAGATTTGGAAGCTTTATTTGACTCAAAAGGAATTTGTAAAATTGAAGGTGGATTAACTGTTGGACGTTTGGGATATGGAAGTGTTTTTTGGAGAGGACCTATAGAATTACAAGAACCTTTGGATTTGGATGAAATTGTTCATTTTCGAAATAAAGAAGTTGTTGTATATCCTGATGAAGCTAAAAAACCAGAAATTGGATGTGGATTGAATAAACCTGCAGAAGTTAGTTTAGAAAATGTTTGGCCAGTGGATCCAAAAACTAAAATGCCGATAAAGGTTGTTATTTTTCAATCTTTTTTTTTATCAAAATTTTTTATTTTTATAGGATGCCGATGAATTGATTCGTATGAATTTTAAAGGAAAATTGGAACGTTTATGTGCACGTATGGATTCAAATTTTGTTGATTATCAACCATGTCGCGGTGTTTGGATATTTCAAGTTGAACATTTTTCTAAATATGGATTTGTAAGTTTTTTTGAGAAAATTTTTAAATATTTTTTTATTTGTTAAAGCATGATGAGGAGGATGATGACGAGATTATTGATATTAATCAACAACAACAAATGGGGGGTGATAAAATTCATTCTGCCAATTTGCAAAATTTAATACAAAGAGCAAAAGTTCCTCTACGCGAAATACAAAAAGCTTCTGATGGAAATAAAAATAATAAAAATAAAAGGGAATACTTACAACAGCAAACAAAGGGATTTGATGACAATAGAGGAGATTTTGCTGAATATAATGAGGAAGATTCCAAACTTTTTCAAGACCAAATAATTTGTAAGAAACTTCGTTTCGATGATACTTTGTTTGATTCCAGGTTGTTTAAAATTATTTTTTTAATTTAAAAAAATGGGGAAGGAAGGTATATCCTATTATAAGAGAAGGGAGGGTATCCTCCTAGCTATGTATTTGGGTACGTTTTTTAGACTTTTTTTAAACTGTATTGGGGTATTTTACAGTAAAGTTCGACTATACAAAAATTTTTTTTAATATTTTTTAGTAAACTTTTAAATATTGTCACAAACAAAGAACAACAACAAGGCCAAATTTATCCTCAAAAATCAAAATTGGTTGAACGTTCACCAAAGTATATTTATCAAGGACTTGATTCACAAAATTTGTCAAAATCATTTTTGAAAAAATGTGGAATTAATTTTCTTTTGCCAAGCTGTAAAATTGGGTTTAGTCAAGGTTTTTTTTTGTTATTTTAAAAAATTAAAAAAAATTTTTTTTCAAGATTTGGTTTTTGCTGCAATTCCACCATCTACACATTTAAATACCGTTAATATTTATCAGACGAGAGTTATTGTTCCTACAGTTAAGGTATTCTTTTTATTCTTTTTTTTGTGTGAAAATTTTTAAAATAATTTTTGAGTCATGTAAAATTTCTATAAAATTTTCTTTTAATTTTCGAAAATTTTTTAAAATTCTAAAAATCTTTCTAATCGATATAATCTTCCAAAAAATTAAAAAAAAATTTTCAGAATTTCTTTCTCCAATATATTCGTCAAAACAACTTAAATCTACAAAAATCACTTGAAAATTTGGAATTAACTCAACTTGTTAAATTTGACCCTCCATCACCAATATTAAGTTATTTGGATAAATATTTAACTGAATCTTTTGTAAATGGAAAAGATTTGAATAAAAGTTTTGATGGAATTTGTAAAATATTATTAATGGATTTAAAGACGATTGAAGGTTTTTTTAAATTTTTTAATTTTTATAAATCAAAGAGAGGGATAGCTTATTGACTCTAGCCTTTTCTGTGGGGGGGGGGGGGGGGCGTCCGGTCTTGGTCTTTGGGTGAAGTCTTAACGAAATTTAGGGGAATAAAGTAAATTTTTGTAAATTCATTTTTTCCTCAAAAATTATTAAGGCCTCTTTCACAGAATTTTTCAAAATCTTCTGTAATTTTCCCAAAAAAATTTTTTTACCAGATAAAATATCTCAAAGAATTTTAATGGGTGATTGGTTATGTGAACAACTTTCAATTGAAGACAATAACAACAAAACAAACAAAAAACCTTTTTTTAAAATATTTAAATTTTTAATTAATGGACAAATTGAAAAAGCAGCAGAATATGCAAAAGAACAAAATTTGTTTAATTTGGCTTTGTTACTTTCTTTATATAAATGTCCGTCTGTTGGTTTAGTTAGGAATATGGTTGCTAGACAGGTTTTGGAATTTTTTTTTGAAAATTTTTTTTTTGGGGTTTTTTGAAAAATTTTGATTTAGATTTTAAAAAAAAATTTTCAATTTTAAACATTTTTTTGGGAAATTTTTTTTGAAAATCTTTCCAGAAAAGTTTTTTTGGGAATTTCTGTTCTGGTTTTTCTGGAATTTTGGGAATTCTGAATTCTGGTCTTTTTAATTTTTTACGGTCGGGATTCGGGTTTTTGACCTCTGAAAATTTTGAAAAAATTTTCAGATTTTTTTCAAAAATTTTTCTATTTCTAATTTAAATTTATTTTTTTATAGCTTTCAATATCTTTCAAACAAAATAATGTTGATAAAGATTATATCAAAATTTTACAACTTTTGTCTGGAGAATTTAAAAATTGTGGAGAGTATAATAATTTTGGAGGTGGAGGAGGAAATGGATGTTTGGAAGGACTTAATTGGTTACAAATACTTGGTATTCTTATTTGGTATCATGCATCCCCTACAACAACAATGATTGAATGTTTGGATATTTTACAAGAATTGGTATAAATTTAAAAAGAATTAAATTGAAAAGAAATGAGGAGGAAAATTAAATTTAAAATAATTTTTGTGTGTGGGGTTATTTTGTGTAGTTTTTTTAACGGGGAAAAAAATAAATAACTCATATCCTCTCCCCATATTTTACTAGAGACGGTTGACTTGTGTAAAAAAAGTTTTGGAGGTTTCGGGTTTCTCCACCTATCCTTGCCCCTGAGACCGAGCTTAGGGGGAGAGATAACGATTATCAAAACTGAAAAATTTTTGAAAGGATAATCGGTCTCGATTTATTGACACATATTTTCCTCCACAAATCCACTGTCTCACAAAAAATATCTATCTTTTTTGTATTTTATCAGGATTTATCCAGAATTTTTATTTGTTTTCTTTCGGAAAATTTATGTCTATTTAACTCCTGTATTGATATTTAAAATATTCTTTATCACAAATTTTTTTGTTTTGACTTTTTCTTTAAATTTATTTTTGGTTGTTACGTAAATAGTATTTTTGTCAAGCATTTTTCTTTGTTTTCTATGCAAAATTTATTTTTTTATCCAAATAAATATTTTTTAAATTCATTTTTATCCATTTTACAATTTATTATAGACAGGTTGAGATTTTTTTTCAATTTTTTCAAAATTTTCTTCACGTTTTTTGCATTCCTTATTAATATTAATCGGAATGAATTTAATACTTCTTTCAGTAAATATATTTGCTGGACACAAATCCTTCCCTTTTGGACATCCTTTAGTCAATCCCGTTATTGGGTAATATTTTTTATGAAATGCTGGGTGGTAGAGAATCTTTTAAATAAATTAATTATTAAAAAATACACATTTTAAAAATTACTTTTATAGCAGGCCCATAATTTTTAGTTAGCCATAATTCTATGGAAATGGAGGCGGTGTAGTGGGGGAGAGCTAAAAAGAAAATACAATTTTATTCTGAAATTTCAGTGTTGTATTTTTTGTATTTTTGTTTTGTTTGTTTAAAATCAGAATATTAAAGGGAAAACACAGAAAATAATATTTCAGATCAGAATTTAAAATTTCAGAATTTATTCAGAAAATCAGAATGGTTATCTTAGAAAAAATCAGAATTTTAAAAAATCAGAATTTCATTTTAGAAATAAATCAGAATTTTATTTAAAAAATCAGAATTTAAATTTACAGATATTCTGGTTTTAAATAAAAACACAAAAACTTGGAAAACACAACATTTTAATTATTCTGATTTTTAATTCTGAAAAATGTGTTTTCCTCTTCCATATTTATGTGTTTTCTTCTGAAATTAATTAAAAACTTACCTGTTCCAGCAACACTTTCTTCATCCCCTAAAGTACACAAAAATCCAGCAACCGTTGTATCATGCGCAGAATATGCAAAATATTTTAAATTAGATATCCAACTACATTTACTATCATTTTTATTTAAACATTCCAATTTTAATTTAATTCTTTTTACGACATCTCCTAGCAAATTTCCTTTAAAAATTAATTTTTTTTGAAATTTTTATTCCCCCTAAAATACCTCCTCTTAGTCGAATCATTTCTGGCGAATAAATTTGTTGTTCTATTCCAAAATAGAAATCTAAAGCTCTAAAAATAAAGGGGAGATTAATAATATAGATACTCTCGTTTATAGACCCCTCCTCCCCTTAGGTGGAAGAGATACCTTCTATTTAAGATACCTCATTATAAGAGACCCTCTATTTAGGGTACCTCTCATTATAAGAGACTCCTTATTTAAGGTACCCTTCATTATAAGATACCCTCCCCTCTATCCAAAATACCCCTCATTATAAGAGACTCTTTTTGGTCCCAAGGGTGTACGTAAAAAAGAGGGGTTCTTTTTAATACTAACATAAAAGTCAAATTGTAAATGCGTTGCTGAATTTCTTTTGTAAGCCATTCTGGTTGAGTCATATTGTATAAATTCTTAAAAAAATTTTTTTTAATTTTTTTAAAAATTATTTACTTCAATATAAATAATATCATCAAGTAAACCAATACTTTCAAGTGTAAAATTCACTTAAAATTAAATTTTTTTTGTATTTTCTTTAAAAACACAAACTTTTTGTTTTTTCACTAATATATTCAAAGAATTTTGCATTTTCTTTTTTTACATTTAAATAAGCTGGACTTGTTCTGATTTTTGTAAAAAGTTGTTCTGCACGAGGACAAAAGGCATCCAAGTTTCCAATCTATTTTTGTGTTTTTCAGATTTTATTGAATTCTGATTTTTATTCTGATTATTTTTTCTGATTTTCTGATTATTGTGATTTTGTAATTTTGGTTTTAATTCTGATTTTCAGATTCTGATTTTTTCAGATTTTTTTGTTCTGATTTTAAATTCTGATTTTTAATTCTCATAATTTCTGATTTTTTATTCTGGTTTTCTGATTCTGATTTTTTAATTCTGATTTTTAATTAAAAATATATTTACATTGTCTGTATAAATAGGCACTGTATGTATCGGAATAGGTGTCCAACGCGATGGCCATTTCTTTGGCAAATCGGGAATATCAATTCCTGGCACACCCATTGGAAACCTTTAAATATATCCATTAATTTAATTTATTTTCTAATTTTATCTTTTACATCCCAGCCAGATTTGCTTGAGCACTAGACAATGTTCTGTTTACGTCTGTACTTCTTATATAAATCTCTTTAGGGGTATAACGCTCACTGATGAATTTATTGTCTAGAATATATCGTTTTCGAAGTAAATGGCCGAGAGAATATTGTTGACGCATTCCCAACTTTTAAAAAATATTTTTAAAAATTCTACAAAAAAAACTTCAGTAAGTTCTCCAAATCCAAACGGCCAACGATTTTCCCCATTGGGATCAGTTGGGTATGTTGTAATTGGAGCTCTATCTCCGTGTCTCCAAATCTAGTTAAAAAATAAATTTTAATTTTAAAAATAATTTTAATAGCCAACCGTGTGGACTAACAACAATTTGTCTTCCTCACTTACAGCATTTTCTATAGTGTTTCCAAAAATCAGAGTTAATACAAATAACACAAGCATTTTAGACAAACATAAAATTTCAGAATTTCTGTGTTAAATAAAAACAATCAGAAAAACACAAAACTTTGTTGTAATTTTATTCTGATTTTTAAACGAACATTTTAAAGGGAAAAAAATCAGAATTTCTCTTAAAGTTGGTAACTTGTTTAAATGTTTTAAACTTATTCTGATTTTTAAAGGGAAATGAAAACAAATAAAACGTTCTGTCAATGCTTTTTCCTTGCTAGAAAGGAAATAAAACTAGCAAGGAAACAACTGTTAGGCTTAATTAATTAAATAGGTTGCTGTGTTAGAGATTAATTATACAGATAAGTTTATTTTATTTACTAGGCTTTTAATTAAATTTTCTGAAAGTTTAAGCTCGATAACACGTTTCCCCTGTCAGCACCTCTCGTCGGGCTGACTTTTCTACTAGTTAAAAAATTTTTTTGAAAAATCTTTTGGAAAATTTTTTGGAGTTTTTTTCGAGTTACTATATTTTATTTTATTTTTATCTAACAATTTTTTTTACTTTTTCTAGATTTCCAACAAAACAACAACCTAAAAAAGATAAAAATGTAGTCTCTGTCCAAGAGAGGAAAGGGCATTACTGGGAACTATAATTGGGTCACAACAGCAAAGAGGAGAAATTGCTGAATGATGGCAGAGTAGTTCCAGTTATCTGGGACAGTTCTTTTTATTTTATTTTTATTTTTCTTGGCAGTGTTGTGGTCAGTTTTTCTTGTTTTCCAAGCTTCTTTTTCTTCTCTTTAAGTACTGTGCAACTGGCGTTTCTTCCAAATAAAAAGAAGAATGGGAGGGAAATATGAAGAGAAATTAGAGAAAAAAAATTTTTTGTTTGAAGATTTGCCAGTAGAGAGAAGGACAGAAATTGTTCCAAAAAACCCCTTAAAGGCGAACGCTTGTCTACAGATGAAGATATATAAATTCGTCAGAAAAACAAAAATTCAGCCCCACAAAAATGGAAGAGCTTCGCGATGGGGGGTCAAAGGTTGCGTCATTTTTTGGGTATAGGTCGTAGTAGGATGTGGAAAAAATAAGAGAAAAAAAAAGAAGTGTAGTGGACAGCAACCGGGGAACGCCGGTCAGATTTTTTTCTTTTTTGACCTATTATCTTGCCAGACTGAACACTGGGCATTTTTATGTGTTTAATAGAGGAAGACAGTCTCTGACAGAAAAATAAAAAAAAGAGAGGTGAATATTATTATTATTTTTTTGTTTTAAAAGAAAGAGAACACCAAGACATTCTCAACTTTATTTTTTATTTTTAATAACTCAATAGGAAAAAATTTTTTTAAGCTTTTGGTAAGGTTAAATAGAGAATTGAATAAACTACAAAATCTGAAAAAATCAAAATTTTTGGAGAAAAACAAAAAAAGTTGTGACCTCAAAACTGTAAAAAGTCGACGTTTTTGAAGGTTTTTTGACCACAACTATTTTCTAGATTTTCTTAAAAATTTTTGATTTTCACTTCATTTTGTAGCAAATTAAATTCTCTATTTAATGATACCAAAAGAAAATTTAAAAAATTTTATTTTTCTAGAGTTATAGTTCATTAAAACATCCAAGTCAGTCTACCCAAATTTGCCTAAAAACAAAAAAAGACGAGCATTTCTTTACATTGGCATCTGCTACTATTTAATATGTACTCTCCCTTCATTTTACTGACCACCTCCTATTTTTACTGGACAGTAAAAAAATAAAAAGGGCTGAGACTGTCCATTTTTACTACTACCATTTTTGCCTTGTTGCGCTCTTTTCGTCTCCCTATTAAAAACTGAATAAATAATTTTCTGGTTTTATATCCATAAAAAGCAAAAAAGAAAATGCCAATGTAGGGAAAGACGACTGGCACAAATTTGATATTTATTTATTGTAATCGGGAGAAAAATGGAGACATTTTATTTAAATGGTAACAGATGTTAATAGAAGGATTTTTGAATTTTTTTTCCTCTTTAAAAAATAAAAAAATTAAAATGTTTTGGCATTTTGTCTTTATTGACAGCCGAAAATCTTTTAAATTTTTTAAATTTCCTTTTAAAATTCAGGGGAATATTCACAACAAAAATGAATGTTTCCGGAACATTGCAACAACTTTTGTCTTTAGCTGATAATCAAAGTCAGAAAACAATGAATTTTGACAACATTAATAGTCATCCTCAACAACAACATAATTATGTTATTGTTTCTGAAGAGAATAAAGAAGAAGAAAAAAAGGTGGGAATTTTAAAAATAAAAACATGTTTTACAATTGTAAAACAAATAAATTTATTTACAAAATGTTATAAAACAAAGTTGTAATAACATAAAACTTGTTTACTGCAATTTGTAAATAAACATGTTTTCAAGTTTTTATAAATTACAATTTGTAAATAAAAATGTTTTACAAATTGTAAAATTTAAATAAACATGTTTTTACAATTTGAAAGTAAATAAACTTATTTAGAAAATATCAGACAAAGTTTTAATAATATTAAACTTTTTACAATTTGTAAAAATTATAAATTAAACTTGAAATTAAATAAACTTGTTTTTCCCTTTAAAAGTTTGTTGAAAATTCTGAAATAAACAATTGCAAGGAAACAGAAAATACAGAAACTGAAGAATGTTGTGCTCTTATACCAGCAATAAATGGGGGTGTTGAGGAGAAAAATGACGAAGAAGGAAACCAATTAGAACAACAAATTGAAAACTCAATTCAAAGACCAATTTCTGTAAATGTTAATCAATTAGATTTTGGCGTATCAGACATAATAAGAAAAGATGCAATATTTTTTAGGTGTTTTTGAAGATATTTTTTTTTAAATTATTTTTTTAGTTTTGATGAATTCGAAAAAGCGTTTAAAGAATGGCAAGTTCTCTCTCAAGAAAAGTTCCGTGTAGCCAGTTCAGAAAAGCAAGGAGATGAGGATTCTGAAGTTTTTAAACGTTTCCGATATCGATATGTTGTCTATCATTGGTGGGAATTTAAAATCAGAATTTTAAAAATATTTTCAGAATTAAATTTAAACAAATTTAACAACATCAGAATTTAAAATCAGAAAAACAAAACTTGTTTTAAATAAACTTGTTTTACAATTTGTAAAATAATTTGTAAAAATGTTTTGTTTCCGGAAAATAAAAAATTTCCGGAAAATGTTTTTACAAAACTAAAGTTTTCACAAAAATGTTTTTACAATTTCTAAAAATTATTTTACAATTTGTAATTATTTTTTAAAACTTTTGTATTATATTAAGTACTCATTATGGAAGGCCAAGAAAGCGTGGGGCTGGACGGCGACCTCATCAAGTTATTTTTCCTTTTTTAAATTAATTTTTTCATTTTTCAGAATTATCTTCCTTGTGGGTGCGAAGCAAAATTAAGGCTAAATTATCATGCACAAAATGGTGGTTATTTGCTTATTACAACTTTGGTGTCTAAACATAGACATCTACAATGTGATGAAAAGGGAGAATTTAATTTTGATTCTGATGGGGAGGATGAAGGAAATAAAAAAATAAAAAGTTCTCCAGAAGATGTTGGGTCTTGTGGTAAGGAAATATTCAAGATATTCTGGTTTTAGAATCAGAATTCTAATTTTCTTAAAATCAGAATTTTTTCAAAATCAGAATTTTGAGCTTAATAATCAAAATTCTGATTTTAAAAAATCAGAACTATTGTAAAAATCAGAATTCTGATTTTTCTGCTCGATCAAGTCACATTAATATTTAATATTTAAGAACACAGTCCAAACAGCACCGAATCTTTCAAAACACCCGTTGTTATCTCAGCATTTTCACCTTTAAGTCTACAACCATTGCATAATTCTCCTTCTTCTGGTGGTCAAAGTAGTTCTGAGGGTGCTGCAGAATTAATTCAACAACAACAAAAACTACAAAAAAGACCATCAGCGTCCCCACGAGAAAGAAAATCTTCAACTTATCGAAATAATAAAACAATAAATGGACAACAACAACAACATAAAACAACAACATTTTCTAATGCTTGTGATTCTTCTCTAGTTAAAAATGAAGGGGAATTAAATACTGCTTTTGCCTTAAATTTGGCTTTGGTATGTTTCTGATTTTTAATTATGTTTTTAAAATAATTCTGATTCTAAAATAATTCTGATTTTAAATTATTCTGATTTAAAAATAATTCTGATTTCTAATTCTGATTTTATGATTATTCTGATTAATTCTGATTTAAATATGTAAAATAAAAAATAAAATAATTTCTTAACAATTCTGATTTTTTAAAATAATTCTGATTTTTCTTTAATTTAAATACAGAAGGCCCACCACCAACAACAACAAACAATATTTCCAACAGAATCACCACAAAACATTCTCTCAACATCGTTTCAGAATTTTCCAACAACATCTAATAGACAAACTTCATTTTCTGATTTTATTCGTTTTCGACCACCTCTACAATCACAATTTAATAATTCAAATCAGAACAATAATTTATTGCCTTTAATACAAGAACTAATTAATCGTTCAAATGGAAATATTGATAAACAAGGAAATTCTGTTGTTAATCAATCAGAACAACAACAACTTCTTTTAGGTCTTTTATCCCAACAACAGCAACACCAACAAACATCCCAAACTTCTATTTCTACACCTACTATAAGACAACAACAAGTTGGAAATTCTGCTTCCCTATTATCTGCTTTACAACATTCTTTTTTGGTAAGGAAAAACATCTAAAAATATGTTCGGATTGTTTAAAGGGTTTCGGGAATGTTTTTATTTAATTCTGATTTTAAAAACATATTAAACATGAAATGCGTTTTCTGAGTATAATAAAACAAATAATAAATGTTCAAATTAAATTCTGGTTTTAAAAAACAGAATTAAATAGAAACACCATTCTAAAAACATATTAAACATCAAACAAAACAAATAATAAATGTTTAAATTAAATTCTGGTTTTTTAAAATCAGAATTTAATAAAAACATTCGCCTGTCTATATAAACTTTGTTAAATTAATTTAGCAACAACATCGTCCCCAACAACAACATTCTTCTTCTTTTAACAATCAAATTACCCCTTCTACTTCTTCTAATAATAATTCTGCTAATATGCTGGCACTTTTACAAATACAAAATTTACTTCAAAATTCTCCAAACATTTTTGGGTTAAAAACGCAGCAACAACAAACAACACCCAATTTAATTAATTTATTATCTGGTAATAATAACAATAAAATTATGGCTGCTTCTGCTTCTAATAATTTGAAAAATGATACAACAGAAGCAAGAAGAGCAGATATAATTCAAGTAAAAAATTTGTTTAATTTTAAAATTTCTATCAAAAAAAATATTTTAGGAGGCTGATCAAATACTTCAAACAATTGTTCAACAAATGATTAGAACTAGGGATTTAGCCAGTTATTTGCGTAGACTAAGACAATTTTTATCTGATAATTTTGTTGAGTGATATTTTGAGGTGTTTAAAAGATTTTTCTCATTTTTAAGTAAAAAATACATTCCGAGTTGGGTTAAAATTCTGATTTTTATGTTCAAATAAAATTCTGGTTTGGTATAAAATTACAAATAAAAAATCAGAATTATTTCCCAACAACATCTAAACAACACTGATTTTTCCTATCTATTTCTACCTATTTATTTTTTTTTTGTTGTTTTCGATTCGATTTTTGATTATTTTTTATACCTCTTCTATAGCTTGCCTTTAGTACTTATATATTTTTGCTTTTATCCATAAAACTTTCTATGGCCTTATTATTATTTTTTATTTTGTCTTATCGAGATTTTGGTTACTTTAGTTTTGTAAAAAAGAAAGATACAACATGTTTTAATAAAAATGTTTTTACAAATTAAAAAAATAAAACTTGTTTTACAAACAACATCGAGTTTTAAAAAACATGGTTGTTTTGTTGTTTGTTTTAAAACAAGTTGCTTTGTTGCAAACAAGTTTTTTAAAACAACATGTTTTACAAACATAAATTATAATAAAGAGAGGGAAACTTGTTTTACAAACATCAAGTTTTAAAATTTGTTTTTATTAAAAGGGATAAAACTTGAACATGTTTAGACAACAAAACATAGGTTTAGAGGTGTTTTTATTCAAATAAATTAATTTATTATTGTCAGTAGTTGAGTAATATGTATTTTTAGAAAAATAATTTTATTAAATTATAAAAAAAAAGAAACAAACTTATTTTTGAAGGCTGTAAAATCAAAAAATTTTATGACATTGTTTGCTATTTAAATCGCTTATGAGAGGTATTTTTCCAGCTTTTCACTCTTTGTTGTTGAAATAAATATTCGATAATATGATTGAAATGTGTTTTTTAATTTGTTTTTGTTGTATTTTTGTGTTTATTAAAAATACAAAAATGTGTTTTTTAAATTTAATTTTTTTATTAATAATTTACAAAATTAAATCAACATTTTTTTCTAAATTTTTTCATAATCAATCTGATCATTTTAATTAATTTAAGATGGAACACCTTTTTATCAGGTCGCCTCTCTTTAATAATTTTTAATTTTTCAACTGTGACATACATAATTGCCTAAACAGCTTTTAATTGATCAAATATTTAATTTATTTTTTATGTAAATTTTAAAGAATAATTGTATTTTCCAAAAAGTATTTTATTAAAAATAGGGTTGCCAAAATGGACCGACTCGGACCGAAAGATCGAGTCATGCCTCGATGTTTGGCCCGAAAAAGTCTCGTACCGGCCCGACTCGATAAATTTGGGCCCGAAAAAGACTCGTAACGGCCCGACTCGATAAAGTTAGGCCCGAAAAAGACTCGTAACGGCCCGACTCGATAAAAACAGGCCCGAAAAAAATTGTCTCGGAAAAAGTCGACCCGACTCGAATAAGACTCGATGGTCAAAAATTGGAGAAATCTGGCTCTTTGGCCATTCAAAATTCGAAAAATTTTCGCCTGCGGCGCTGAAAGGAAGAATTTTTAGCTCCATATTTTGCTTCACATCTCGAACTTACTGGCTTTAAGTGGCAAGCAACCCGCAGTCCACCATTCCACCATCCGGGATATAAGTTGTAATCTGGGGATATAAGGTGGGTTGAGGGATTAAGTAGAGTAGCACGAGGTCGAGGTTTTTTGAAAAAACCGAGACCGAGGATCACCGAGGCAGGAAAAGCCGAGATCGAGGTCGAGGACCGAGGATAACCGAGGTTTTTAAAAAAATTTTATAACTTTTCAAAATCTAGATAAATTTAGTAAATTTTTCAAATATTTGCTTAATACTTATCAAATTAATATTTTATATCTGATATTCTAAAAATTAATATTTTATATCTGATATTCTAAAAATTTTCGCCTGCGGCGCTGAAAAAGGTAGAGATATGACTCCGTCTTTACTTCGATACTATTTGATTATTTAGTAGACTGGGCTTAGACGGATATAGGGGGATCAAAAGAGAGTATAAGGGGACTTGAATGGATTAATTGAATGTAAGTGGATTTAGTAGACTCGTGCTACTCTAAGATTAAGTGTGGATTTAAGTGGCACCAGTAATTTGGAGGTATATCAGTGATTTCATCCTTTTTCACCGCCGGAGCGAAAAGTTTAAGACTTTTGGAAGATCCACTAATTATTTTTAAATAAATCTTTTAAAAAAAGACTCGAAAATGTCTCGATGCCCGACTCGATAAAGTCAGGCCCGAAAGTGACTCGTACCGGCCCGACTCGATAAATTTGGGCCCGAAAAAGACTCGTAACGGCCCGACTCGATAAAGTTAGGCCCGAAAAAGACTCGTACCGGCCCGACTCGATAAAAACAAGCCCGAAAAAAAATGCCTCGACCGTCGGCCCGACTCGAAAACGGCAACCCTAATTAAAAAATACATACTTTTCGGAACAAAAGATTTTATAGAAATATGTATTTTGTTTTTTCCGGATACAAAATACATGTTTTTATAAAATACCTACTTTAATGTTTCCGGAAAGTATTTTCTAATAAATAAATATTTTCCGGAAAATACATTAATTTTTTAAAATTTACATAAAAAATTTCCGGAAAAATGTGTATATAATTTAAAATATTTTACATATCCGGAAATGTATTTTCCAAAAACACAAATAATTGTAACATTATTTTTGTAAATAAATATTTA
This sequence comes from Meloidogyne arenaria, assembly GCA_036172955.1. Classification (NCBI taxonomy): domain Eukaryota; kingdom Metazoa; phylum Nematoda; class Chromadorea; order Rhabditida; family Meloidogynidae; genus Meloidogyne; species Meloidogyne arenaria. Next base: position 3,381,700 of record JARQAB010000043.1, read on the forward strand.
ATTAAAAGATTACAAAAATACTTCTCGTGACATTTTTTTAATTTTTAAAGAGAATTAAAAAATAATAAAACAATTCGGCTTAACTTTTAAATAGCTTAAAAAATTTTTTAAAGTTGTAAAAAAAGTTTTGGCCCAATTCTCTCTTCAAAAAATTTATGTTCCTTTTTTTTAATTTTTTATGTTTTTTACATCTCTTTTATTAAAATATTTTTTTATTAATTTTTTATTGCCTAAAAAAGGAAGAATCAATTTTAATTATTAATCAAATTTTTTATTTTAAAAATTCTAGACAAATCATGAGAGAATTAAATATAAATATCTATTTTAAATTATACAGCCTTTAAATAACTGTCAAAAACACTAGAAAACACAAAGAAACAATTAAAATGTTTCCGGAAAATACATTTTGATCACCATGTTTTGGAGAAAATGTTTTTAAGAAAATACATTTCTGAAACAAATATATCTTTTCCTGAAGACTTCGGTATTTTCCGGAAATGCGTTTTCTCGGAAAATACATTTAATATAAAGTTTTCCGGAAAACACGTTATTGTTTACTAATATATGTATTTTCCGGAAAATTTTTTTAGTAAACAAGTTTTTCCGGAAGTGTGTTTTCTCGAAAACACGATTACTCGAAAAGTTTTCCGGAAAGTATTTTATACCTTTAAATAACTCAAAAACACGTTAATACTTAATAGAAAATATAGTTCCAGAAAAACATGTAACTATTTATTTTTGCTTGTAGAAATTAAAATATTAAACCATAAAAACATTTAGTACTATTTACGTAACCCAAAGGTGATCGCACTTCGTTAAATAAATGAAATATTATTTTAGAACATTTTTATATTTTTTTTGTTTGTTTAGTAATTTTTTTAATTAAGTACTAATTTAAGAAAAGTAAAATATATAAATGTTTTTTTTTGTTTTTATTTAAAAAATGTTTATTTTTTTACTAATTTAATGTTTACTTAGGGATATAAAAAATTGTTTTTTTTCTTATAAAACCTTAAACCTATTATAACTCAACATTTTTATTTTTCAAGTCATTTTATTTAAAATTTTTATACATTAAAGAAAGTTTTCCGGAAATATATATAAAGAAAACACATGCCGGAAAATACATTTACATAAAGTTTTCCGGAATATATACTAGTACCAATACATAGAAAATACCGTTCCGGAAAATATATACTTTCCTGAAGATTATTAATAAATACTTTCCGGAAACATTTTAGTACTTTATTTTATAAAAACATGTATTTTTTGTTTTCCGGAAAATTAGTTGTGTTTTATATTTATTTTGTCTTAATTTTTGCCTTATCAATAGCTACTATTCATTTACATACTTTCATTTCCAAATTGAACCACTCTTTAAAAAATATTTATTAAAAAAGTGTGGGTATTTATAGCTTTTCCTTTTTTAGTATTTTTAAGTACAAGTTAATTAAAAAATCTTGAGACTTTTTTTATCATCTGATAATTTTGATAAAAATTTTTTTGCTTATCTCTTTAAGGCTTTTTCTTTTATTTTTATTTTAAGGCCTTTTTAAATTTTTTTTTCAAAAATTCAATGAATAATAAAGAATGCAACGTTTTATATTTACCAGAAAAACAACAAATACAATAGCACCATTTGTTGATATTGAGAAAGGGATTGGTGGAGGTGAAGATGGAAAAACAAAAGAAGAGAATGACAACAAAAAAATTAAAGCAAAGTATTATAATGAAAATTGTTTTAAATTTAAAAGTAAGGAGAACTTTTTTTTGTAGATTTTTGGGGGAGAAAAATGCATGGGTGACATTTTGTCCCAAAATTTTTTTTGAAAAAACTCCTAAAAATTAAAAAAAAATTTTTTTTGGGACAAAATGTCATCTACATACAATTTTTAATTTTCAAAAATTTTCTAATTTCTAGGAAAATCCCTTCGGATTCTTCAAAATGTGGCTACTTTATTAGAGGATTGGTTACTGCTTGCATTGCTGGGAATTCTTGTAGCTTTGTGTTCTTTAATTATGGATATGGCTATTGAGTATTTGCAAACATGTTTAGTAAATTTAAAAATTTTTTTGAAAAGTTTTGTAACTTTCAAAAAATACATATTTTTATTGGGACAAAATGTCACCTAATAAAAAATTTTTTTAGAGTCTTTAAAAAATTTCTAAAAAAATTTTATTAGGTGACATTTTGTCCCAATCTAGAATTCAAAAATTTTTTTTCCAATTTCAGGGCACGTTTTCTTCATAGAAATTGTTCGAAAAAATACTCAAGGACATTTAAACCTCATCTCTACTTACTCTGTTTGGGCAGGTTATATGCTTATATTGGTTTTGGCTTCAGCTTTTTTTGTTCGTTTAATTTCTCCTAGTGCTATTGGAAGTGGAATACCTGAAATGAAAGTTGGAAATAAATTTTTTTGAATTTTTTATTTTTATTCAGACAATACTTCGAGGTGTTATTCTCAAAGAATTTTTGACTTTGAAAACGCTTCTGTCTAAAATGGTTGGATTAACACTTTCTTTGGGTAGCGGATTGCCTATTGGAAAGGAGGTTAATTTGAAAAGAATTTTTTTAGTTTAGTCAAAACCTCTTTTGGTCGTTCTTTAGTTTATGAGTCCAATGGAGCTGAAAGGTTCAGCGGACTCATAAAGTAGACTAGAGCCTTTTTAAATAAATTAACTAGTCTTTAATGAAGGGTATCATTTTTGAAGTAAACCTCTAAATCTGAAATTTATCTGATTATTGGGGTGTCTTATAATCAGGTCTTGAACATATTCTTTTCTTTAAGGGACCATTTGTTCATATTGCCTCAGTTGTCGCTAACCAACTAAGTCATTGTGTCCATTCAATTAAAGGTGCTTATTCAAACGAATCGAGAAGTTTTGAGATGTTGGCCGCTGCTTGTGCTGTGGGTGTTAGTAGTACATTTTCTGCTCCTGTTGGAGGTTTTTCTAAAAAAAATTTTTTGAAAATTTTTTGAAAATTTTTTTAGGTGTTTTATTTTCAATAGAAGTTACAGCAGCATATTTTGCAGTAAGAAATTATTGGAGAGGCTTTTTTGCTGCAACTTGCTCAACTGTACTTTTTCGAATACTTAGAGTGCTTTTAGTTGAAACGGAAGTTACTGGTAAATAATAAATAAATTTAAAAGTAAAAAAACACTTCTTTTTAAGTTACTGCCTTCTATCAAACACAATTCCCTAGAGATGCGTTTTTGCCGGAAGAATTACCAATATTTTCTATTGTTGGGTTAGTTTTGTGTTTTTTTGTATTTTCCGGATGCAAATTATTTTAAATTATAAAGAGGATGTATTTTCCGAAAATGTATTTTGAGGAATATTTTTTCCGGAAATTAAAAAAATATTTTTTTCCGGAATGGTTTTCCGGAAACCTTTGTGTTTTTTCACTAATTGTATTTTCCGGAAACGTATTTTGAGGAATATTTTTTCCGGAAACTTATATGCATTTTCTGGTATATTTTCCGGAAACCTTTGTGTTTTGTTTTTACACGGCTTATTTGTCTTTTCCGGAAACTTCTATGTTTATTTACTCCCCGAAGTTTTTCTCTAAACTTTTCCGGAAAACATTCTTTTTTTTTCTCTAATTTAATCTCTTCTTTTCTAGTGTTATTTGTGGTTTTGTTTCAGCAGCATTTATTTTTCTACAAAGGCGTTGTGTTATTTTTCTTCGATATAATTCAATTTCAAAATTTTTTCTTCATAAACAGTAAATTATTTTTATTTATTTTTTAATTATTCTTTAAAATAAAGTTGGTCAATATATCCAATACTTATTGCGTTAATTATTGGTTCTATTACCTACCCACAAGGATTTGGACAATTTTTGGGAGGAGAGGTTTTTTAAATTTTTTTTAATTTTAACTTGTTTTTTTATTCAAGAAAAAATTTATGTACGCAGCAAAAGTAAGCAGCAAAATTTCTTTAAAAATTAAAAATAAAATTTTGAGGATTTTTTTGCTGACTGCACTTTTTCACTTCCCAACAACAGTAATCGTGCTTGTCCGGAACAATTAATTTCGTCTTGGACGAGGGAAGATTATTACACTCATTTTACGACGTTGCCCATATTTATTGGAGTTTATGTAAATTTTTTTAAATTTATTGAAATTTTTTTGAAAATTTTTTAAAAATTTTTTCTCAATTTTTCAGTTTATTTTGACAATTTTGGCAAGTACTCTACCCATTCCTGCTGGAATTTTTGGACCGTCTTTTGTCCTTGGTGCAGCTATTGGACGCTTTATTGGAGAAATTATGGTTCTTTTTAATTTTTATTTTTTAAATTTATTTAAAGGCCTCGTTATATCCGAGTGGTCTTCGAGGTCCAAACGACCTACAAATATTCCCTGGTGTTTATGCAATTGTTGGGTCAGCAGCGTTGACTGGAGGAGTAACTGTAAGGAATGGAATATTTTTTTGAATTGAAAAAAATTTTTTTGTAGCACACAGTTTCTGTAGCAGTTATTGTGTTTGAACTGACTGGACAACTTTTACATATTTTGCCTGTTATGGTAACGAAAATATTTTTAAATTTTTTTAAAATTTTTCTCAAAATTTTTTTTTCAAATTTTTTAGATTGCTGTATTAATCGCCAATGCAATTTGCTCCAATTTACAACCTTCCATTTATGATTCTGCCATTAAATTGAAACAATTGCCATATTTACCTGATATTCCCCAAACCTCTTCTCGGTTTATTTTTTAATAAAATTATTTTTCTATTTATTTTTTTTTCTAGTTTTCATGGAATTTTAGTCGAACAATTTATGACTTGTGATATAAAATTTCTTTCAAATTCAACAACTTATGCTGAAATGCAAGAAGTTTTGTTTGATAACCCAAAGCTTAAAGCTTTTCCTATTGTAGAAAATGAAGGTATTTTTGATTAGATATTAATTAATTAAAATACAATTGTAAATCTGAACCTCTATGTTTGCAATTTATGAGCAGCATTTTTTAAACTTTTTTTTGTGTTTTCCGGATATTCTTATATTTTTTCCGGAAACTTTTCTAATTTTTTAATATATTTTTATATATTTTTCTGCACGCATTCTAATAATTTCTTTTTTAGAAACACGAATATTAATTGGTTCTTGTAGTCGTTCCCGACTTATTAGAATATTAAATAATCATGTAGGCCCAATTACTAGAAAACAAGAAGCAATAAAAAGAATAAATACAATTGATAGAAGAAAGAATTTACAAACAACAACAAAAAAAGAATCTTTAATTTTGTCGCCTTCTTCAAATATTCCACTTTTAAAATTTTTAGAACCTCCAAAAGAACAAAAACATTCAATTGTTGAATTTGATAAAATTAATAGTATAACAAAAACAAAATCTGAAACTTTAATTGAGGGGAAAGAAGAAGAGGAGGAAAATAATGTTAATAAAAATAATAGGTACTTATCCCTTATACCACCTCCCCCCAAAGTAGTGTTCAAAATGTCATATATGGGGTAATAAAGGGTGCTGATCACGATTATGGTGTTTATTTCTCAATATAAGAACCCCCTCACCTATAAATTGTCATGGTTCATAATGGTCAAACTTCAAGTTTTTATTTAAATAAATATATAGGTATGAACAATATTAATGCACTAATATTTATTTTGCACTAATATTTATTAATGCACTAATATTTAATATTTATTTTCTGTGTGATTATTGGTCGTTTAATGAGTATATAAACCATTTCATTTATTTGAACACATAATAATAATAATAAAAATAAATAAAAAATGCCCAATAATTACGACACACTAATGGGGGAATGTCCTGATGAATCAAACGCTGCAAATTTTTTTCAAAATTGCGGTTTGCTTCATACTGAACGTTTCTGCCATTGTGGTAGTCAAATGCGTCCAAGCGTGGTATAAAAACTTGAAGTTTGACCATTATGAACCATGACAATTTATAGGTGAGGGGGTTCTTATATTGAGAAATAAACACCATAATCGTGATCAGCACCCTTTATTACCCCATATATGACATTTTGAACACTACTTTGGGGGGAGGTGGTATAAGGGATAAGTACCAAATAATATTCTCCAACAAAAACAAAGTTTGCAGCAACAATATTTAAAATGTTTAAATAAACCGTCAATGTCTGTTAAACGTTCATTAACTATTCCAGCAAGCTTAAGTCATTCTTCTTCGTCTAGTGATGTTTATAGTACTATTGGAGGTTTTTTTTGAAATTTAAAAATTTTTTTTCGGAATTTTGAACTACACAAAAAATTTTTGAAATTTTTTGTGAAAATTTGAAATTATTGAATTTTTTAAAAATTTTCAAAAATTTTTAATTTAAAGATATGATTAGAACATTGTCAAGGTTTAGTCAGAGATTTAGACGTGGAGTTGATCAAAATGGTGAGATTGACTTGATGGGAGATGAGAGAACAATTTGGGAACAGGAACAATTGGCTAAACGTGTTGATTTTCGTTCTATTGGAATTGACCCGGTTTGAAATTTAAAAAATATTGAAAAATTTTCGAAAATTTTTTTTGAACTTTGAAAATTTTTTTTCAAGGCCCCCTTCCAATTAGTAGAAGAAACATCACTTTTCAAAGTCCATTCATTATTTTCAATGTTGGGATTAAACAGAGCTTATGTCACAAAATGTGGTCGTTTGGTTGGTGTTGTTGCTTTGAGGGATTTGAGACTGGCTGTAGAATTAATTCAATCAGGAGATTTAATAGCTAGAAAACCTTCATTAATTTCAACAGAAAGTAGTGAAGAAGGAGAAGAAGAAAATTTAAGCAAAACATTTATTTCAAATTTGGAAGAGGTTTTTGTTTTAATTTTTTGTGGGGAGAGTGGGGGAGGGTTTGAAATATTTTCTTGCTTTTTGAGGGGTCTACAAAAAAAATTTGGGAAAATTTTTTAAAAATTTTTGGGGGGAAATTTTTTTTAATTTTTAGTTGGTGAATTTTGAATTTTTTAATTCAAGGAATGTCCAGATAAAAATGATTTTCAACCTAAAAATGAAATAACAAACAACAAAGGGTATTTTTTTATCAATTTTTTTTATCATTTTTTAAAATTTTTAGTATTAAATTTCAAACACAAAAAGAAGTTATTGGTAGAACTACAAAAGAAGTATTAAAAAATAATGAAAATAATGTTCCAATTTTTGTAATTTCAACAAGCGAAGATGAAAAATCAAATGAAGAATTAAATTGTGAAGTAAAAGAAGGAGAACAAACCTTTGTGGCTGGGCAAGTTTATTTTTAAATTTTGAATTTTAAACTGTGGTTTAGTGGGAAAATGTTTTGTTTGTTTATAAAAGGGTTGTGGGTTCGATTCCGGTTGCCCACTTTTTGTTTAAATAGAAGGAATAAATTATTACAAAATAATTTTTTTTAGTTCCTCCTCCCCAACTTCAACACCTTCATGTTCACCCTCCTCTTCCCATTCATGCCTACGCAGTGCCAACAGAAATAATAATAATCCTCCCAGTCCAATACGTAAAGTTCGTATTATATCACCTCTAAACTCACCAACAGAAGAAAATTTTTGTGATAAAAATAAAAAATTTCCTCCTCCAGAAAATTCTCATTAAAATAATTTTTAAAGATTTTTGAAATTTTTTGAAGATTTTTTTGAAAATTTTCTAATGACCTTAAAAAAATTATTTTCATCCTTTTTTTGTTTTTTTTTTATTCTTGTTATACAATTTTCAAAAACGAGTTTATTATTATTTTTGCATTTTCTGTAGCTTTACTTAAAAAATTGTTCTTCTTTGAAATATATTTTTTTATTTTACATTTTATTTTTCATTTTTTTGTTGCCTATTTTTAAATCTTGTTGATTTTTATATTTATACTTATGTACACGTTGACGATTAAAAAATAATTTTTTTTTAATTTATTTTTATTTTTAAAAATTTCAAAAATATTTTATATTTAATTTCTAAAATTTAAATATTTATTTAAAAACAAGATTTTTTAAGAAAATGAGGTCGTTTGTTGTTCTTTTTGATGAATGTTCCTGCTCCCCTTTTGATGAGTGTTTCTCTCTCTCTTTGCGAGATTAATATCTTTAATGTTGGAGTTGTGTTCAAAAATAAATTTTGTTTAAAAGTTTTGATGAAAATCTTTTTTTTGTGTGGATGGATATGTTTATTAAACAGGTTTAATTTTTTTTTATTTTATTTTATTAATTAAATTAATTTTTTAAGAGCTAGTTGACTCTTAGAAAAAAATTTTTGTAATTAGTTTTAAAAATTATTTTTTTAAAAATGGATGTATTATTTGGACATTCAATGAAAAGGTTATTGTTTTAATAAGAGTATTTTAAATAAAAAATTGATTCTGAACTTCTGAGAATTTTTTTTAATTTTTAAGAATATTCCTTTATATTTTTAAACTTTAATTTTACTGAAAGCATAAATTAATTTACAATGTTTCCAGAAAAACAATTTAGTTTCCCTGGCTTGTTTCCGGAAAAATCTTCAACTTAATTTAACCTAAAAATAAATTCTGAATTTTTAAAAATCAGAAATTTTAGATTAAAAAATATTTTTTTGTAAAATTATTTTTTTCTTTCAGTCTCTATTTGTTCGGAACGTGTAATGTTATCCATTCATTATTTTCAAGAATTGTTATAACTAAATTCTTTTTTGATTATCCTATTGTTATTTCATTGTTTAATGTAAGTAAATTTAATTTTTAATTTATTTTAAAAATTAAAAATATTTTTAAGATGGCATTAATTCTTTCATTAATTGAATTTGGAAGGTAATTTTAAAATTATTACAATTTTAATTAATTTATTTTTTTTAAAGAATGACAAAATTAGTCAAAGTTCAGCCATACACTGTAAATCCTTTTATATGAAATATAATTATAGTAGTATATTTTCCGGAAACTAACATGAAATTACAAATTATAATTATGTCTTTCCGGAATTGTAATATAAACACTTCTCTGAAGCATAGTATATATTCTTTTCCGGAATATATTATATGTATGTATGTTTCAGGAATTTATTTATTTTTTTTCCGGAAAATTATTTACTTCCGGAATTTTATTTCTTATATTTTCCGGAATTGTATTAATCCTCTCCGTAAATTCTATTCACTTCCGGATTTTTATTTATACTTTCCGGAATTGTATTTATACTTTCCGGAAAAATATAATTATTTAATTTCTACAGTTTCATCGTGGAAAAGCTATGTTTGTGCCTTCCTTTTTTTATTGTCTTTCGCAGTTTGTTTTTCTAAAATTTTAATTTAATTCTAATATATTTTTCACAGTTATATATCCCTCAACTGTCTTGATGGAATTTCTCTTCCATTTTTTCCGTTTCTCGAAAAATTTATAGCAATAACTACAATTCCTTTTTATTTTTTTATTTTACGAAGACAACGACCTTCAATACAAACTTTGACAATTTTAATGTTTATTTGTTTTGGATCTGCTTTGGCTTGTAAATTTGCCTTAATAAAATTTAAAAAATTATTATTTTTTAGCTGTATTTGAAATAAGTTATGATATTTGGGGGTTAGCCTACTCACTTGGAGCATTGGCTATGCAAACTTCAAGTTTAGTTTTAATTGAAAAAGTCCGGGCACAAATGGATATGTCTGTTGTGGAATTAATTTATTTAAATAGTTTTAATTGTCTTTGTCTATTTTTGGTGGCAGATATTGTCCAGGATGAATTGAGGGATGCTTATTCCTATTTACAGGTATTACAAAGCAAATTACAAATTGTAATTTTGCTTTTCCGGAATTGTAATAAGTATGTAAACATTTTTCTATAACACTCTAGTTGCGGTTAGACATTTTCCGGAAATGTCTATATCTTTGTCTATATTTCCGGAAGCCATATTTTCCAGAACAACTTAGGTATATATACAAATTGTAATTGTATTTTCCGGAATTGTAATATAAACATTTTCTTGAAGTAGTTTACCAGTAATTTAAATATTTTCCGGAAACAAAATATAGAAGATGTATGTACAACCAATATTCTCTAACATTCTTCTTCCATTACAGACAAGCACAACAACAACATTTTATGTTTCTCTACTTACAATGATAATTTCCGGTTCCTTTGGGCATTGTTTATTATTGTATTGTGTCGCAACTACAAACACAGTTAAAAATATATAAATTATAAATATAAAATTTTAACTTTATTTTCAGTTAAATACAGCAGTTACCCAAAATTGTTCAGCATCAATACAAATATTTATTGCCTACTTACTCTCTATCGAAGTTTTTTATGATTCCGAGCCAAATTTTACAACATTTTTGGGTGTTGTAATAGCTATAGTCTCCACAATTTTTTATTTTCTTTCTTCAAAAGATAAAGAATTTAAACCTAATGCACAATTAGCAACAAAATATCATTCTCTTGTGCAACATGAATAAATTTAAAGAAAATTTTCTTTTTAATTTAAAAAATGATTTTTTTGTATTTATTTTTTATTTATTTATTTATTTTATAAAAACATTTGTATTTTTAATTTAATTTTAAATTAAAATGTTGGCAACAATTTAAGCTAATTAATTAATTATTTTTTCTTAAAATTTTTTTTCTTTTAATTTTCGAACATTTTATTTTTTTTCTTCTCCCAATTTTTATATTTGTTTGGGGCTCTTTTATAATCAATATATTTTATTGCCAAGGAAAAGCTTCCCTCTGTTGTTTATTTCCTTCAAACTCTCGTTTTTTAACCCTTCTAGCCGAGAAAGATGTCGATGGTTGGTAGCTATAGAATATACAGTTAGTAGCTGGCAGCGACCTCAGAGGTTTTCTTTTATTTTTTTTAATTTTTAAAACAAAATTTATTTTTTTAGAGTTATTTTTTGCACAAAACTTCAGCAAAAAAATTTATTTATTTTTAATGTTTTTATTTTTTAATTTTGTTATTTTCATCAAATGAAGAATAAATGTTATTTGTAAATATTGGCAGCCTCCTCCAATTTGTTTTTAATAGAAGACTAAACTTGAAGTTTGTATTTTTGTTAATTCTCGTTCCCTGTATTTTTGGCAAACAAGAACAAAGGTTTGGATTTTAAATTAAAAAAGAAGTTTTTTGGGTAGGGGCAAAACACCGTCCGAACAAAACACTGTCTGTGTATTAGGAAGAAATACAGTCCACCTTAAGGCTAATGAATCATGACTTCTTTGCCTAGGACGGTATTTTGGTCGGACGGTGTTTTGCCTCTCATCCAATTTTTAAAAAATATTTTTAGTGTGATAAAGAAAGCACAACAACTATCACGTGCTCTTAGAAGCATTTTTGATGATGGAACAAAATATGAGGAAATTTCTAAAGTAAATTTTATTAAATATTTAATTTATTTGAGTAAATTTCAAGGCATATTCAGACCTTACAGACGCGGATGTTTTTAGTCCGGAAGAGGAATTGAAGACAATAAAAGAAGAAATTGAACAGTATTTGAAGGAACGGGCAGCAATAGCTTGGAATGCCAAAATTAGTTTGGAACAGCGCCCATTAAATTTTGATGAAGGAAAAAATGGGGAAAATGAAACTAAATTAGAAGATTTGAATGACCCAAATAAGCATTCTTTTGTTCGCTATTTGAATGTTAAGAAGATGAATGATGGCTCGACGCTTTATAAAAATAATTTTGGAGGTTCTTATGAGGTTTATAAAAATTTTATTTTTTTATTTAAAACAATTTGTCAATAGGAAAGGACGTATATTTATCAGGGACCAAAATTTTCGTATTTATCATGGACCAAATTTCGACCCTCCTTCCTTGTCAATAGAGTTGTACAAAACATGAGAGGTTGACAGTAAATTCCTTCCATCTCCCTTCCATTTTTTCCTCATTTTCCTCCATGAAAAGGGACTCAAACTGCCAACCTAGCACATCCATCCTCTCATAATTTCCTTTTAAAAACATTTTTTCTGTTTTTTAAAGGTAAACGGTAGCCGTCAAGTCCGTCTCCGCCCCAATCCAAATTTTTACGGTTTACCAACAAGTTCAGAATCTTCAGCTGTTCATGTACCCACACCTATATATAATAGAGGTTTTTTTAATTTTTTAAATAAAAATTTTTTTTAAAGACCCAGAATTGCTTCAACGTATTCGTTGGTCAGATATAGACCAACAATATCGTCGTAATAGAGAACAACTAAAAGATTTGAATTTTCAGGTTTAATAAAAAAATTTCCTTTAATTAGTTTTTTTTATTGTTTAGAAGTTTTGTTCAGATTCTGGATTTATGCGTTTCTTTCCCAGTGCCCCATGGCTGTGGGAAGACAGACAATCAGAATTGGACCTGTTTGATTGTAGAGTAAGTCCATTAAAACATGGCACGCCGTTATGTCAAAATGCCTTAATGACAAACCCCCAAAAGCTTGGTTTGGCATTACGGCTGTTTATCATTGGGGCGTTTGACATTACTGGATATACCTTTAAAATAATTTTAAGTAAATTTTAAGAACACAGAATGGTATGTTGAAGCAGCTACAATTCCAAGAAATTTAATTATTCTTCTGGACACTTCTGGTTCAATGCTTGGCCAACGTTTTGAAATTGCTAGACAAACAATTGAATCGATACTTAGTTTGGATTTTTTTGAATTTTAAATAATTTTTTTATATTTTTAGGTACATTGTCAGACAGTGACTTTTTTAATATAATTCAGGTTTTTTAGAATTTTTCCAAAAATTTTTTTCCTTTTCAGTTTTCAAAAACAACCACTTTAATGGAGCAATGTGGAGACCGTGAACTTGTCCAAGCCTCTTTACGCAACAAAAAAGTGCTTCTTTCCCGCCTTAACAATATAAGCTCTGAAGGGAAGGCAGATTACGAGAATGCTCTACACAAAGCTTTTGTTGCTTTAATGAACGTTAGTTCTTCTTTAAAAAATTAAAAAGTACTTGATACCGAGTTTTACGCCCTCTCTTTTTCCTTAATATTCATGGTCAGACTTATTCAATTCCACTTGATTTGCCTGTAGCATATTTAAATGAGAGATTTAATAAAAGATTTTTTCTGTAGAAGTCTAACCATTATGTACATTTTAAGGAAAAAAGAAAAGGGAGGGATAAAACTCGGCATTATCAAAAAATATTTTTTAATTTAAAAATTTTAAATTTTTGTTTGCTTTTTTTGCTTATATTTTTGCTTTAAAAATTGTTTTTTTTCAATTTTTGCTTTTGTTTTTTCAATAGTTGCCAGATGAAGGCGTTAAATGGATGACTAAAGAAGAAGTAGCCAAAGAAGCAGCAATTCATAGATCAGAAGGGACTGAGCCTGATCCAGATATTAATTATATTCAAATGGAGGAAAAATGTAAGTTTTAATGAAAAGAGAAGCTTGAAACTTAAATAATTGTTTTGTGCAGTGCTTGTTGCTCCTGAACGCTTCTTACAGGCGGTAAGAATATTAATGCTTTTTAGGCGCTTTATTTGTTCCCTTGACATTTTTTGATTTTACCCTTTTTAAATTTTTCCTTCCAGTAATTTTACCATTTTCCAAGTTTACCATTTTGAAATTTGACCCTTTTGTAATTTTTGACCATTTTTTACTTTTTCCTGGCTTTTGAAGCTTTTTGCCAAATTTCTTTTTTTGGCCGAATTTCTAATTTTTGACATTTCGTACTATTATCTTTCTACTGTAGATTAAAAAATTTTATTTTTAGATTCACAAATTTATGGGAAATCAGCACCAAATGGGTTGTCAAGATGTTATTATTGTTTGTTTAACTTTTTACCTTTTATAAAAAAAATTATTTTTTTTGTAGTTAATAACTGATGGAGCGCCAGGATTTTTTAAAGAAATATTTGAGCTTTATAACAAGGATAAAAGGGTTTTTTTTAATTTAAAAAATTTTTTAAATTTATTTTTTTAAGATTCGTTTCTTCTCTTTTGTTGTTGGCGAAGAAGCTAAAGATTTTGAACAAGTTAGGTGGATGGCTTGCTCAAATCGGGGTTTTATGGCTCATATTGTGTTTGTTTTTTGAATTATAATTTTTAGAAAATTTTTTTTCTTTTTTTTCAAGTTCTATGGCAGATGTTCAAGAGGTTTTTTTGGGGAAATTTTTAATAAAATTAATTTTCTCGTTTAGAAAGTCCAACAATATGTTCGCGTTCTGTCAAAAACTGTAGCTCGTCAAAGAGCCGCGTTTAGTGAAAATACACCTCTTTGGAGTGGGGCTACAAGGGAAAGAATGGTTATTTTTTAATTGTTTAACAAGGGAACCTCCCGAACTGTAACCAAAAAATTTTAAGTAAGAATCATACCTCGTGTTCACTTATTGCCAATTTTTTACCCTTTTTTGGCTTCGGAGCCATTTTTGAATGGTTACGGGCCTTCAAGTTTTGACATATTTTGGAGTGGCTGAGTCCCCCTCATTTTTCATATTAGAGACGATAATGCTCCTTTCCTCCCTCTTTTCTATCTCCCTTCTTCTTCAATGTGGAAAAAATGGTTCCTTATAAGAATTGGTCTCGAAATTAAATTTAAAAAATTTAATTTTTTAGAGTGAACAATTAGCAGTTTCTGTCTCTTTCCCAGTTATTCTACCAAATGGACAATTTATGGGTGTTTCTTCAGTTTCGGTGCCTTTATTAGAATTATCTCAATTGGCACACCCAATTCGTGTTGGCGGCAAAAGTCATTTTATTTTGTTGGATTCAAATGGTTATTTACTTTTTCATCCACAATTAAGACCTTTGGAATCTTCTACTGGGGAACTTAAATCTGGATTTAATAGTGTAGAATTTGCTGATGCTGAAATACAAAAACCTTTTTTGGTTTTCTTTTTTAATTTTTGGAAAATTAAAAAAAAATTTTTTTTGAAGGCTAATCGAGTGTCTATTGATTGTTCTACTGGAGCTGTTGAACCTAGAAAACTTGAAACTCTTTTTGCTTTTGATGAAATGGTATTTTTTACTTAAATTTTATAAATTAATAATAGACTTTTGTGTCTTCGTAAGACTGTCCTTGAAAGTCCACAAAGGAATCTGGAGGGTAGGGTTACCCAAAACTTGAGATTTTCTTCAATACGAAACCCTACCAGAAAAACATTTCGAGAACCCATACTGGAACCCGTTCTGACTCTTCCCATGTCAGCTCGGCAATCTCTGGTATAAGAGAGAACAGTCTTTTTTTTCAAAGAAAATTTTCGGAACAATTTGTTTCTGACTTTTAGTCTTTTACAAAATTTTTAAAATTAATTTTTAATTATTTTTAACATTCCTTTTTTCATTTTTTAGAGGCACATATACCCTCAAAACAAGTAATTATTTTTATTTTTTTTTCTAAATATTTTTTTTAATTTTCAGTCATTACCACGTTGTTTGTATTTCTGGAACTCCTTATACCCTTTTATTGGCTCTTCCAAAAGATGACGTTCAAAGATTGCGGAGAACATTTCCTTTAAATTTGTCTTTGTTTCAATTGAGTTGGTTAAAAGGGAATGATTGGCGGTTACAAAAAGATTGGAAATATTGTTTACTTAATGATAGTGATTGGGCTATTAGGTTTTTTTTTAATTTAAAATAAAATTAAGGACATTCTGCAAAAAATTATCCTCAATTTTTAGTGATAAATTGATTTGGGAATGTGCCGTAATACCAAACTGTAGAAAAATACAGACATATTTAGGTATGGCCCTCTCACATTTTAAAAAGCGGAAGCAGAAAGCGGAAGGGTAAAAAAGCTTAACTCTGCGGAAGACGGAGCGGAAGCTTCAATAAAGGTGAAAAATTTCCCATTAACATGGGAGGTTGTTTCAACAACCTCCCATTTTGATATTTCGGTGTGTCTTTTAGAAGTTTGGTATTTCGGCATTTGATATTACTCCATCATGCCGTTAATTAAAAGAAAAATTTTTTCAGTGAAGAAGATGCCTTTACTGAATATATTAAACAAATGCAAGAAAGTGGAAAATTTCCTGGTTTTTTTTATTTTTTTTTAAATTTTTAAAGTTTCTTTTTTTTCCAGAATTATGTAAACCTCGTCAAAAATTAGTTGAAAGAGCCTTGCTGGATTTACAAGCATCTAATGGATTTTCTCAGCTTTGGAATAGGGAATGGGAAAGGAATAAAAAGTATTTTTTAAATTTTTTGATTAATTTTTGTTGAATTTTTTAAAGGAATGGGGTTCATTTGGCTTTCTTCGTGGGAACTTCAGGCGTTGTTCGCTTTAAAAATGAAAGTTTGGATCGTTTTCTTTATGATTTTGTGGAAAGTGACAATTCAGAAAATTCAGTGTAAGAAATTTAGATTTAATTTAGGAATCCCCTTTGTTTATTTAAACTAATTTTTTTAATCAGAAAATAATTTTAGTTTTTTTAGACCCTCACTTTACCGTCACTTTTTACTTGATTTAAATCCAAACGCTGCAGAATCTGATTTTTTCAAAAGAGCAACCAGACAACCTGAAGGGCAAATAATATTTGATTTGAATAGAAAAAGTTAAATTTTTAATAAATTAAATTAATTAAAAAAAATTTTTTAGCTCGTCTTAGGCATAATAAAAATGGAAGAAAAACAGCTTATGGTCATGCTGAAAAAGATGCTATATTAGCTTTGGCATATAAATCAATTAAAGTAGATGGGGCATTAGCTGGAGTTGTTGGAATTGAGGTTTCTTTTTAATAAAAAATTTTTGGGATCATCCCAGAAGGAATTTGGAGGTCAACTCCAAATATTTGGGAGGAAAAAAGATTTTAGGGAAAGGGGGTAAAGGTGGATTTGGGAGGATAAGAATGGGTTTGCTGTGGTTAAGGTGTTTAGGGATAGAAGTCGGAAAGGAGCATGCCAACGTATTTTTGACATGAGTCCCCTTTATCCGCCCAAATGTTTGGAGTTGACCTCTAGGGTGTTGAACTTCTGGTATGGAACCCTTTGGAACCTTTTCTAAGAAAAATATTTTTTCAAGTTCTTATATGATTCTTTACTTTCTCAAATGAGACATATTGGATGTTTATCAGATAATAAAAAAGGCGAAGAAGAAGAAGAAAATTCTCGTTGTTATTTATTAGACGAAAATGGATTTGTAATTTTCTCAAGTTCAAAAAATACAAAATATTCTAATTTTGTTGAAACAAATATTTTAATACCAGAAAAATTGAAAATGATGGGGGCAAATAATTTAAATATAAATTTTAATAATCAAAAAAGAAGACAGAAAGGAGGAGGAAATTCTTCATTATTTGGTCAAAGAGGAATTTGGGCACAACAAAAAATATTAAAACAACAAAAATTGGAACTTGAACAGAATTTGGAATTGGGAAAATTTTTTGGACAATTAAATAGAGTTGCTGAATGGACAATGGAATTATTGATACGTAGAGGGTTTTATAAAAGGTTTTTTAAATTATTTTTTATGGAGGATGACATTTGGTCCCAAAATTCGTTTTTTTCTGGATTTTAATTTTTGTTTTCCTACTTGTGGTTGTATATTTTTTTAATTTTTAATTCAAAAACATTTTTAATTTTTATAAAAAATTTATACTAAAAAATAAAATATTTGGGATCAAATGTCACCTTTCAAAATTGTAAAAAAATTTTTTTTTAATTTTTCCCAGAGATTATTTTACCGATGCTCAAGCAATTTGTGATCCTCCTAATGATGACTTTCAATCACAACAATCAATTAATAATCCAACATTAACACCCTCAACCACAACAAATACTATAAGTATTACTTCTGCTGCTTCAACTAGTCATTCTTTCAAAATATTTCCAACATTTTTAGTTTGTTTCTTGAAATTTTTTTTTGAATTTTTTAAAATTTCTTTTCAGTCATTTTTAACTTCATTAATTCAATTTATTAAACAATTTGTCTCAATTATTGCAATTTTGCTCATTCCAAATGAATTGCTGTCAGCTTCTTTTATTCCAATTAATAGTTTTGTTTTTATTTTTTTTTAATTTAAAAAAAAATTCTTTTTAAGCCTTCTCTAGTCTTCTAAAAATAACTGATGGACGTTTTCAATGTAGAATGCATTCATCTTTTTATTTGGGGCAAACAAATGTTAGTAGTGATGGGGTAAATGGTGCTTTGTTGGAAAGTGATTCTTATGGTTATTTTTTTTTGTTTTTTTAAATAAATGTTTAGTGGATTTGACTATAAGATACCTTTTAGGATTAAGATACTCCTTACAATTAGTTTAACATAAAAATAGAAATGACATTTGGTCCCTTTATTTTTTCTGAATTTAAAATTCAACAAAATCCTCTCCCCTCTCTCTCTCTCCCTAGTGAACGGGGGAGCTGTTTAACCGTTATGCAACTTTAGGTTGACATATAGAAACGGATTGGGAAGGGGATGCATACGAGAATTGAAATTGAAATCATCAAAAGTTTCTATTCTCGATGACCTAGATTTTTGTTTTACTTGTTAGATCGCGTCTTACAATTAGTTCTGTCTCTAATTACAAGATAGAAAAAAATTTCTATTCCCAAAGACTTAAAATTCAGGCGAGATTCGACTTTTTAAATTAGCTATTAAAATTTAATTTTTTAGAAAGACCTTGTTCACAAAATGCCGCCCAATGTGCTGTTCGTGTATTTGCTTCATGGGTTCCCCATACTAATTTACTTTTGTATTTTTTTAAATTTTTAACATTAAAAAATTCTTTCCTTTTTTTAGAGTAATAATTCGACAAGATTCTCATTCTCAATGTTTTTTTCAAGATTCATTTAGTCATTGTCCATTATCCCAACCTCCGTCAATTCCTTTTGGATTTTCACAAAATCTTCCAATTTCTTCTCAAGATTCTTCTTCAGAACAACAACAACAACAATCAAATAATCAAAATGTAGAATGTATAGTTTCACAACCACAAGAAAGGAATAAACCAATTCAATGTCTTAGAGATGATTTTTTGGAGGTTTATTTAAAATTTTATCTATCGTAAATGCTCTAATATAATCCCTGGGCTTCTGTTAGGCTCCCATCTCTAATAGAAGCCTAACCTAGAAAAATAGAAGCCACCTCTCTATTAGAAGCCCGTTCAAAGGACAATAAAATAAATTAATCCCACTCTAATAGAAGTCCTCTCTCTAATATAAGCCACTCCGAACAGATCCACGGAGCCTCCACTTTTTAATAGTAATCCGCTCTCTAATAGAAGCCATTCAAAGAGACATACTGAAAATAGAAGCCCATGACTTTAATTAGAGCATTAACGGTAATTTAAAATTTAGAATATTTTTTATTTAAAAAGGACGATGCCGATGAAGAAACATGTTCTGGAACAAATATGATTAGAAGAAAAAATTGGTTTATTACTTTATTTAGCTCAATATTAGTTATTTTTGTAACTTTATTAATTTTTAGATGAAAGGTTTTTTCTAACTTTTTTTAAATTAGGATTAATAAATCTCATTCCTTTATTTACTTTAAATGTTTTAATAGAAGCCCTGAAAGTTGATTTTTCGATGGTCTCGTTGAGAGGACTGCTGTTAGGGCATATAGGCTTTTATTCCTTCCTATACATGGGACAGGGAGTATTCCTCAAGTCTTCTCTAGTATCCGTATGGACTTTTATTGGAGATGGGCTTCTATTAGAACTTTTATGGTAAATTTTGTATATATTTAATATTTGTTTTTACATGTTTTTCAAACAATTTTGTTTTATTTTTTTACATTTTTTGATAAATTTTTAAATAATATTTTGAAACGTCCTCCACTAACTTGGTTGCCAAGCCATTTCGTAACTAAATTTCTTTTTTAATTTTTTCGATTATTTTTCTAATTTTTATTTTCAGCTGATAATTTTCGAAAAAGAATTTGAAAAATGGGCGCTGTTTTTGCAATGCCTGCTTGTGCTGCCTCTGTACGGTTTTTTAAAGATTTTTTTAAATTCTTTTGAGAGGCTAGAAAAAGATTTTCTGAAAATTTCTTCCGTAAAATTTTTATAAATTTTTATTTTTAGATGGCCTGCTGTTTTGGAAGTGCTGCTTGTTCCCTTTGCTGCAATGTTTGTCCATCAACTCGTAATTCTACAACAACCCGAATTATGTATTCTTTAATGCTTTTGGTTGGGACTATAACTTCTTGTTTTTTACTTTCCCATTGGCTTCAAAATGCTTTGGCTAAGGTTTTTTTGAATTATAAATTTTTTTAAATTTATTTTTTAAAAAAGGATGGGTGGCTTTGCACTATAACACACACAGGAGAATTGTGTGAAGCTATAATTGGATATCAGGCTGTTTATCGGTTTTTTAATTTATTTTTTGAAAGATTTTTAGTGGTATTTTAAGGGTGAATGTCCGCAAACCAGTTTTGCGGACATATTTTTTACGGTCTTGTACTGGTCAGAAAACACTCTCTGATTTGTAGAATAGAAAACTGGAGATGCTCTGACCGTTATGAGACCATTTTGTTTATAAATCTGCATATGTCCGCAAAGGCCCACAAGTACCCAATTTTTTTCAGTGTTTGTCTTGGAATGGCTGCTTTCTTCTTCATTTTTATGATTTTGATGCTTGGAGTTAGATCGAGTCGTGATGCTCGTGCACAGATACAAAATGGATTTTGGTTTTTTAAATATTTATTGCTTGGACTTTTGGTCTTTGGATTCTTTCAAATTACTGACAAAACGTTGGCTACACGTATATTATTTATTTTTTCTGGATTGGATCCCCTCCTTGTAAACTTGAAAATATTCTAGGGGTAGTTGACGGATCGTAGCTTGGTTGTGATAAAAGGAACGAGGCCAGAGATAAGTTTGGTTACTCGAGAACTGAAACTCGGACTTTTTTGTTACGGAATTGGAAACACGATCCTAAAAAAATTCTGAAAACCAGACCCGTCTTTTCTTCTCACATCAGCCAGACCTTAGTTTTTCTTTAATCCATTGTCAAGACAATTTTTTACATAACAATTTTTTAATTTAGCAATGATGTGGATTGGAATGATTGGAGCTTTTGTTTTTATTCTTATTCAACTTGTATTTTTTTTCTTCCTTTTTTCTCTAAAATTTCTTTTTTTCTTTAAAGGTTTTAATTGTCGATTTTGCCCATGGAATAGCAGAAAATTGGGTTAGAAATTATGAAGATAGCGAATCTAAATGGTGTTTTGCTGGCCTAATTTTCTTTACTTTTGGATGTTATGCACTTTCTGTTTTTGGAGTTGTAATGCTGTTTATTGTCTACACATCAGTATTTTTTCTATAATTTTTAGAAATTTTCAAATAAAAATTTTTCAAAGGGAGCTTCTTGTCTTCTTGGAAAATTCCTCATTTCCTTCAATTTAATCCTCTGCTTCGCCCTTTCTGTGATTTCTCTACTTCCAAAGGTGCAAGAACATATGCCTAAATCTGGACTTCTTCAATCTGGGTTTATTACGCTTTACGTCGTTTATTTAACTTGGAGTGCTTTAACTAATAATCCAGGTTTTTTAAAAGTAGTCAGATTAATAGTTTGGTATAGGTTCCCGTTGGCATGATGGTTAGTGTTCAGGGTTTTGTGGGGTGAGTTATGTGGGTTCGAGTCCTTTCAGGGGTAAATGATTTTTCTAAGAGAAAATAATTGTTTTTAAAATTTTTAAAAAGCTTTTTCAATGAAAAAAATTTTTTTAAATAATTTTAGAAGCATGAAAAATAACTTTATTTTAACATTATTATTTTTTCCATTTATTTAAGGGTTAATTTCCCCCCAAAAAAATTTTTTTTTAAAAATAATCTCCACTTTTTACTAGATCATCAATGCAATCCTTCATTAATTGATATTGGAAGTTCTTCAGGAGGAAATTCAACACATTATCAACCAACATCAATTCCACTTCCTGTTAATTCTATAGTTTCTTTGGTTATTTGGTTTTGCTGTTTATTGTATGCTTCAATACGTACTTCAGCTTATACAGCAATTGGAAAAATTGGGACAGATGGGGAAAATCGTGGTGGTGAAGGTCAGGACATCCCTTTAAGTAAGATTAAATTTAAGAGAGAGAGAAAAAAGGTTAGGAAATTAACAAAAAAATTTAAAAAATCTTGAAAATCTTTTAAAAATTTTTAAAGGCGAAGCTTCAGTTTCAATGGATGATGGTGGGACACGAGTTTATGACAATGAAAAGGAGCGTGTTGCTTATTCTTATTCTTTCTTCCATTTTATTTTTGCTTTGGCATCTCTTTATGTTATGATGACTCTTACTTCGTGGTACACGTTAGTTTGTTTTTTTTTTGATTTTTTGAGGGAAAATCCTGGAGAGTTAACCTCTAGGTTGGGATTGACCCTCTTTTTTGGTTCGATTGGGAGTTGACTTTCTAGGTGTAGTCCCGGAAATACCTACTTTTTTTTTAATTTTTAGGCCAACAAATTTAAATTTGAAAGAAATAAACAACAATATGGCGTCTGTTTGGGTCCGTATTGTTTCTTCTTGGCTTTGTGTTGGAATATATATTTGGACTTTAATTGCTCCAGCTTTGTTCCCTGATCGAGATTTTAATTTTTAAAGAAAAGAGAATTCAACGAAACATTGATAAAATTGTATTTACTTAAAATTGTAAAAACCATCTTCTAAATAAATTCTTTTAATTTTTTTATTCGAATATTTAAAGTCGGTTTTCGATTAAATACTTTTTAATATTTTTTTTTCAATTTTTGCACTCAACGCGTACAAAAACTTTGGCGCTCAAAAGGCCTCATTCGCATTCAAATGCCGCGCTGAACTGACCACAACCATTTAAACACGCAGGCTGTCTAACGTCTCTTTATTCTTCACGCTCTTTCTTTTTTTATTGATTTTTTCTGTCTGCTATTGCTCAGACAAGCAAAAGTATGTATTGGTTAGAGAAAAAGATTTAAACTTTTCAGGGGAGAAACAAGAATTCTTTTTCTCTAACCACTACATGTTTTTGCATTGTCTAAACAATGGCCGCTGACAAAAATCAATAAAGCAGAAAGAGTTTGGAAAACAAAGAGACGTTACTTAGCGTATTCCTCTGCCTTTTAAGTTTTCTGTTTTTTCCCTTTTTCTCAAAATAACTGTTTTTGATTGCGAACTTTTTCTTAATTTCGACGTGCTTTAATTTCATATTTCAGATCAAATTAGTATTTATTCTTGCGATGACTAAAGCTGAGCAAATTGTCGAAAACCGGGAGAAGAAGTTGCATAATACTATGCGTGAATTGAAGATTCAAAAACTTTGCTTAAACATTTGTGTTGGCGAGTCGGGAGATAGACTTACTCGTGCAGCTAAGGTTTTTTTAGAGTTTTCCTTAAGAAATTTTTACTTCTCGTTTAGGTTCTTGAGCAATTGACTGGACAAATACCCGTTCTTTCCAAGGCCCGTTATACCGTTTGAGCTTTTGGCATTCGTCGAAATGAAAAGATCGCTGTTCACTGCTGGTTCGTGGTCCTTTTCAACAGCAAAGTAGAAGTGGAGTGACTAATGGAACAATTGATTTGGGCACAAATCCGACACTAAAAGATGGAACGCTGATAGATGATTTGGATTTGGCTACAATGGAAAATAAACCTTGGAGAAGTTCTGGAGCTGATTTAATTAAGGTTTTTTTTGAAAATTTTGGGTGTGTTTTAACCTTAAGGGCCCGCTTTTCCTTCCTACTCGGGGAGGGGGTTTAGGTAAGGTTATCTCCGAATTTGCAAATCATGGAAACTCAACGGTGAGTCGCGTCGTTGTTTAAACGGTGAGTAGTCTCATCGTTGTTCGGTGGTGGGTCTCAGAGTTGTTTTGGTGTCGAAACAACTTCGGTTGTTTCCTCAACGATTCAACGGGGACTCATCGTCGTTTCAACGGTTAGATTTTCTCATCGTTACTCAATGGTGGGTCTCATTGTTGATGGTGGATTTGCAATTTCGGATAGGAGTCTTAAAAAGGGAGAAAACGGGGTAATTATTTATTTGTTTTTTGTTTGATTTTTTTAAAGATAAACTTTTTTTATTCTTGTCTTTTTTGTGTGTTAAATAAATTATACTTTAAAAGAGGATGGTTTTTTAAATTAGTTGAGAGCGAAACGAGTAAAATTCAGCGTTGTGCCTGCTTTTTTTCTGATTTTTCCACCTCCCCATAAAATTGAGAAAGAAGTTCTTTTGATATCTTGCAGGTTTGCTAGTACTTCATTCTTTTTTATTTTCTACTCGTAATCAGAATCGATGGAGATTCTGCAGAAGTTTTTTTAGAATTTTTGTCACAATCGAAATATCACCTTAGTTAAGGTGGTAATTTTTTAGATATTAGGACTCTAGTATTCCCTTTATAGTTTTTTCATGAAATCTAGTAAAATTGAATGGGACACGCCCGAGTAGGCGCGGGCCAAGTAGGCGCGACCGAGTAGGCGCGACCGAGTAGGCGCAGGCCAAGTAGGCGCAAGGCCAAGTAGGCGCACGGCCCAAGTAGGCGCAAATCTTTTAGCTTAAAATATTCAAATTAAAAAATAAGTCAGTATAAATATTTTTATGTTAATGAGTTAGAAGAAAGATTCTTGATAAAAATTAGAAGAAAGGTACCTATTTTAGAAGAAAGACACCTTAAATAACGATACCCTGTTAGTATACGTTCGTACTGTATGCATTAACTAGGCAGTTCAAAAGTGTATATTTATTTTTTAATCCATTAAAAGCTTTTAATCATCAAAAGACTCCTAACTGTAGCTGGACTTTTTTGTGAAACGCCTTGATAGTCGTATCTTGATTGTTAATTGTACCTTTGTATATACTTCATGTTCCCTTAAACTGGTTAGTTCCTAAAGGCTAACTAGTTAGTCCCCCTTAAACTAGTTGAACTAGTTAGAGTATTCATAACATTGGTAAGCCACAGGAATTATCAAAGCAGCATGGCTCTCACTAATTAACAAACTTAGCAAATAATCCAAAACTTATCAGCAGCTAAGTATGGAGCTTTTATGAGAAAAATATTAAAAGATTTTTTTTAATTTTATCAAAAAATAAAAACATCAACGAGCTTCACTTAATAAATTTTTTTCCCCAAGAAGGGCAGTTTTAGAAAAAGTCCAGTGTCCACATAAAGTTGCTTGATTATTCAGCCAACTAATTAACAAAATTAGTTGAAGATTAATAAAAAAAAATTTGGGTAAAAATTAAGAAATTTACCCTTGCGCCTACTTGGCCCGTGCGCCTACTTGGCCTTGCGCCTACTTGGCCTGCGCCTACTCGGTCGCGCCTACTCGGTCGCGCCTACTTGGCCCGCGCCTACTTGGGCCGTACCCAAATTGAATGTATTAGGTAGAGAAATAAATGTTGCAAATAGTGTGGGAGTAGAGATGTAAATTTTAAATAAATGACACTTTGACCCTTAGTTTAGAGAAAAATAAAAAGAAAATAAGTGGTTAGAGAATACATTAAAATAAGAGCTGTCTAGGTCGGTTCAGTGCCAATTTTTGAGAGCGAAAAGCTACTGTATCCGAATAAAAACGTCTTAATTTGTTCAATTAACTTGGACTTGTTCTGATATTGTCGTGATAAAGTCACACGTTATTAAAAAATCCAATGCTGTAGAGATTTTTATAAAATTTAAAAAATGTATGGTAAAAAATTGGTGATTGATGATCAAAAAATTGAAGATCTTTTGATGATACATTTTAGGCCTGCAATAGCTTTATTTAAATATGTCCAACCTTAATCACGTTAATCAAGGAAAATAGAATTTATCGAATTTACAGTTGCCATAATCGATAAATTTATACATAAGCCATTGCGTCTCAGAATTCAGCACTCAAACCTATATAAAATACCGGTTAGTAAAAAGACCGGTGCAATAAAAGACCGGAAATCCCAAAGGAGTTAAAAGACAGAGTAATTAAAAGACCGGTGCAATAAAAGACCGGAAATCCCAAAGGAGTTAAAAGACAGAGTAATTAAAAGACCGGTGCAATAAAAGACCGGAAATCCCAAAGGAGTTAAAAGACAGAGTAATTAAAAGACCGGTGCAATAAAAGACCGGAAATCCCAAAGGAGTTAAAAGACAGAGTAATTAAAAGACCGATGCAATAAAAGACCGGAACAGGCGAAAGATTTAAAAGACCGGTGCAATAAAAGACCGGAACAGGCAAAAGAAGTTAAAAGACCGACTAATTAAAAGACTTGTGCAATAATTAATTATTGAATGATATTGATTTTATCGATTATATTGATTTTTGAAAAATATTAATTTTGTAAATTTTGCAAAACAAATTATCGATTAGTATCGATTTTTTAAGATTAAAAATTTTTTAAGTATTACAATCACACTCAATGTCCGCACTCAACCGTCTTTTATTTTATGGGATAAAATGTCATTTATTTGGCGTTCACTGCATTATGCCACAAATGCGCGGAATTTTAAATTCGCAAATTCGTCAGACTCAAATGAACAATACTCTAGTGTCCTTTTAAAAATAATGGGATAAAATGTCATTTATTTGGCACAGGAAACATTACGCCAAAATTACGCAAACTTTCAAACTAACAAAATCTCATATTCCCCCACATTATTTCTCGTTACATTTCCAATTTCTCTTATACAAAACTCTTTTCTCTTTATTATTAAAACAATTAAACAATAATTAATTAATGTTTCTGAGCAATTTCACTAAAAAATTGTAATATATCCTCTATTCCAACTTCAAGTTCAATTTTTGAGCCTAAGTAGCATTTAGAGATTAATTGTTGATAATGTTTAACTTGATTAAGAAATTCTTCCTGCATTTGTCTCCAAACAACTTGTAATAAAGAAGAATCATTACTACTCAAATGTTTTTCAATTTTTTTATATAAATTTTCTAATCCTTTTTTAACTTCTTTTGCTGGATATGCTGTTGTTACACGTTTTAATTCTATTCTCGAAAATTGCTGTTCATAACTTATTTCTTGTGGAGATATTCCATTTTCCATTAAACGCTCAATTCTTTCAAAGAAATTCTGAAAAATTTTTTAAATTAATAAAGAATTTTCAATTTCTCAGACTCAACTGTCCTTTTAATTTTATGGGATAAAGTGTCATTTATTTGGCGTAAGATACACAACACCAAAATTACGCAAATTTTTAAATTATAAACAAATGTTAAATTCCCCACAAAAAACTTTTTCCCTAACATCACAATTTTCTCGCTCTCCTATAAAAATATACTAATTCCCCTTTTAAAATTAAAAGAATTTACATGAATTTTTTCCAAAGGTCTTCCCAACATTTCTCTAACATAAATTGTAACATTTTCTTGATATTTTTGTCTAACTTCTTTTCGACGAGCATCCAAACAAGGAATTTTTAATTCCGAAAGTATTGCTAAAAAATTAAAATTTATAAGAGAGATTAAGGGGAGAGGGGGGGTCTGCGAATTTAAAAAATCCTTGGGGAACCTGGACAAAGCTTTAGATTATAAGAAAAACCCCCCAAAGGCTGAACCACATTTATTAAAAAATCCCAGGGCTTCCGCAAAAAAGAAAAGAAATACCCCTATACAAATCCCTCACCTACTTTAACTAAAAGAATGTCTAACCCCCCCCCCCCCTCCTAATAAAGTAAAAATAAAAAATTCAACAAACAATAAAAAGCATGAAAATTTTCCATTCTAACAACGGCAGCTGGACATTTTGAATTTGGCGATTCAGCAGCATTATCAATACCAATAATTATTGCTATAGTTAATTTTTCTAGCCATTTATCCAAATCAACTTTCCTCTCAGATTCCGCAAATATTTTTATTGAAGATTTTGCCAAAGAGCCAAAACGTCCAATTGTATCCAAAATTCCAATTCTTTGTCTTTTTGTTATTGAAATTTTTGAAAAGGAATTTTCTATTTGATTCTGAAAATTTTTTGGAAAATTATCAAAATTAAAGAATAAAAAAAACCATTTGTTCATCAGAAAGTCTTTTTAAGGCAACTAGAAAAGAGCCATAAATTATTGAAAAATAGGAAGAAGGATCACAAAAGTTATTCATTTTTCGTGTTAGTACAACATAAATTGAGATTATACTTTAAAAAATAAAATTAAAAAATTTTTTTTAATATTTAAAAACAATTTTTAAATTTAAAAACTAATTCTTAGTCAAAATAAATAGAAGGCATATGCTAGGTATTGAACCCTGACCATTTTAGTGTATGAACCCAACACCCTAACCACTCGTACACTACACCACTGATTGACATTTCCTATTTTACTAATAAAAGGAAATCAGCATTTTAACAAAAGTAAATAAATTTATAAGGGGAGAAGCCTGTGTACTTACATTTAATATTTAAAAAAAATTAAAAAAATCCACAAACGTTATATGATGATCATTATAAATAGAAACTAGTCCATAAAAATAAGTAGGTAAAGGTTCAAATATTCTTCCAATTGCAAATTTTATCTTAAAAAAATTTTTTAATTTATATTTAAAAAGAAACCTGATCGTTTAATTTATTTTCCATTGTTTTATTTGTTGATTCGCCTAGAAAAAAATTTCTTATCAAAAAAATATTTTAAAAAACCATTTTTATTATTAAGTTCACTGTCCAATTGAGATATTACATCCGTATTTAAATGAAAAAAACGAATACAAAATTTTTGTTCACTTTCTACAACAACACGACATTCAGCTACAGCAGTTTCTATTAACTAAAAATAAATTATTTAAAAATAAAAAAATAATTAAGGATCTTCTCTTAAAGTAAATCAATTTTAAAAGATAAAATAATCCCATCCATAGCTCTTAATTGATGTAATAACTATTTAAATCGATTAATAATGAAAAAAGTTATGGCCAAAATATAACCTCGAGAATGACAGAAATTCCTATTTTTCCAATTTATTCCCTTGGATTTCAACGAAAAATAAGGGAAATAGGGGAGTTAAAAATGCCCAATACCTCTTAAATAAAATATTAAAAAGAAAAACCTCCTCACATTTGTATAAACTTCAATATTCTGTTCATTAATTAAATTATTAGAAGAATTTTTCCAATTATTATTTGTTAAGGAAGAAGCTTCTCTTGTTGCTAGTTCAGAAAAAAATCTATCAAATTCTTTTTTATATAATTTTTGTGCTTCAATATTATAACGATCCAAAACATTTTTATAAATATTTGGGCGTGTTTGTTTTAACCAAGAAATTAAATCTGAGAAAGGTAAAAGTGCTCTATGCCTTTGTGAATGTTTTTGCATTATTATTTCACCAATATGTTGATTTTCTAACATTGAATCCTAAACAAAAAGATAAATTTTTTAAAATTATTTTAGGCCTGCAAACAGGCCTGTCAGTAATCAAAACCAACGAAAAAAAATTTTAAAGGTCCCGGAGAGATTGCGGACTGTAAACTTTGGATTGTGGACAGCGAAAAAGGTTCTTATTGTTTATAAACGATAAAAAATATTCCTTTAGAGTACCAGAAGAAGGCTTAGGGAAAAACTTAAAAAAAACAATCAAAAAAACCTCTAACCATATTTCCAAAAATTGTACTAATATGCGCATAAAATCTGTCAACAAATTCTGATGTAATTTTGTTTAACATTTCAATTCTAGAATGATAAGCTTGCATTGAATTTAATTCAGACTTCTTTGTTATAAAATGATCAATAATTCGAGCAGCACGGCAACATAAATTTATACTTAAAAAGAAAATTAAGAAATATAAAGTAAATATAGTTGATGGTTATCCTAAATCAGTTTTTGCGGACATATTTATGTGAAGCTATAATTAAAAATGATTTTCCTTTTGTATCTGACCATTGTGGAGCTCTCATAAAAATGCCCGCAAAAATTTATTGGGAAAACCTATAAGTACCAAAAAAATTAAAAAAATCAAACCTTATAGGATCGGAAAGATTAGCATTTTTTAAAGCTTCAATATGTTGATCTTGCACCATTTCCAATTGATAAACAAAATCTTCTAGTTCAGTAGCCAATTTTTTATTATTTTGTTGTTCAATATGTCGAAGACTGTCCTTTTCTTCAATTAATTCTACACTGTCTCTAACAAACTGAAAAATTTTAAAAATAAATTAAAGGAACAGAAAAATATTTTAAAAATACTTTAAATTTAATTAAAAAGGTTTAAACAGCAAAAGAAAAATAATTAGGACCCAACAGGATTCGAACCATGACCCCAAACGCACACAGACAACGACACTCCCACCTTAACCACAACAGAACTTAATCAAAATTCGAAAAATAAGTAACATATGTCGAATACGAAAATTGCTAAATTTAATGAAAAACCAAACCGATAACAACGTGTCGTATTCATCCAATTGTTTTTCCACACATTCCGCCAATTCAATAGCTGTATCAATAAGTCCAATAAGTTCAGCAACATTTTGTTCATTTTCCATAATGCTCGATAAATTTGCACTGTCAAGTTGGGAAAGTTGATCATTTAAAGAACTCGAAAACTGTCTAGCTTGGCCTATTTGTAAGTTGGCTTTTTCGAGTAAATGACGAAAATCGTTTTCTTCTTTTAATGAAATTGGCTGCAAAAAGGATATTTTTTGATGAGAAACTCCTTAGAAACCTGATAATTTGTATCCAATTCAGCAGCAGTTTTCGAATCCCCGTCAAAATTTTCTTCATTAAGACTTCCATTTTTTGAAGGTAAAGTATCGACAGGTAAAGACACATTAACAAATTCTGGCTTTTGAATGGGCAAATTGGCATTTGAAAACTTGGAAAAAAAATTTTTGGGAAATAAAAACAAAAAAAACCTTAAATAATTGTCTGATAAAAAACTCTTTTTCTTCTGAAGTGTTTGAATAAAGTTGATATAATTGTCCTTTAATAGTCAAATTAAAGTCTGGAAGAGGCTAAAATATTTAAATAAAATATTTGAAACGGAAAAAAATTTTTGCGGACTTTTGGAAAACGTCCGCAACTCTTATCCGCAAAATATAGACAAATAAATAAAATTTAAAAAACCTTTCTAGGATTTATTCCATCAACAGAACGAATGTCTCTAAGAGCATAATGTTCCTTTTTTGAAAATGAATTTTCTTTTTCCGATTTAACCATCCAAATACGTGCAGAAACGGGTTGAGTTGTCGTAACTGAAATTTAAAAAAAATTTTCAAAAATTTAAAAAGTGTAAGGGGCAAACCCCAGTCTTCCAATAACTCCCTCCAAACAAAATTTCGCCCAGAAAGGCTTACCAAAATAACGTACAACGAAAAAACTGTTCCAAAATTGGAACGGTTGTACGAACAACTGGGAAAGTTGTAGACAGGATTTTGTCTGGACGGAGTTTTGCCCAAAACATAATAAAAACAAACTAACCAACTAAACACAAATACAATTCTCTTCCCTTTTTCAAAGTCTTTTTAACATTTGCAACAGCCAATAATCTTTCTCCGTCTTCTTGAAATAAAGCTTTTTGTAAATTTGATCTAAGCGAAGCCATAATTTGTTGGAGAATAAAACATTAAGTATTCTAAAATAGAAGAAAATTCAAAAAAAATCAAAAATTTTTTTAATCCAAAAAAAACAAAAATCATCCCATTTTTATTTTTTAAAAGTTGCCAAAAATTGGCTAAAAATATTTATTTTGGCAAAACGTTTATTTCCTTTTTCTTTTCCCGTCTCTCATTTTTACACACTATTTTCACTTGAGAGCTTCTGCTCCATGTTTTGCCAATTCCATATTTTGTCAATAAGGGTAAAAGCTGGTTTTGCCAACAAATTCATAGACAAAATAATAATTTTAGCCTTATTGGCGAAATATGTATATCGCAAAATATTCGGTAATCCAGCGAGTTAATTTCGAGATTTCAAGTCGTTTTTTTTCCTCGAGGCCGAGGTTTCCACATCACTTAACTGTGTTAATTTTTTGCGTTTCTAGAAGAAGGGCGATCGGTTTTTAATAAACAAATTAGTTCCTTTGTGTTGACTCATGTTTTTTTTATTTTTTAGATTTTTGATTACTCAAAAAATTAAAAGAAAAAGATGCAAAATTTACTTCCAGGCAAATTTGGGCAAGCAGCGTCTTCAGCTTCAGATTCAATGAAACAACAACATGATCCAAATTCTGGGTATATTTTTTAAATTTACCGTAAATGCTCTAGTGAAGCCCTGGGGGTAATTGTTCGGTTCGTATACCCCCTCCTTTTCCCATCCTAAAAGTATTAAAAAATGGTCAGTCAGACAAAGGGAATAGAACTCGTCGAGCTGTTTCGAACGACACCAAAATCAACCCACGGTCTTAACTTTGGGCCGAGATAAAGACCCCTGAAAATTGAAAAATAAAAGGGTGGACCAAGCTCATTTTAGGGCTAAAAATTTGATTAATCAAATAATAGCTCATTCGAAAGAGCTTGTCGAGCTGATTCGAATGACATCAAAATCAACATAAATGAACAAGATTTGACAAAGTTATGACATAAACTAATCCTATTGTAGTAGTGAGACGCTTTTGCAAAACCTTTCGCTTTGCGCAGGGTTTTTGGCTGTATCTCGGCCCAAAGTTAAGAACGATGTTTATTTTGGTGTCATTCTACACAGCTTGACAAGTTCTATACCCTATGACTGATTGACCATTTTTTAATACTTTTAGGATGGAAAAAGGAGGGGGTATACGAACCGAACAATTACCGCCCTGGGCTTCTATTTTTCAATAATCCCTTTCACTGGTCTTCAGATATGGGCTATTATTAGAGAGCGGGCTTATATTAGAGCATTTACGACATTTGAAAATATTTTTGTATTTTTTCAAAGATTTCCTTGGTGGGTACGATTTCTTGCAAAAGCACTTGGAATTATTGGAGGATTTGTCGCCATGTTTTTTGCTGTGTTGGGACTTTTGACTTTAAGTCCTCGATGTGCTATTGCTTCTCTTTTACAGCTGTATTTCTTAAATCATATTTTTTTTTATTTTTTCAAATTTTTTCAGAGCTGCCGGATTTTTGACTGTTGCTCTGGAAGCTCCATTTTGTTGTGCTTTTGTTGATTTTATTGAACGAATTGCTCAGTTTTCCGAGTCTAGAGCTTATTGGCAAAAAGCTGCGCTTTACTGCATTATGGGAGCTGTAAGTTTTTTTTTAAAATGTGACATTTTTCTTCAATTTTTACAGATCCCTTGTCTTATTTGTTTCGAGTTGGGAACAGTTTTAGGCACTGCAATGATTATTGCTGCAGGTTTCGCTTATGGATTCATGGCGCTTGGGAAGAAGTAAGGAAGCTTTTTGCTAGAAACGTTAAAAATTTTTTTTCTAGAGCTGATCGTGACACAATGATGGGAAATATTGGTGGAGGTGGACAGGACCCTGCATGGAGTCCACAAGTCAATCAACCATTCCCACAACCTGCCGGATTTAATCAGCCATAACTTGATGAGATGAAGAGAGGAGCTCACCTCAATGACACTGATATATAAATGTATTTTTCACTACATATAAAAGGAGGAAAGGTTTTTTTTCAAAATTAAATTATTTAATGAGTGGGATTAGGGTGAATATTAACCTCGAAATGTTTTTTGAAGAAAACTCTTTCCTTCTTGATAAACTCAATGTATTCTTTCTTCTAAAAGACCCTCTAGTTTTCCATTTTATTAATTTCCACATAAATTTTCATTTTATCTAATCCCCCTACCTATCAGTACCAGGGATGTCACGGGTTAAACGAAACTCGGAATTTCCGACTCTAAACTGATCCGAGAATTGTCCAAAACATGACTCGACTTTTTTCCTTCTTAAACAGCTAACGTACCCGACCCGAACCCCGGGCTTTTTTAAACCAGTGACATCCCTGGCTCCTACACGTCTTTTGGAAAAATCTCATCTCCAAACCCTGTTTTCTTCCTCCCGCTCGAATATTCACTATTTTTATTAGTCTTTATTTTTGGCTATGTCTAAACTTGAAAAATATATATTGACATTTTTGACACTATACTTATTTTTTACCTAAAATTAAAAAAATAAATTGTCTGTGGTTGTGTTTTTTGAGGTATTTTTTTATTAAAATATTGAATATTTGTTGAATAAATGTGCACATTTTTTAAAATTAAAAGAGAAGAAAAAAAGAGATTCGATTAAAAAAAAGAATGTAAGGGCTGAAAAAATGCTCAAAATGTCAAAAAAATTTTAAAAATATTTTCCAGACCTTACAAAAATAAATGGAGTATTGTAAAGCTTAAAAATGAGAATTAATTAAAATATTAATACTGAAGGGGTTGAAATGGTAAATTTAGAAATTTGAAAAAATACAAAAATTTTGGTTATTTTTACTCTGAAAAAGTATAGTAGATTAGAACAGAACTAACATAAACTTGGACATATTTGTATTGTATTTGCGGACAAAACTTGCGGATTTCTGCTTGTTTCAATTTTGTTCTAAACTACTTTAACATTAAGAAAGCGCTGTGGTTTTAACGAGATTTGATTAAATGGTAAAAGAAAGGGAGAAAAGGATATGCTTAAAAAGTTGCTATAAAAGATATTTTAATCATGCCTTTTTGCAGAAAGTTTGTTAATCAACAAGCAATATCGAGTAAATGGAGAGCCCAATTTGTTAAGTTCTTCCATTGTTACACCCCAAAGTTCTACTGGAGGTTGGAGAACTCCAAATTTCTTAAATTTAAATATTAGGGTTTTCCAAATAAGGGTCAGTCCCGGCCATTAAGAACTTTTTCGGGAAAGAGGAACGTAGATGCCTAGGACTGAAGTCGGGGAATTGACCAAAAATCATCTTCGGACGGGGAATTGGGCACCAAACCTAATTTCTAAATAATAAAAAACCATTTCATTAAGATCATGGCGAAAAAGTAGTCGATTATTCACATTTAAAGAGGTAATTGCTTCTTCATTGTCTATTGTAAGCACTTTATAACGAAAAGTTGCGTCTCTTTCAATTCTCTAAAAATTAAAGAAACTTAATTTTCAATAAAAGTAAAAAACCTGTAAAATATTTTGAGATTCCTTATCTTTTCCAATAACCAAAACATCATTTGTTGCAACCGAAAGACGAGATTTCAATGGCAGATTGCTTCCAATATTTATTGGGATGACAGAAAAGTCAGCAAAAGTTTTGGCGACATGCTGAAAAGTTTAATAGGTTATTCGATTTAAAAATCAATTTTATGCTAAAGGGTGAAAAAAGACAGCCAAAAATAAAATTTTACCCAGTAGAAATTCTACAGTAATCACCCGGCCTCGAACCAACGACCCTATCATTCAAAATCAAAACCCTTAACCATTATACCACAAAACACCAATAGGTCTTCACGATAAATATTAACCATAATATTCCAATTTTTCTTATAAAATCACTTACCAACGCCCCTTCAGTGTTCGTTCCATTTTTTCTAATTCCAACAAATATTTCTTTTCCAGTGAATAAAACATCAGAACCTTCAAGGTAAACCTGTTTTCCATGTAAATGTGTAGGTGTATCCATAACTTGCCATGCCAAAACATTTAAATGGGCAATAAATTCGTTTGCTCTAGTTGTCGAATTTTTTTTATTTTGACTTTTTGGTCTAGTTAATAAAGCTGTCCCGTTAATTACAATAGCAATATCATCAGCAAACAGATTTTGAACAGGACAGTCTTCTTCTGGTGGTAATTCAATTACTTCAACGCCTGACTAAAATTAAATTTTTTTAATTTTTAAAAATTTTAAAAAACCTCTCTCAAAGTGTCACTAAGATCTTGATGTTGTTTTGCTGCCAAAGCCAAATCAATTTTATTTTTCATCTTTTTATCTTCAAATTTTAGTGACGTTGGAAATCGTAACATTATTGCGTGGGTATACCTCATGGTTAATATTAAAGAAAGAAAAACTTTTTTGGGCAAACTAAGGGGTGGTAAAATCAAAAAAGATTTTTTAATTTGTAAAAATTTTAAAATAAAAAATTATTTAAATTTTTGCATTTTTATTTACTAAATTGGCATTTTATTTATTTAATTTTAATAAATGACATTTAATTCCAATTTACGGTAAAGGACGCTTCAGTATCTACGAGTTCGCCAATTCATTTTCCAGACCATCTTTTGGGCCATAACTTTCTAGGTTTTCCTCTGATTCGAGTAATTTTCATATCATTCGAAAGGTCTCGAGATGCGGTATCTTTTTCATAATTGAATTGATCTGATCAGAGCTTTGTTTAAGAAATTAGAGCCTAATAATTTCGAAAATCACGATTGCCCGTACTTATTCAGCTGTAACTTTTTGTAGAATCATCTGATCAAATTAATCCCCTTAGATAAAATAATCCTCACATCCAGAGCTTTCGTTAGGTATAATAATCATTTAAATCTGTTACGTAACAGAAAAGTTATGGCCCAAAATATGTCCCGATACTGAATCGGCCGATACTGAAGCGTCCTCTACCCCCATTTTTATTTTTGCTTAATTTAATGTTTGCAAGCACACGTGGAACTACAAAATATTTTTTAGCGGTAATTGCGGTTTGTTATATTCACAATCAATTCTAATTTAAATGACAAAATTCTTCTTTTAGATTACGAAAAATGAATATTTTTAGACTTGCGGGCGATTCAGCCCATTTATTGGCTATTTTAATTTTATTATGGAAAATTTGGAAAACAAAATCTTGTGCAGGTTTTTTTTAATTTTTTATTTTAAATGAATTATTTAAAATTAAAGGAATTTCTGGACGTTCACAAGTTCTTTTCTTTGTTGTCTTTGTTTCGCGTTATTTGGATCTTTTTACAAATTTTGTTTCAATCTACAATACTGCTATGAAGGTCTTTTTTCGGATTTTTTAAATTGACTTATTTTTTTGGGCGCTGAATCATATAAGTTCCCCCTATTCCGAATATTTCTTTGAAAGACATTTTCGCTTTCATTGAGGTGTTGCTGAAATTTCTTATTTCGCGGTTCTGATTTCTAAGGTATGACAGAAAAATCGACAAAGGTTTTTTTTCACATTTAAAAAAGTTTTTAATGTTAAAGTAGGGAAAAAACAAGAAAAAAGAAATTCTCCCCCAAGAGGACTCGAACCCCCAAACTAAACCTTCAAAATCCAGAACGCTAACCACTAGGCCACACATCGACAAAGTATTTACATTAAATTTGAATAAAGCTCTTCAAAAATTAATTTTTTAGATTTTCTTTGTCGCTTCATCAGTGGCTACTATTTATCTCATGTTTTTCAGATTTAGAGCTACCTATGATCGGTTTTATTTAAATTTTTTTCCTTAAATTTTATTTTTTCAGAAACCACGACACTTTTCGAATTGAAATTTTATTGGCTCCAAGCGTGATACTTGCTTTGCTTATTAACCACGAATTTACGCTTTTTGAGGTTTTTTTTGAAATTTTTTTACTTCAAAAAAAATCAAATTTAAGGTTCTTTGGACTTTTAGTATTTATTTGGAGGCTGTAGCTATAATGCCCCAACTTTTTATGCTTTCAAAGACGGGATCAGCTGAAACAATTACTGCACATTATCTTTTTGCTTTGGGTATAGAATTCTTTAAAAATTTCAAAAACAAATTTTTTCAGGAAGCTATCGAGGCCTTTATATTCTCAATTGGGTCTACAGATATTATATGGGTATTTTTAAAAATTAAAAAATTTCAAAGATTTTTTCCTTACAGAAAATCATTTGGACGTAATCGCTTTGGTTGCTGGAGTGGCCCAGACCGTTCTTTATGCCGACTTCTTTTATCTTTATGTGACTAGAGTTGTTCAACAAGAGTATGCTTTTTTGATTCTTAATAGAGTTCAAACCTGGGTCGTATATTTTGATAAATCCGGTTTTTCGTGGTTTCCAGGTTTCGGTGTTTAGCCCGGAAACCCTTGGTCAGTCTGGAACAAAAAACTCGAATACCGGGCCTGAAAAATTGAAAATCTCGAACTCTAATTAATCAAAAATAATTAAAAAATAATTTTTATAGGCAAAAAATGCAACTTCCTGCTTAGAGGCATTGAAAACTGAAGAAAAAATTTTTTTATTTAAATTCTAAAAAGAAACAATTTTCTGTTTGGTCTTTGGATTGTGTTATAATATTTATATTCTTCTTCTTGTCGTTTTTTTTGGTTTTTTCTTTTTTTTTTGTTAAAAACCCCCCACACCTTTCTATTTACCTAATTCATTTTTTTAAAAATTATTTTTAAAATTTCCCCTCCCTTCCCCCCAACTTTCCCTCCTCCTAAAGGTTTTGTTAATTTATATTTATCTAATTTATTTTGGTATAGGATAAAAAATATTTAAATTTATTTTTTGGATTTATTTTAAAAATTTTTATAGCTCTAGTCTAGAGATTAATCACAGAGTTTATGAGTCCAACTTGTCCTTCCAGTTTTATCATTGACTTTTGCGACTTTTTTTTGCGGACTTTTCCTGTTTTATTATAAAAATGGAAAAAAAAGGTTAGAAAAAAATTCCAAAAAAATTTTCCGAAAAGATAAAAAGTCGACAGACACAACTTTAAATTAAGATAAGGAATATTTTAATTCTTAAAAATTCTCTCTTATCATTTTTATTAATTTTAAAAATTAATTATTAACTCTTCCAAATGAAGTGTTTGCTCCCCTTCCTTTGGATTTTATTAACAATTTTTGTTTTTTGCACTAATGGCACTTCACATGAGAATAGTGAACTTGTTTTGGTTCAAGCTGTAAGTTAATTTTTGAAAATACTTGAAATGATTGTTTGCGGACGTTTTTTGCGGACTTCTTTTGCGGACTAGTAAAAACCCGCAAATAACTTTGCCAAAAAAGGAAGTTTGAGAGACAATGTAAAAATAAGAGACTTTCTCTGACCTACAGAGAAAATTTTGAAATTTTGGCTCTTTTCTGGTTTTTCAAAAATAATTTTTTTAAATTTATTTTTTAGTTGTGGAGGCACGGTGATCGTTCACCCACAAAAACCTTCAAAACGGATAAATATCAAGAAAAGGATTGGCCTCAAGGTTGGGGGCAATTAACGCCTGTAAGTCTTAATAAATTTTAAAAATTTCAAAAAAAATTTTTTTTAAAGACAGGAATGGCTCAACATGTAGAGTTGGGAAGACGACTAAGACAGCGATATATTGAGGAATTGAAATTTGTTGGTCCTCGGTATAATAGCCACGAAATTTATGTAAGAAGTACTGACTGGAATAGAACATTAACTAGTGCTATATCGGTTAGTTAAAAAATTTTTTAGAAAATTTTTTTAAATTTGCGGACTGCCAAATTAAACTTGCGGACAAAAAATTTCATCCGCAAAAATTTTTTTGTTCGCAAAAAATTTTTTTGTCCGCAAAAAATTTTTTTTTAGAATTTTATCGGGTTCTACGGCCCTGGAAATGATGATGAATACCCAAAGGATTTGGGAGCAAACAAATGGCCAGGATGGTTTTTCCCAATAGCTATACATTCACTCCCTGGAAACGAAGATTTTATGGCTCCTGGAGAATCGGAATGTAAACGATTTGAACAAATAAAAGAACGGATAACTTTAACTAAAGAATACAACACGACTTTGATTAAATATAAATGGCTACTCGATTTTTTGAGTGAAAAGACTGGACAGAAAGTTGACCCTTTCGATATGTGGATGATTAACGATGCTTTTTATATTGAGGTTTTTTTTAATTAAAAACGAATTCTTTTAAATATTTTTAAAGAAATTAAAAGGCAAAAAATTGGTAGACTGGGCAGACGGTAATCAAACACTTTTGGATGCAATTGCTGAACTTGATAATTTACAAGAAAGATGGATGGTTGGGTTAGGTAATTATTTTAAATTTTGTGGGGAAATTTATTTGTTGAATTCCTGATTAGAAAAATTTTGCGGACTGTCAAGATAAACTTGCGGACGGAAACAATTTGTCCGCAAAAAATTTTTGATTTTTTGCTAATAAAAATTTTTCTTGTTTTTTTGTCCGCAGTCCCTTCCTTCACATTCTTTGATTAACTAGACCAGATACCTTTTTTTAAATTAAAGATTTAAAACCTCTGGGTGATGCCAACTTTCGCGAAGAACTTCCAAAAATTTTGGGCGGGCCAATCTTATGGAAATTTATAACAAATATGCAGGAGAAGTTGGCTTGTTCAAAGCGAATGAATTCTGTAAAGGAAATTGACAGGGAAATAGAAGGAAGAAAATCGCCAATGGGGACGCCCTTGTGTAAATGGATGAACAAAATGCGCTATTTTGCGTACTCTGCGGTTTATTTTTAAATTTGAAGAAACAGAAATTTTTTTTTATTTTTTAGCACGACAGCACAATTATTGCAATTTTTGCAGCTTTGGGTTTAAACAAAACGAATTATGACGAGGATGGTTACCCGAAGTATTCTACTTGTGTAACTTTTGAATTGTGGAGGGAGAAGAATACTGGTCAATTTGATGTTAAAGTATTTTTTATTTAAAATGGGGAAGTTTTGGGCTTGTCGAGATTTCCTGACAGACCTGTCACCAGGGGCCGGGTTGAGAATTTTTCCGGTTAACCTTTTATTATTTAAATTTACTTTTTGGAGCTTTATCAATCCCAGGGG
This sequence comes from Meloidogyne arenaria, assembly GCA_036172955.1. Taxonomy (NCBI): domain Eukaryota; kingdom Metazoa; phylum Nematoda; class Chromadorea; order Rhabditida; family Meloidogynidae; genus Meloidogyne; species Meloidogyne arenaria. Next base: position 3,422,046 of record JARQAB010000043.1, read on the forward strand.
AGCAGGTCCGCAAATCTTACAATAAATTTTTTTAAATTCTTTCAACACAGGTGCTTTTATGGAGACCTAACACTAACGAGACTTCCCCTAAAGAAATAACAACAGATATTGAAGGCTGTCAAAGCAATTCAACTCTAGAACAATTTGTTGAAAGATCAAAAAATTATCAAATGCTGCCTTCACCCAAAGACGTAAAAATATTTTCTAAAAAATTTTTTTATTTTTTAAATTTTCAAGTATTGTTCACAACTTCTACAACCCCTAAATAATGCTGCACGTATGTTAATTCAGTGGAAATTGGAAATGTAAGATTTTTTTAAAAGATTTAAATTTAGATTTTTAGGCTCATTCTAATGGGAATTCCTTCAATTGTTGCTAATGTTGTATAGAGAATTTTTGGAAATTATTTAATTGCACCTACTGCTTCAGAAGTTTTATTAAAATTAAAAATCAAAAAATAATATTAGATTAATAAAGAGGCAAAAAATAATTAAAATTAGGTTATTTCTAAATTTTTCTCAATTTATTTTTTAAAATTTTTACTTCAAATTTTCTTCAATTATTCTCTATTTTTGAGCAGTAACACGTAAAACTCCATTGTGAGTCAGATGTGACTTTAAAAATTAATTTTAAAAATTATTTTTTAATTTTAAAAATGTCCGCAAATTTAATCCGCAAATTTTTCAAAAAATTCCTAAAATATTTTATAATCCTTTCCCATCCTATTTACAAATTATTTTTTATTCTTGTCTGGAGCATTTAAAACCTTTAATAACTTGCAGACATTTAAAACATTATTTACCCAACCCAAAATATCACCACCCAAAATATCAACCCCTTTAATTCACCTTAATAGTTTGAATATTCACGTTGTCAGGCAATTTGTAGCTACGATTAATTTCACGACTGACTGACCCATGTTCATCACTTCGTGATTCGTGTTTGCAATGAATGTTTAAATGATCCCCAACAACCTTGACCTTTTTTAAAATTTTATTTAATTTAAAAAAAATTTAAACTTCAATCTCGTTTGGAGTAAAATAGGCAACGTCTAAACCAACTTCCCAACGATTAGGTAAATCATGAATACGAACAACCCCGTCGTTGTGTTGTAAAGGCCAGTCCCATTGTTGGGCTGTCCATTCATGGGTAATTTCGATTGGTTGGGCCATTCGAGAAAATCTTTTGAGAGAAAATTAGAAGGCTAAAAATAAATATTTTTTAAATAAAAGCAAGTTTTTGTTACACTAAAATCTTTGTAAATAAATATATTTTCTCGATCGAAGCTTCAAGTATCCGCCCAACAACACTGATCATCCTTTAAAAGAGGGAGGACATATGCTTCCTTTTCTCTTTTTATCAACAACAACATATATCTTTTCTTAAAGACCAAGGAATGAAAAAAAAAGTATTTTTAAATGTGTGGTAAACAGATTTTGAAAGAAAAAAAGCTTTTAGACATTAAAGATGAAAAAATGAGTTAAACAAACAAATAAACCCTTTGATTTTTTAATTGGTGATATTCTGGGTCAAACTCTAGGTTTTATTAAAGTGAATTTCCTTGGTCTAGTGGATTACGTCTTTGACTACAAAACCTATTTAAAGAGAAAGGGTGAAGGTTCGATTCCAGCAAAGAGTAAACATTTTTTTATTTTATAAAAATTACAATTTAAATAAAATTTCTCTATTTCTTCACATTTTAACAATAAAAATGAAGAAAATAAAAAATAGTAGATATCCAAGTGTTGGGAAAGGAAAAAAAAATAAATTGAGAGAAAAGAAAAAAAAATCACACAAAAAATTAATAAAAAAATATTTTTTTTCTTTTTTTTAATCCAATAATTTTTTTAAATCTCTTTTTTAATTAAAAATCAATTTAATTTTAATTTAAAATATCAACGAGCAAAAGCAAAATTTCTTAAACTTTTCTTTGCAAAAGCAAATCTGGCAAAACTGTTTTCTCCTCCAAATTGGCTTGAACGTTTACTTTAAAGAAGAAAAAAATTTTTAAATTAAAAATAAAATCTCTTTACTTTATATCATTATTTTCTTCAAAATTTTCAGCAGCTCTTTTAGCAAAAGCAAATGTTCTACTTCCAAAAGGATAATCACCAAATGAACGCTTTGCAAATGCAAAATTCCTCATTCCTCTTTTGGCAAAGGCAAATTGCCTTGGGGCAAATCGTTTTTCTAGTAATTGTTCCAAGTCTTCATTGGCTAGATTTGCCTTGAAAAATTTAAAAAATCTGTTGAAATTTTTTATTAAAAAAATTAAAAATTGTTAAAAAATTGGACAATTTAAAGTCCGCAAATTTTGTCCGCAAATTTTTGCGGACAAAATTTTTTTTTAATTTTTTTTCATCTTTTTATCGTCCCTACCGTCTCGTTAAATAAAAAGGAAATTCAAATAAAAATATTTTTGTAAATAAGTGTATAAATAATCCCCTTTTTATTATCCTTTAGGGCAAAAGAAAAGCAAAAAACGTCATTCCCTCCATTTTTAGACAAACTTTTAAAAATATAAAAATTGTTAAAAATTGTCTAGGGAATTATAGCAACTCAATTATTATTTATTTTTTTCTTTAAAATTTTAAACATTTTAAACCCAAAAATATTAGGTGGAATTGAAATAAACAAAAAAAAAATGAAGAAAATTTTGATTAAATAAAAATAAAATAATTTTTTCTTTTAAAATTACAAGTACAAGTACTACAAAAAATTAGGTAAAAGTCTTATCCTTTATATTTAAACAATATATATTAAAAATAACGGATTTTCTGCTCAAATACAAGTATAAAGGGCACAGCGGGAATCGAACCCAACCCAGCTTCGGACAGAAATAAGCGCCAGGCGGGACTACTACCAACTTAACCACCGAACAACTTATTCCTCTTTCAATATTAATTACCTGTATATTCAAATTAAACCTTAATTACCAACCTTTTGGTCATTGTTTTGTTCTCCTTTAACAAAATTTAAAGCAAACAAAGAGCAAATTAAAATTAAGACAGCGGCAAGAGAAGACATTGAAATTTTAGTTGTTTGCATATTTTTCGGCGGCGGATTTAAAAATATAATTTATTTTTATATTCCTTTAAAAATTAAAAAAAAATTTTTTTGAATAAAAATTAATCCAATTAAATTGATTATGCTTGAATTAATTTTTAAAAAATATTTTAAAAAAAAAGAACTTTTAAATAATCTATTAAAAATTAATTAAGACGGAAAAACGTCGTTTTTAAAAAATAATATATTTTTTAAATCGTGTCAGGACAACCCACCGTCCGACAAAATACCGTCCACCCACTAAAACAATAATTACCGTCCATTTAGCTTAGAACAAAGTGTTAAAATGAAATTTTTGGGTAAAGAAATGAAGAACTAATCAGGTACTAACCGAGTATTAAACAATAAAGATATTAAGATAACATAAAATCCGACATAAATCCAATTCTAACGTCAGGACGGTATTCTGTCAGACGGTGTTTTGCCCCTCAACTCTTTTATATATCATTTACTTAAGCAGGTGCTAAAAAATAATTAATTGCGCAAGCAAAAAACTAACAAAAAACGAAAGAAAAAATTAATTCAGATTTAAGTTAAATGCCTTTGAATAATTACCTAAATAGAGTACTTTTAATTAAAAAAAGCTTTTTAATTATTTACAGCTAATCCCAATTAGCTTCCGGCAAAATTTAACTTAAAAAATATTTAAAAATATTTAAAAAATATTCTTGGTACATATCGTTAAATAAAAGAAAATATTTACTATTAAATTAAAAAAAATTTTTACATAATTTTTTAAAAATTTAGGAAAACCTCCTCCCTTATAGAAAATTTTTTTAAATTTAAATTTTTTTCATGTAAATATTTAAGAATAAAAAGAAAAAAAGTCGGGAGTGGCCGTGAAGGACTGAAGTGGATATATATTTGAAGAAAGGCGTTGGGGAATGGCACGCCCATTGAGTAAAAAATATTTTTTTTTATTAAATTAATTTAAGGATATTTAATTGAAACAAATATTTTTGTGATTTTCTTTGAATTAAAAAAATTTTTGAATTAAATTAAAAATTGAATTAATTAAATGAGCCAAAAAATAATAATTTATAATTTTTAAAATTTCCTTATTGAGGAAAATTAAATAACAAAAATTCCGCGAAAATGTTTTGGGAGAATTTATAGAGTAAGAACTTTCTTAACCTCTATTTGAAAAAATTTTCCACCAATTCTGGGACCTGTGGAAATTAATTGAATTTAAAAATGGAATACTCAAATAATTACCCCGGGTAATTATTTTATTAATCTCTCACTGCTGTGGGTACTTAATAGAGTGGGGGTATTTATTTGAGAGAGGGTAATTATTAGAGCATATACGTGTATACGTGGCGGAACGAGCCGTACCGATTCCTAGAAATCTGAAATTCCTGACGTTTTTGGGGTCGGGATTCCGATTTGCTGTAATCGGGAGACTGCTTCCCTGATACGTGGACCTATGGAATTAAAAAATATTTAAAAATTTCTTTTAAAAACTTCTTTTAACTGCGCAAACCCAATAATTTTATAAATCTTATAAATATTCATTGTTTTAGCAAAAATAATAAAAACCAAAAATAAATATATATTTTTATTTAATTAATTTTTATAAAAATATTTTTTACCCACACCCATAAAAATAATAAAATAATCTTAAAAATAATGTCAAAATTAATTTGCAAAAATTAAATCAAAAATAATAAGTAAAGGAAGGAGTGCCGAGAATTCTCTTAAAATAAAATTAATTTAAAAAAATATTTATTTTATAAAAAAAGAAGAGAAGGATACCTAGAAGTACATTAAATATAGTAGACGTAAATGAACGTCAAACTTAATTCTAAATAAATTTTTAAAAGTAAAAATATTTTTTTTGTAAAAGTATTTTCTGAAGGATGAGTAAATGCAAATAATATTTTTTAAAAAAATAAATGTAAATAGAAGGGATATTTTATTTAAATTAATATTGACTTGGACGGAAGTAATAAAGTATATATTAAAGATGATATGCAAAAAACAAAAATAATAAAAATTTTATTTATATCAAAAATAATATTTTTGACATTTTCTAGTTAAAAGACTTCCGTGTCTTTACAAAAATACAGAAAAAAAAATTTTTGGAATTTTTTTTGAAGAAAAAATAAATAAAGAATATTAATTTTTACCGAAGTGACCTTATCCTCTTTCTCCGCACATATCACAGAAATTTTGAATTTTTTGAAAAAACGTTGAAACATGTCAAGAGAGATTCGAATTGTGTTTTCATAAGGTATATAGAACAGGTATATCTATAAAGTATTAATGCCAGAAATAGACTAGGCCAGAAATAATTATGGAACAACTTAAAATAACAGCAATATCTCCCTTCAATATTCACCTAAATTTTTCAAAAAATTTTTTCCAACAAATTTGAATGCTTATCTTGCCAAATCTGGTTTCAAACAAATATTCCCAGTCTTGATTATTTTATAAAAAAAGATAATTCGAAATTAAGTTGAAAATTAACAAAGATATAGACAAAACAAATTAAGTGGTTTTTAATTAAGTTTAATTAAGTTTAATTAAGTTTAATTAATTTTAATTACTCATTAAAAGACAATAAAAACACAAAAATCTTTTTTTAGATATTTTAAATTAAAAAACAATCCATTTTTATTATTTTTAGCCTAATTTGGAAACAAATAAAAATTAAAATAAAATACGTGGGAAGTAATAAAATAAAGTGGAAAAAATATATTAAATGATTGAAAATTGGATTATTTGATGCCAAACAGGAAATTGGATTTTTCCTCTTTTATTTTCAAGAAATAAATAAATGAAATTGATACTAAGTAAACAAAAAATAATTTTCCAATTAAATTTTAAAATAAATCTTGGGGATAGGTCCTTTATTTGGGGGCCTTATAACCTCGACTAATTCTCGGCCCCATAACTTTGGAATAAATGAAGTTTTTAATTTTTTCTAAATTTTGTTAAATAGAGGATTAAATTAGCTTTAAAGCAAAATTAAATTGATAAATTTAAATTAGAAAGAAAAAAGTTGGAAGCAAAAAAACTTAAAAAAAAATAATGGGATTTTTAAAATTTTTGAGCGGTTTTTTGGCCATAACTTTTTGTATAAATCTTCAAAAATTTTGATTCTAGGCTTTTCTTGAAGCTACTTTTCTGCTCTATCAAATGATACCAAGAACACCTAAAATGGTTGACATTTTGCTGAGATATAAGAAAAAGTATCACTGCACATGATAAAATAATTTTAATAATATTCTCCTTTATTTTCGCGTTAAAAATTTTAAAAAATTCGAGTAATTTATTTTTTTCAATATTTTTACTCATTTTTAAACATTATTTTTATTTTTCTTCATTTATTTCTTCCTTTACCTCTTCAATTTTTGGAATTTCCCTTTCTTTATTATTCAATATTTGTGCACTAATTAATTCGGAAGATTCCAAGGCCGAACGTTTTTGATTCCATTCTCTTTCAACATTTAAATCTTCAATTCTTCGCCATTCTTCTAATGAATCTATACGATTATGAAATTCTTGTTCTAGAGCTGTCTTAATTTTTAAGAGAAAATTTTTTTAATTTTTTTTATTTTTTAAATTTTTACTTGTTTTTCACGCATTTCTTTTTCCAATTCCGAAAATTTTCCTTTCCATTCAGTATGGACCTAGAATTAATTTAAGCATGATTATATTGCTCGAGAAAAATTTTAAAATTAAATTTTAAAGTTAATTCCCCCTGGACTATCTATAAAATCAAGGAAGTTCCTTCGGAACCCTCAGGATTCCTCGGGTCTCTTCAATATCGAGAGTTAACTTTTAACGATATTAGCTTCCAAAATCCAACAATCTCGACATTAATTTATTCTTTAATTTCTCAAAAAATCCTCTAAACTCCTCCTAATTATTCCCTTACTTTTGCGTGTTCCAAACGCCGTTTTCTATCAATTTCAGCAGCCGCCCTTTGCAATTCAGCCCTTCTATCTAACCAATTAGACACTCCCGTCAAGATTCGATTATTTTCTTTTGCCGCTTTAGAAGCATCTTCAGCCTCATTTAGAGCTCCGTTTAATTCTAATTCGAGTCCTCGTTGAAGTGATTGGACCTTTTTTTGGATTTTTTTGAAATTAAAAGGTAATTTACTCACCCAAAGATGCCGTGGATCCATTCTTTAATTTTTAATGATTTTTTAAAAAATAAAATTGAAAGAACAAATTCTTCTTTGATTTAGATCAATAAAAATGAAAGAACGATTGGGGGATATAGTGGGGATAAATAAAAAAATTAAAGTTCCTAATCACATGCTTTTTTGTTTTTAAAAAAAGTTTCTTGTTTCTCTGTTCCTTTTGATTTTTTTAAAAGTTCAATTTTTCTTTTAAATGGAAAATGTTTGGAAAAGAATTAAAAAAAATTTTTTTAATAAATTAAATATTTTTTACAGTAGCGGATAAAAAGATAGTTACAAGTGTAAGTAAAATTACAAAACTTGCAACTTGTTTATAAAACAATGTTTCTTCTTGTAAAAACAAATGTTTTTATAAATCATCGCAACATTTTAAAACAAAAACAACCAAAAGGTCATTTCCGGAAACGTCAAACAAACATTCTCTTTAACGTCAACAAAAACAATTATTAATTTATCTTTGATGTCATAAAATGAAAAAAAATTTTTTAATTAAAATTTTACATTTGATTTAACAAGATTTTGAGAAAAGAGGAGATTTAAAAAGAGAAAAAATAAATTATTATCTCAACCGTTGTCAACTACGTAGAAAACTTTTTGTCAAGTATTTGGGAGGAGTTTTATATTTAAATAAAATAAATAAATATTCTTCTCCTTATTTTAAAAAGTAAAATAAAAAAATCTTTTAAATTTAATTCTTATCAGATTTTATTATCTAAAATTCAAAAAATGTTCCTAACCTTTAAATATTTACTAATCCTCGTTATTTCTGAGGTTCTAATTAGTATTGTCTGCTCTGCTAATAAGTTGGTTATTTTTAATGTTTGGGGAAAACAAATAATTTAAATGTTTTACGGAAAATGTTTCTCATGTATTATTTAAAGAATTAGAGACAACGGAAAACTAGGAGATTTTCTCTAACATTTTCCGGAAGAAATGTTAGAGAATGTTTTCCGGAATTATATTTTTAAGAGACTTTCTCTAACCTTTTCAATAAATTTAAATATTTTCCGGAAGGTTCCGGAATTTTTTAAACTTGTTTTTATAGTGAACAACATAATTCACTCTTGGAAACAAAAACACAAAACAACAACCCACGAGAAATGGACAAACGTCATTTATTCAGTCTTTACTCAATTTTAAATAATAAAAGAAGCGATTCCAACTTTCTTGGAGGGTTTGACGCTCTTTCAGTAAATACTCGATCGCTTGAAGGAATTCGAAATAATTGTTATTTCTCTCCTATTCAATGCTATTATATGGAGGAAAGAAAACGTCGGAGTGTTAAATAATTTGATGATTTTTAAAAGAAAAAGAATTAATTTTTTAAAGCTTTTTTAAAACATTCAAGTATCTCATTCTCTTTAAATATTTTCCTCAATTTTATTTTTAAAAAATTTTTGTGATGGAAATAAAGCCAAGCTTCATTCTAATAAATTTTAATAATTTTAATTGTTTGGAAATAACATAAATTTTAATAAAAACTTTAAAATATATTATAGACAACAGGAAAAGAGGAGAGTCTCTCTAACATTTTCCGGAAATGTTTGAGAATTTTCTTTGTTCCGGAAAATGTATAAAACATATTTTCCGGAAGCAAAAATCTCTTCTTTAAGCACACTATTTTCTCTCTAATTTTTCTCTCATCTTCCACCAAAAAGCACTCCTTGCAATACTCCAACCATTCCAACGCCAAAAGGGCCATAGGGACATAAAATTTTTAAATTTTCAAAAATACTCCTTAAAAATTAAAAACCATTTCCTCCTTGTGGAGTAGATCCTCGTCTCGGAGCTGTCCAGTCAATAAACATCGGATATTGGCGTTTAAACCTTTTATTAGAAAATAATTAAATTCCCCTCCCCCACAAATTCACCTTATTTCTGCCGAAATATTTTCAATAAAAATTAATAAAATAAAAAATAAAAAGAATAAATTAAATAAAATTTTCATTATTTTTTTTTAATTTTGTGTTTCGGTAAAAATGCGTAACAATTTAATTTTTTATTTTTTTTGATAAAAAAATGTTTTAATTCAATAAATTTTTTTTAATTTAATTGGGACAACTCAAAACCTGAATTTAAACAAATTTAAAAGAAAACAATTCGGGGAACAAACACAGAAAATTGATTTTAAATAATTTTATATGATTGATGTTTAAATTTAAAAATTTAAAAAATTTTTAAACCGAAGAATGTATTTTTAATTGAAAAATGAATTATTTTTTAATTAATTTATTTATTTTCTCCCCATTTTTATTTAAGTTTCTGGAAGCAAAAAATTATTTAATTAAAAGGTAAAGAATTAAAATTATCTTCTAAGCCTTAACTAGAATTTTAAATTTCAAGGTCTTTTGATGATTATGACGGCGGTGATTCTCCTTTATTTATTGACTGGACCCAGCCGAGAATAAATCCAGCACAAAATTCCTTTTATTATAAAAACAAACCATAGTAAGCAAAAATAAAAAATTGAAAAAATATTTCCGGAAAACTTTTCCGGAATTTAATCTTTTAAATTTTAAAAGTTCTGCCATTGAAAATGGAGAAAGAATATATCCAAGCAAAAATGGCAAAGGAAAAGATTATGGGCCCTTTGGTGTTGGTTTGGTTGGATTGATGAAAGGAGAAGGGAAAGAAGAAAGTGAATCATCTCCTTTAAGTTGGTTAAAAGGATTGTTATTTGGAGGATAATTTCAAAAAACCTCTTTTCTTTTAAATGAAATGATTTGCCCCGCCTTAAAGGGGAGAGGGATTTGCCGTTCTATTCTTCTTTGTACAATTTTAAATTTAAAAAAGAAATCTAAAAAATAATTTTTTATTACATAAATAAAAGGCACAAGATAATCTCACTCTATAGTAGCCACCTTAATTGCCACACTAATTCAATTAAATATTAATATTTAATATAGAGTGAAATATAAATTATAAATTAACAGTTAAAAAAGTGAATAAATTTAAGTTTTTGATTTTTCTTTTATAAAAATATTCTTTCAATAATTAAAATAAACAAAATAAAAATTAAAATAGTTAAAAATGAGCACCGTAATAAGCGATCATTGTCACCATTACAAAGATTGGTTGAGCAGAGGCACAATCTTTGCAAACCTCTCCTTTCTTCCATAGAACCGGGAAGAAAATTTCTTTAAAAATTTAAAAATTTTTTTTTGAAATTTTTCTACCTAAAAATTTCAGGCTTTTCAACACATCCATCTCTCCCTCCCGCAGGGAAGTCTTTAAAAAATTTTAATCCAAAAAAAATTATTAAACTACCATAATTAACTCGTTGGTCACAACCACTTCCAACCCAATATTGCCTTTAAAAATAAATTTAAATTCTTTAAAAAATTCTTTAAAATTTCACCTATACGTTATTTGCATTGAAATTGTAACGCAAGTATCTTGATGAGGTTCGCATTCTAGCGGTTCCATTTCACATATAGGCAAAGGCAAACCTTGACGTACCCGAAATTGGTCTAATACTGTTGTATCTGTTTTTAATATTTAAAAATATTTTTGAAAATTTCCACCACAATTTTCAACACAAATAGTGTGGGGGAAAGGCTCTTTGACTCAAATACTCAGCCTATAATCCCTTGCGTAAAACCTCAAAACTTTCACTAAAAGAACCCTCTCCAACCCTCTAATTTTTTTAATTAAAAATAATTATTTTTATCGCTAACCACTTTCCACTTTAACACAACTCATACAATAAAGTCTTGCAATTGTTGCTAGAGCTGCGGCAGTGACAAAATGTTGACCGGCTGTCAATAACCAAAATAAAGGTAGAAAGACAAAAATGGGCCTTTGAATAATTTCTGTAATTCTCCATAAAAGGGACATGAGAAAATAATTTCACAAATATTTTTCTAAAAAAATTTTAAGAATTTTGGGATAAAGTGTCTGTCGTTGCACGAATATTTGCCTAAAGAATTCCTTTTAATTTCCCCTGTTTTTTTCCAATAACACCTGCATTTACTTAAATTAAAATATATTTTTTTTAACCCCCTTTGTTGATTGGTTTTTATCCTATTTTATTTTTGTCCACCCCCTTTTTATATATATAAAATTCTTCGCTATCTGTTTTTTTTATTCATTCATTCATGCTTTATTCGACTTTGCTTCATTCTGAATTTACACAAAATTTTGCTATTCAACTTTGCTGAACTTTGCTTTTGCTATTGAAAAATATAATTTTCTATAAAAACCCTTTTTTTTGCTTATATTGGAAACTGTTGGATTAAATTAAAATAAATTGCTTTAATTATTTTTTATTGCTTATTGGAAATTTATTTGAGGTAAAAATAAATCGCGCACTTTCCTTTGTGCCGCGACAGCTCAGCCGTTCTTAACCTATTAGCCTCTTGCATTCCAAAAAAAAAATGTCTGCTGCTTTCAGAACTGAAATCGAATCGCTACTAGATGAAGCTGAAGCCATACTAGCAACCCCCAAATCATTCAATGTACCCTTGAAAGGACCCACTCAATCAAATGCCCAATTTAATGATGCCATTCAAGCTTCCCTAGCAGACCTAAACCTTGAGTTCCAAAATTTATGCGAGATAGCTGATGACCTTTCCCAAGCACACACTAACTGGATGTCGCTCCGGAGCAGCATGACAGGCCCCGAACGTATGGCAGACAATTCCATATATGACCAATTTTATGCCCAGCATCCCTACATGGAAGCACTTACCCGGCTAAAACAATATAAAAGACACTTGCGCTCGGCCCAGCGCCTCTTCGAGGGAGCTCTCCCTTCTGCTTCTGCTCAATCCACCTCGCATGCTCATATACCCAAAATGAACCTTCCCTCTTTTAGCGGCAAATCTGCCGACTTTCTTTCCTTTTGGAATCAATTTTCTGCTGCTATAGGAAATATCTCTTCCCTTTCCGACGCCGTAAAACTCTCGTATTTAAAATCTTGCTTAGCTGGCCCTTCTCTCGCAACAATCGAATCCCTACCCCTTACTGACGACTCTTACGGCCAAGCCGTTCAGCTTCTTAAAAAAATTTGACAACAAAGAAGAAATTATTCGCAGCCTCTACCAAGCAATTAGAAATCTCCCAACCGTTCGAAAAGGAGAAAACTTCAACGAAGATTTTGCTACACTTACCGACAACCTAGAATCCATATTAATCCAATTTAGACAACATAATTCTGATTTTAATAATCCTTCAATTCTAATGGATATTGAATGTAAACTACCTGATTTTGTATTAGAAGAAGTCTACAAAACAAAAGAACAACAAGCCGGGCATTGGACTACCGAAGATTTAAAAGAATGCTTAAAAAACATTAGAAAAAGAAGAGAAGAAATTAATGCAGTTCACCCATCAATACCGACTCCACAAAGTCCAAATGTCCAACAATCGCCTCCCCTTCGATTGGACACACCGGTAAGTAACCGAAATTCATTACCTTTTAACAGGTCACTACCAACAAGAAATTTACAACAAATCCCTCCTTTAACCCTTTCTGCATTGGCTTTACAACAAAATTATGTGAATCCGGGCTTTAGACACCCGTGCCTATTTTGCAATGACTTCAGCCATATTACCACATATTGCGAAAAATTTCCAGACTATAATTCCCGCATCTCCCGACTTAATGAGCTAAAATTGTGTTCCCGATGCTTGAAACCCAACCATAATTTTAAAAATTGCCCGATCCCTTCTCAATGCAAAAACTGCAATAAAATACACCCTCGCCCCCTTTGCTATAAAATCCTCGCAAAATTTAGCCAGAAAACAAATATTTGCAATAACCAAACCCACACATCAAATTATGCATTCCGAAATTGCTATGAAAACAACACCCACAAGCAACCCAAAATTTACGAAACTAATCAGCAAGTAAATACTGCCGGGCATTACTGTAACTCAATCACACCTCAGCCCACGATAATACCGATAATTGCACAAACAACCTTTTGCCAAGCAAACAGAAATTTCTCACCTCTCCCACCAAATCCCACCGTAGAGACTAAAAAGGCAGCCGAATTCTCCTCAAGCCCAATATGCAACACAATTTACAGATTGCACTCTTACTTTAACCACAACTACGAAAAAATAAATAAAAAATTAGTTCCCTCGCGGCCGAGTGTCGTTTACTCGACTAGAAATCCTGCTATCCCAACCCCCACTAAATACAAAATGAAAAGGAAAGAAAAAACAAAAATGAAACAACAAAAATTAATCACTACGGCCAACAATACACTCACACCAACAATTATTAAAACAACAACAACATCAAACCATCCACCCATTAACACAACACCAGCTGCTAAATTAACGTTTTGCAACAACAAATTCAGGAGCAAACACTTTTTGGTGAAGGAAGACTTAGCCTCAAAAGGTAATTACAATTTTTTCAACGAAAATTACTCAATCCTTAATTTAAATGACCGACCAAATATTGGAAAACCGGGCCGTGTTCGCCTCTCCACAACGCCTTGCCGTCCTCTTCCACTCATGTCCCTCAACATGGATTTTCCATACTACAACTTGCATCTATTCAACACTCACCTATCCTACCCCAACATGCCACAAAAGAATTTCCGACTTGCTCAGTTGCCCTACCAATTCAACCCACTGCCTCCAACACAATACTACTGGAATAAAAGAAATTGAATGTTCCTGTTGCTGGGGAATGTCGTTGCACGAATATTTGCCTAAAGAATTCCTTTTAATTTCCCCTGTTTTTTTCCAATAACACCTGCATTTACTTAAATTAAAATATATTTTTTTTAACCCCCTTTGTTGATTGGTTTTTATCCTATTTTATTTTTGTCCACCCCCTTTTTATATATATAAAATTCTTCGCTATCTGTTTTTTTTATTCATTCATTCATGCTTTATTCGACTTTGCTTCATTCTGAATTTACACAAAATTTTGCTATTCAACTTTGCTGAACTTTGCTTTTGCTATTGAAAAATATAATTTTCTATAAAAACCCTTTTTTTTGCTTATATTGGAAACTGTTGGATTAAATTAAAATAAATTGCTTTAATTATTTTTTATTGCTTATTGGAAATTTATTTGAGGTAAAAATAAATCGCGCACTTTCCTTTGTGCCGCGACAGTGTCACTCCTCGATAAAATTTGTTTGACTTAAAAATGTTTGAATCTTCTTTTAAAAACAAATTTAGAAAAGGGCCAAATGTTTAAAAATTGGAAGAAGCAGCAAAGTCCATAAGATGCCTTTGAAAATGGGCCAGATAATGACAAGCAAATAGCGGAAGGAATAAAAAGTAATAGGAGAGAGAGATAGAGGAGGGGAAGGAAATGACGCCGTTAAAAAAAGTTGGGGGGCTCTATTTCCATTCCCTCGGGGCGCGCATTTCTCTCTCTCTCCTCTATATATTTAAATGCTTAAATGTGATGTTAAAAGGGGGAAATTTGTTGGCATTTTAGGAAGAGACGTTTTAAAGGATTGGAAGGAGAAAGAGAGAGAAAAAGTTAAAATGAAATAAAAAAAAATAGCCAAAATGAGTGAAGCAAGAACATAAGGATGATGAAGCTAAAGGGAGAGTTGAGGGCTTTATTTTTTTGTTAGTTGCCTTCCGACGCTTTTTTAAACTCTCAGGATGTATAAAAGAATATTATTGAAAGTCAATCACTTGTTCGCGCCACTAAATCCTCTTCCTTTTTTCTATTTTTTTCTTACCGGGTGGCAATAAAAATAAGAGGGGAGAAGAAAGGGGAGAGAACTGAGAAGGAAAGATGATAGGGATTTTACATGTAAAAAGAAAAAAAATTTTAAATTTAAGGCCCCTTGAAAGGTGTATTAAAATGCAACTAAATTAATTAGGCTTCAAGGGCTGGAGAAAACTATACAAAAAATATTTCCTGGAAATCTCGCCTTAATCCACCCAATTTAAATAGAAAAAAGCTTCAGGCATGTAAAATTCCTCCCTTAAATTTAAACAAAGTTTAAATTAAATTCCATCTCTAAATTTGTGCTTTTGCCCACTTTAAAATGCTTAGAGCCGGAGGCAACCCTAGCAAGGTGTCTTGTCTAGTCGACTCATATTTCTCTATTTTTTCAGTATTTTTTCAATTGTTTACATAGTGTATTTAATGAATTCATGAAAATATGGGAAAAATGTAAATAAATGATTTATTATTAAAGTGCCAAGAATAAAGAGGAAAAAGAAAATAAAGGTAATAAAATTACCAAATTTGATTATATAGGCGCTGACCGGAAGGAAATAGAGCGTTCCCCTGACCACAAAACAACTTTACTTATTTAAATAAAATAACTGGCATTTGAAGGAAAAATTTATTTCAATAGAAGACCACCAAAAAACTAATAAAAAATTGCCCTTCTTAGAGCCAAAATTTAGTCAATACCTCAAGTAATTGTTATTTTTTCAAAAAGGTCGAGGATTATAGCAATAAAAGTAGACCGAAAATTGAGGGAAAATTCATAAAGATAGGAGAAGAAATTCACGTAAAATTGTTGGGAAAAAGGAGGAAGGAGTTTAGAAAAAATAAAGGCAGCATCAAACAGCAGGGGATTTCAAATAAACGAAAAAGGGGAAAAGGAAAGGACAATTGACCATTTTTAAATTAAATTTAGAAAATTGCGTTGTTTACACAAACAATGAGATTACATATATCAATTTTATTTAAAAAGAAAAATTTTAAAAAGTAATTAGGGAAAAAAATTAAATAAAAGGAGAGAAATCAAGTTGGTACTATGCGTTTTTTACACACACAATAACACGCAGAACACGTCTTGAATAACATGCATCAATAACATTGGCATTCATTACGCCTTCAACAATAATTCCTCATCCTCTCGTCGTTCAAATTCGCCTTCAAGGACAAAAACAACAAACAATAATTCTTCATCTTGTCGTCATTCTATATCTTCAACACAAACATGTAACTATTTAAAACTTTTTACTGTTTTAACTGCGATTTTCTAATCGCCAATATCTTTGAAAAAATATAGGAATTTTTTTGTTAAATTAAAAACTTTATACAACGGTTTTCCGAAATTATCAGAATTTTTGTTTACGGCGTTAAAATTTTTTTTTGACGCTTGGTCCTTAAAATAAACAATAAAATATTTAAAAATGTTTTCCCTCTCCTATTCTCCCTTCCCTCCTAACGTTTAATTTTTAATTTTTTAAAGCAACATTTTTAATTGTTTTTAAATTAATGTTAATGTAAATTAATGTTAAATTAATGTTCAAATGTTTTATTTTTTATTTTAAGGACCAAGCCGTCAAAAAATGTTTTTAGCGCCGTAAACAAAAATTCTGATAAAATTTTGGAAAGCCGTGGTAAAAAGTTTTTAATTTAACGAAAAAATTCCGATATCTTTTCAAAGATATTGGCGGTTAGAAAATCGCCGTTAGAACAGTAAAGTTTTAAATAGTTACGTGTTTGTGTTGAAGATGTTGGCCCGCGAGAAGAATTCGAATTTGAACGTCTAGTTGTTGTTGTTGGAGAAGGCGAACGGCGAGAAGAAGAAGAATTATTTGTTGTTGTTGTTCGAGAAGTAGTACGGCGAGAAGAGGAATTATTTGTTGTTGTTGTTCGAGAAGTAGTACGGCGAGAAGAAGAATTTGTTGTTGGTGTTGTAGCAGTAGAAGGTTGATTGAAAATGATTGTAGATGAAGAAGGCAGATAATAAACTTCAATCCTTATCTGCCTTCTTCATCTACAATCATTTTCAATCAACCTTCTACTGCTACAACACCAACAACAAATTCTTCTTCTCGCCGTACTACTTCTCGAACAACAACAACAAATAATTCTTCTTCTCGCCGTACTACTTCTCGAACAACAACAACAAATAATTCTTCTTCTTCTCGCCGTTCGCCTTCTCCAACAACAACAACTAGACGTTCAAATTCGAATTCTTCTCGCGGGCCAACATCTTCAACACAAACACGTAACTATTTAAAACTTTACTGTTCTAACGGCGATATTCTAACCGCCAATATCTTTGAAAAGATATCGGAATTTTTTCGTTAAATTAAAAACTTTTTACCACGGCTTTCCAAAATTTTATCAGAATTTTTGTTTACGGCGCTAAAAAAATTTTTTGACGGCTTGGTCCTTAAAATAAAAAATAAAACATTTGAACATTAATTTAACATTAATTTACATTAACATTAATTTAAAAACAATTAAAAATGTTGCTTTAAAAAATTAAAAATTAAACGTTAGGAGGGAAGGGAGAATAGGAGAGGGAAAACATTTTTAAATATTTTATTGTTTATTTTAAGGACCAAGCGTCAAAAAAAAATTTCAACGCCGTAAACAAAAATTCTGATAATTTCGGAAAACCGTTGTATAAAGTTTTTAATTTAACAAAAAAATTCCTATATTTTTTCAAAGATATTGGCGATTAGAAAATCGCAGTTAAAACAGTAAAAAGTTTTAAATAGTTACATGTTTGTGTTGAAGATATAGAATGACGAGAAGATAAAGAATTATTGTTGGTTGTTTTTGTTGTCCTAGAAGTAGTTGTTGAAGACGGAATGAAATTGACTGTAGAAGTAGATTTTTTATTCAACTGTCTTCAAAATTTTCGCCTGCGGCGCAAATAAATGAAAATGTTTAACGCAGAAGGCGCTAAAAATTTTTTGATTCCGCGAAATTTCCTCGAAAAATTTTTCCCCGCCCCCCCCCCCCCCGTGGCGAAATCACACAGCTCTGCGTGTTTCTAGACGTATTAATTTTTGATCTTTATGAAAGGAAGAACGAAATCCAAAAATTTTCTACTCGTCGGGAGATAAACGCATAGTACCATAAATTTAAAACAAAAAATTATTTTTCAAAAATTAGAAAAAGGAATTTTTGTAAAATTCTCATCTTGTGTCGAAACATCAAAATTCAGAAATTCCCCCAATTTAAGCAATAAAATACCTCCATAAACATTTCCAATGATTTTTCAATTTCCTCTGAACTAGGTCGATCGTTTGGATTAGCAGACCAACACCTAATTAACAAAGTAATTTTTTATCACAAAAATTAAAAAAAACCTTTCAATCAATTCCATAAGTGGTTTAGGCAATTTATCAACTTTTGGCGGCCTAAGTCCATCATTTAAAACCATCCACAAAATTGTAATGTGATTGGGTTCATTAATGTCGTCGAAAGGATATTTACGTGTTGTCATCTCCCATATAGAAATTCCAAGAGAATAAATGTCAGATTTATGGGTATAGCTTAAAAAATATTTTTTCAAAAGAAACTTGTAAAGAAAAACCTTTGTCCTTGAAAAACCTCTGGTGCCATCCAAGCAGCAGAGCCTTTGTTGTCACATAAATTACTATTTTGATTAGCAACAGTTCCAAAATCACATAATTTTAATGTTTTGTAGTTCTTTGAGAGAAGCATGCTTTAAAAGAAATATTTAAAAAAGAAAATAAAAGGAAGGTTACTTTGCTGGTTTTATATCACAATGAATAAAGTTGTTTGTATGTAAATATGATAATGCTAAAATTTAATTGGAAATTAAAATTGAAACTTAAAAGGGTTAAAAACCTTTAGATACTTGCAATGACCAATTCAGAACATGAAAAGTCTGAAAATAAAATTTTGAAGTAAAAAGAAAACATTGTTTAGTGTCACCGCGACTTTGAAAGACCATAACTCGGCCTAACAAAAAACAAATATATTCTAACTTCGCAACAGGAAGTCGAGGTCATCTATAAAATGGTACTGGAACAATATCAAAGTCACGGTGGCAGTAAACGATGTGCCCTTATAAAATTATTTTAAAAATACTTGAAAAGTGAGATCCTTATGCAAATGCAACACTAAGGATATTTGAATTTATATTTAAAAAATAATCAAAATATACATTCATCCAGTGATCCACCTTCCATTAATTCAATCACAATACCACAAAATTCGCCACGAAAGAGTGCATAAAGGTTGACTATGTTTGGGTGACAAAAACCATGCAGATGTTTAGCCTCTACCAACAAATGAGAAAGATCGTTTGAATTATTTGCAATTTTAACTGCAACTTGACGACCCTTGAATAGTTAACCTTCAACAGTCCTTTATATAAAGTTAACAAACCCTGAAAGTGCATTTATAAACCGTCCCATAAGAACCATGTCCAAGTATTTGAATCTGACGAACATCAGGGAGGTTAACTTCGCTGTAATCAACTTCTTCCCAGCCATTTTCTTCTTGATAAACTTCAGGTGGAGCATTGCAAGATTCTAAATCAATATTTACATACAAAGGCTCCATTTTACCCTAAAACAAAAGACATGATTAAAATCGAATGTTTTTAAAAATCTTTGGAATACATCCTTTATATAACAAAAGATAAACGATATAACAATTTAATTAACAAGACGACATCATTTTATCATAAAGAATAGATAGCTTCAACAAATATTTAACGCTTTCGACGACCACCTCCTTTACGAGCTTCCTTCGGTTTTGGTGGCAGAATAACTCCATCATACTAAAATTAAAAGACATTTGAGGAGAACGGAAACGAATAAAATTTTAAACCTTCTGTTGGAACCATTTAACGGATTCCTCCTTGGTAACGCGGTGAGAAGATCCAATACGTCCTATAGCACGACGGCGCTTAGCAACACGAGTTCCAGCACGTCCCAAGACAACGTAGAAATCCATCCCGTAGATTCCAATTGATGGATCGTATTTTATGCCCAAGTCGATATGTTCCTGGATTCCAAACCCAAAGTTTCCAGTGTCCGAAAAATTTTCTCTATAAAGTTCAAATTCCTTGACCTGAAACCTTTTCGGTTATAAAAGCAAAGAGATTGTTAAATAACCTTCAAACCACGATCAATAATCTCCTCAGCTTTTGAGCCACGAACCGTGCAGTGAACAGCGATCTTTTCGTTTCGACGAATGCCAAAAGCTCGAACGGTATAACGGGCCTTGGAAAGAACGGGTGTTTGTCCAGTCAATTGCTCAAGAACCTAAACGAGACGTAAAACTTAATGAAAACTTTGAAAAACCTTAGCTGCACGAGTAAGTCTATCTCCCGACTCACCAACACAAATGTTTAAGCAAAGTTTTTGAATTTTCAATTCACGCATAGTATTATGCAACTTCTTCTCCCGGTTTTCGACAATTTGCTCAGCTTTAGTCATCGCAACAATAAATACTAATATGATCTGAAACGAGAAATTAAAACAGTACAAAAATAGAAAAAAGAACAAAACTGGACGAAAGATACTGCGGCTTTTATATATTGCAAAGTATGCGTCCACTTTGAAAGTTAGCAATTTGAAATTTAAAAAATGTGATAGAACACGTGAAAGAAGAGAGTATATAGAAAGAGAGAAGAAAATAGTAAAAAGAGCAAGAAATAGACTAAGACTCTAATTCCATGTTCATATTCTGCAATCCCATATTCCGCCAATATCGTTAAAAATCGCTGTTTTGCCACGCAGACCTTATTGGCAAAACGTGGTTTTTACCATCATTGACAGAATATATTTTGACTGAATATGCGAGAGCTTTGTTTCTCATAAATTATTGATTTTGCCGGACTTTCAGTCTGTGTTTTTTGTAACGTCACTATTTTACTAGATTTCAATAAATTTTTCTACTTTTAGATAAAGAAATCTCTTCATTATTTACATAAATCTGTTGAACGATGGGAGACATGAATGGCGAAAATGGTGAAGATAAAGGATCAAACCGTAAAGATAACGGCAAGGATCGGGATGTTTGCCGTGATTATTTGAACAATATTTGCAACAGAGTTATTTTTACATTTCTAATACACATATTTTTTTAATTTTCAGGGAAGCCGTTGCAAGTTTTACCATCCAGAAGAACATGATAACAAGGCACAAAATGCTGCCGATGAACCTTATCAATTTTGTATTGACTTTCAGGTATACTTATTAACTTAATTTAAAGTTTAAACGTTTTTAACATTTCGAATTTCTTGCTTGAGCGTATGGGCAAACGCATGTATTTGCGCGCTCAAATGTTCTATCGTTCTGTTCAATCAAGTTTTATAAAATTGTTTTTTGAAACAAAATTTGCGATTAATGATTATTTTCAGAACCAAGGCTGCAGCCGCGATAATTGTCGCTATGTTCATGCGTTTCGCGAAGATGTTGAGCGCTACAAGCGCACTGGCGATGTGACGCTTGGTCTTGCGCGTGCTTTAGCTGGTTTATTTATATAATTTTTTAAAAATTATTACTGTTGGGTAAGTTTGATTTTTCAAAGGGCGAAGGGCCTCACCCTTTTTCATGGGCAAATCTTAATTCTAAGAAACGACTATATTTACATTCAGGGCTGGACGCTTATGCTTTTTTATATTTGCTGTTGGTCTTATAGCGCCTTACATTTTCTAAATTCTATTTGTCGCCAGCCCTGATTCCACTTTCACTTTTTACTTTGCGATACTAATTTTCACACATTTTAAGTGCAATAATTTAATTTCAGCATTGATGCGTGGTGATACAATCAACTCAATTCCCCTTTGCAAGGAATTCCAAAATGGGCATTGCGCGCGAGGTGCTTTGTTGAAACTCAAAAAAACATTTAATATAAATTAAGGCCCCCAATGCCGTTATTGGCATATAAACAAAGACGAAGAGCGGCGCAAACGCTTTCATGGACGACATGTTGGCGCGGCTTCTCCATTCGGCGCTTATACTGGGCATACAGCAGGTGCTTTATTGGAATAAAATTTTTCATTGCAATTTAAAAATTAATTTTTAAACGGAAAATGCTTATTAAAAATTTTTTTATCAACCCAAAAATATTTTTTGTTTAGGCATTCGACGCCGTGCTGATGATTATGGTTCATCATATGATGATTACATGCCTCCAGAGAAGAGAATTGCACCTTTTGTTCAGCCTCTACCAGTTCCTATGATTCCGGGAGGTCCAACTCGTCTGATGGTTGATTTAGAACGTCGAAATGCTGAACTGATTGCTGAGGTTCCTTTTCTAAATCTGAAACATTTATTTTTTTTCTTTTAAAGGTTGACAGTCTGAAACGTGAGCTACAACGTGAGAAGGAACGCTATGATGATTTGATGTCTCTTTTCCGTGCTACGCAAGCTAATCAAACAGCTTCCATTCAAACACGTCCTTCTGGAGCTTCTCAACCAGGTATTCCAAGTATGGGAGGACAACAGCAACAGCCTGGTGCAATGCAACAATGGGGAACAGGAGGTGGAGGAAAGGCTACTCCAAATTATATGGGATCATTTGATTGGACTGCTAATTGAGTATTAAATTTAATTATTTTTGGATGAACGATTTTTTAATTATATTTTTGGATCAGTAATTTTTTTTGGACAATTTGTGTCAGTTTTTTAAATTAATATTTTTTTCTAAATTCATCAGGATACATGCTAGGATTTTTTTGGGTCTAAAATATATAAAATTTGAAATTTAATTTTTTCTAAAATCCACTTTAAGTAAAATCCTAGTATTAATTTTTTAATCATATGGTTTTGAGCATTTCCTCTTTTGAAAGTTTTTTTTGTCTTATTTTTTAAATTGGTAAATTAAACGATTTTGATTGATTAATTTTGATGATTCAATCTAGGGGGTAGAAAAAAAGCTTTTGAGATTGATTAGGTAATTAAACATGTTGATTTTTTGTGACTTTTTGCGTCTGTCACAAAGTTAATGGTGACAGCTGTTTTATTTTTTAAGTTTTAAGATTTTGAGATAAAACCCTTTTAATAAAATCGTCCTCTTTTTTCCTCCCCCCACATTTCCTCAATTTTTTCCTTAAATTTAACCATCACATCTAAAATTCTGCTTAAAATGCGGAACAAATATACTCAACTTTGGTCCATTTTATTCGCATTTTTCCTTTGTTTTGATCATTTTTCTGTTATTTGTAAACGTTCTGGAATATTTGGAAGGTTTGGAATCTAAATTTTCTTTATTGACCGTATTTCATTGTTCAGTAGAGGAGGTTCTTCTAGAAATGGGCATGGTTATTCGTCAGGAATTGGGCGAAGCCGCTATCCTTCCTCACATACTAATTATGGGGGTTCTGGCCGGAGAAGTATAACAGATAGATTACTTGGAAGAAATAAAGGAGGGGGATATGGAGGTAATAGAAACCGTGGAGTTATGGCTGGAGCGGCTGGTGGTGGATTACTCGGCCATGGCACAAGGAAGAGTGGTGGATTCCTAGGTGGAGGCGGAAATAAGTTAATAAGGATATCTATCGGGTGTTCTAAAAGATTTTTTTAAAAGATACCGAAGTAGCGGTATAGGGTCACGATCCCGTGCTGGAACCTTCAAAAACATGTTAGTTGGTGCAGCCGGTGGATTCCTTGCTTACAAAGCAGGAAAAGCAATCATCAAGAATGTGGCACGACCTATGATGTGGAATAATCGGCCTTACTATTGGGGTGAGCATACGATTGAATTACTTTTGTAAAAAATTTTGTTTCATTTTCAGGCTCTCAATACCATCCCTCTTATCAGGGTGGGGGGTATGGAGGTGGATATGGAGGCGGATATGGTGGCGGTGGTGGTGGATATGGAGCCGCTCCTTCCAAAACAATGTGCAGGATGGCAATTGAGCCTGACGATCCAGTTTTGGGACAAGTTTACATGTCAGACAATACAAGACCAAAGGAAATTGTTTGGACCTGTGAGATCCATGAGGTAAATTAGGATAACTATTATCCTTGTAATTCATGTTTATTATAGGAATGCTGTGGATATGAATGCTGTCCTCGATATTAGAAGATTTTTTGATGTAAAATCGAATGGAAAAATATTTTTATTTGTAAGGTTGTGCCACAAAGACCAAAAACTTAAAGATAAACACCCCGCTTAAAGGATTGTTAGTGGACATTTTATGCAACTTTAATGTTTTTACTCGCTGCGGAGTCATTATCTTTAAGGTTTTTCTTTTTTTGTGGTATCAATTTTTCTTTTCTATTAACACTTTTGTACTGTTGGCACTGATAACAATTTTAAATAAGGCGGTCGTTGTCCATCATAAAAATATTTAGTAAACGATTTTGGTCGACAAATTTATATATTTTTTAACCTTTTCTCCCTTATCTTTTTTTAATTATGTATATATTTTTATTTGATTAGAATAAATTGATTTGATGAATTATTTTGTATCAAAAATACTTTTTTAGTACTTTAATATCTTTTTAAATTAAAAAAATAAAAATGCCCCTTTATTCGTCTGGAAATACCCAAGCTTGGTATTCACCAAAACAGGTTTTTTTTAATTTTAAATTTTTTAACAGTATTTCTAAAAATTTATAGGCGTTGTGTATCGCTCTAACTTTTGCAATTGTTGATTTACTAGTTAACATTTTTGGATTGGCCTGGAATGGAAAATTCTTCACTTTTGATAATTTACAACACTGGTTCGATTTTAGCCATTACACATTTACTAACAACCCGATTGACTTCCTTGCTGTTGCAATTCTTCGAATTTGTATTCTTTTGGGTGGTGCTGCAGGAGTTTATTGCAATCCTAAAGGAGGTGCTGAAGCTTGTGCTACTCTTTCCAATGTATTTTTTATTTTTAAAAATTTTTGAATGAGAGAGATAAGTGTTTTCATGAAATTCAGGTCTAGACATTTTTGCTATGACCCCCTTCCCTTAGAAATTAATGCCGGTTACGCTCATAGTTTATTGCAGAACTTGTTAGAAATCTCATTGGGGGTTTTCCCTTTCTAACATAAGCATTCAAAATATACTATATTTATTTATCCTTTTCAGTTCACTTTTGCATTAGTCCTTGTTATTGTTGCTTTTTCTCCAATAAAATTGCTTGCATTTTATGAACATGAGGACCTCAAATTTGCTGTTGGAGATTGGATTCTTATGGTATTCTTTTTTCTCCTTTTATAAAATATACATAAATTTTTTTCAAAAAAGATTTGGTGCATTCTAGCAGCTTTATTTGTCCAAGCAATTTGGGTTAGTGTGTTTGCTCGTGTTAGAGAAGTTATTTTTGTTGGCCGTCAAAGACTATTTTCTAATGAAGATGAACAATATTTTTCTGAACTTCAAAGAAAGGAAAGTGAAGTTGCTGACCAAAAACGGGAAACCTTTGTAATGCTTTTCCGACTTCTTGGATATATGGCAAAGGAATGGCCATTTTACAGTGTTGCTTTTATCTTTTTGTTCTTTTACTCACTTTCTCGAGTTTTTGTGCCTTACTTTACTGGACAAGTGGTTTGTTTTTAAATTATTTTGAAGGATTTACTAGATTTTTCGTCTGTGGCGTAAAAAAGAGGATTTGTTTTTTAGTTAGCATTTCCCTAATAAATTAAGGTGGGAGCGTCTCTTAAGGTTGGTGCTGTTTACCGGTTTGTCAACGTGTAGGAATAAGAGCAGCCAGATTTCCTCCTTTTGAACTCAACATCTATGCTTTTGACCATTTAAATTAAAAGATAAACTTCCTAATATTCCCCCAATAAATTAAGGTTGGAGCTGTTTTTGGCGCTGAAGCTTCTTATGAACACCTCTTTAATTATGTCATTATTATGGGTAAATTTAGCAGTTGAAAATTTTATTTAAATTTAAAATAATTTAGCCTCGCTTTCACTATCTAGTTCTGTCTTTGCCGGTCTACGAGGAGGGTTTTTCACTTATTCTCAGGTTTTAATTTTTAGTATTTATTTTTATATAAATTTATTTTAATTTACAGGCTCGAATTGATAGAAGAATTCGAGGGGATCTTTTTAGTTCTTTTGTTAAACAAGAGGTTTTTTCTAACCCAAATTTAATTGGGATTGGAAATCTTGCGACTTGAAATAATTTTCTAAATATTTTTTTTTGCAGATTGGATTTTTTGATGCCAACAAAACTGGTATTATTATATTTCTTACTATTCGTTTAAAAATCCTTTTCTTCATTATAGGAGAAATTTGTTCTCGAATAAATGCTGATTGTCAAACAATGTCAAATACATTGGCACTTTACATGAACGTTTTTTGTCGAAATATGACAATGCTTGTTGGCTCGCTTATTTTTATGTTTTTGCTTTCTTGGCGTCTTACAGTTGTCACATTTACTGCTGTTCCAATTATTTTTTTAATTTCAAAAGTATTTGGTGTTTATTATGATGTAAGGGGAGAGTTAAAGGTTTTTTTTAAATTTTTTTTGTTTTTTAGCAAATTGCCGAAGAAAGTCAAAATAGTGTGGCAAAAGCAAATGATGTTGCAGAGGAGGTTTTGAGTGCTATACGTACAGTAAAAAGTTTTGCTTGTGAACGTTTTGAATCTCTCCGTTTTCTCTCTTATTTGAACGTCACTCTAAGTATTGGTGCGCGTAAAGCAACTGCTCATGTTGGATTTCTTCTTACTACAGAGGTTTTTTTTGAAATTTAAAATAATTATTTTTTATTTTCTTTTAAAGTTTTTACAGATGGGAATTCTTACAATGGTGCTCTTTTATGGAGGTCATTTGGTAATTCAAGGGAAAATTGATTCTGGACTTTTGGTCTCATTTATGCTCTACCAATTCCAATTGGGGGAAAATTTACGAGTAAAATTTTTTTAACATTTTCTTTGAAAATTTTATTAAATAAAGGAGTTGGGTGAAGTTTGGAATGGATTGATGCAAGCAGTTGGTGCCTCTAGAAAAGGTTTTTTGCTTAAATTTTTAAAAGTTTATCTTTTTTTCCAATAGTTTTTGAATTAATTGACCGTCAACCTGAAGTCCTTAATGATGGACACGTTGCTCTTGATGATAGAATTGCTCGGATGGAAGGACGTATTGAATTTAGAAATGTTCATTTTCATTACCCAACACGGCCTAATGTTCCTGTACTTAAAGTTTGTTACCTCATTTTGTAAAATTCTTATAAAAATATTTTAAGGGTCTTTCCTTCACAGTTGAGCCAGGTCAAATAGTAGCTCTAGTAGGACCTAGTGGAGGTGGAAAAAGTTCGTGTATCGCTTTGCTTGAACATTTCTATGAGCCTGAGTCTGGTGAAGTTCTTCTCGATGGTGTACCAGTGCGTGATTATGACCATAAATTTTTGCATACAAAAGTATCACTCGTCGGACAGGTTTTCTTGGAATAAATTTTTTAAAATAAATTCATACATTATTAGGAGCCGGTTCTCTATGCGCGTTCTGGTAGATTAATAAAATAAAAATAATTCATTTTTTTCAAAGTTCGCGAAAATATTGCATATGGAAGCAAAGCAACTTATGAAGAAGTACAACGAGCATCGAAACATGCAAATGCCCATGGATTTATTACGGAAGCACAAGAAGGTTTAAAGGTGTAAAAATTAAATTAAAACGTTGACAAAAAAGGTTACGAAACTGATGTTGGTGAAAAAGGAGGACAAATGTCTGGAGGACAAAAGCAAAGAATAGCGATTGCTCGTGCACTTGTAAGAGAACCAGTCGTTTTGCTACTCGATGAAGCGACGTCAGCACTTGACTCAGAATCAGAACATTTGGTACAGGAGGCTATTCAACGAAATCTTAGGTTAAATTTGTTTTAAAATTTTTCAAAAAATTCCTTGGAATTTTTAGGGGGCGAACTGTGCTTTTAATCGCACATCGTCTAAGCACAGTAGAGAATGCTGACAAAATTGTTGTGATTAGCGGGTATATTTTAAAATATATCTAAAAAATAAAAAAAAATCCGTTTTTAGAGGTCGAGTGGTTCAGGAAGGTGTACACAAAGCCCTAATAGCAGAAGAGGGTCTATACAAACAATTAGTACAGAGACAAATGCTCGGTTTGCTTAATTTAACATTAAAATTAATAAAAAAATTTTGAGGTGGTGAGTTGAGTGAGGACTTTACAGCTCCAAAACACACTCATGGTGGAAGAACTCCCCGTGCCCGTTCTGCTAGAAGAGTTCCACGTTCAACATCGCCAAGTCAGCAAAGTACAGTACAATCTTTTCTTGGTTCAAGTATGGCTAGTTCTTATCTTTAAAATGTTGTCTTACTATTGAATGATGGCTCAGGCTTATTAATAAAACAATTTTTTAGTAATTTTTAAAGTATTTTTTTAATATTGTTATTTTTGGTTAAAAACAGTAAATCTTTTCAAAATTTAAAAATTTTTCAATTTTCACAGTGTAAATAATCTGTTGAGTAAAAACTTTTATTACAAATCATGAATGTTTTTTAAACTTTTTAGTGAACTTTTAAAGAAAAACTTGTTTATATCAGGGTTAGGTGAGAGTATAAAAAAGTTGATCAGGACAACCTCGGAAAAAATACATGTGAACATTTATACAAATTGTGAAAAACAAAACTCTTAAGTTAATTTCTAAACGTATTCCTAAGAAATTCTTTTTTCTTCCGAAAATCCTCGTTTTCAAGTCCACTTACAGGAACTTAGGAGATTGAGAATGTGAAAACTCTCAATATTTTTTCGCGATTTCTTCTTTTCTCTTTCACCCTCCAACTTGCTTTTTTCCTTCCCCCTCTTAAACTTTAAATTTTATTTTAATTTATTTTAGATTTTAAAATAAAAATAATCATGAAATGCAAATTTTGTTGGTGGGCAGAAAATAAAATAATCCGATTATTAAATGGAGAAGAAGAGGAAGAGGAAAATAATAACAACAACAATAATAATCAACAACAACAACCACCTCCCGTAATAAATTTCAACTTCAACCCAAATATCAACATTAATTCACCTACTTCTTCCAACAATACAACAACAACAACAACAAATCCAATTACTGCAGCAAATTCTTCTCGCTCTTCTCGATCACATTCAAGTAAACACATTCAAATTAAGAGGAAAAAGAGAATTGGGGAGGAAACCATTTTTAAATGTTTTATTTTAATTTTAGGGCACCGCAGGAAATTTTGATAATTTTGGAAAGCCGTGGTAAAGTATTTTTAATGTAACGAAAAAATTCCCGAGTTCTGTCAAGTATAATGGCGGTTAAAGTTTAGAGTCTAAAAACTTACTTGAATGTGATCGAGAAGAGCGAGAAGAATTTGCTGCAGTAATTGGATTTGTTGTTGTTGTTGTTGTATTGTTGGAAGAAGTAGGTGAATTAATGTTGATATTTGGGTTGAAGTTGAAATTTATTACGGGAGGTGGTTGTTGTTGTTGATTATTATTGTTGTTGTTATTATTTTCCTCTTCCTCTTCTTCTCCATTTAATAATCGGATTATTTTATTTTTTGCCCACCATGCAAAATTTGCATTTCATGATTATTTTTATTTTAAAATCTAAAATAAATTAAAATAAAATTTAAAGTTTAAGAGGGGGAAGGAAAAAAGCAAGTTGGAGGGTGAAAGAGAAAAGAAGAAATCGCGAAAAAATATTGAGAATTTTCACATTCTCAATCTGCTAAGTTCCTGTAAGTGGACTTGAAAACGAGGATTTTCGGAAGAAAAAAGAATTTCTTAGGAATACGTTTACAAATTAACTTAATAGTTTTGTTTTTCACAATTTGTATAAATGTTCACATGTATTTTTTACCCCCCCCCCCTACCCTGGCTACGGACCTGTGATCAACTCTTTTCTACTCTTTCACCTAGTTCACCAAAATTCAACAAAATTGTAAACTAACAACAGAATTTCCCATTTCCTCTTCAATTTTCATTGTGAAAATCTTTGTTCACTCCATTGTCCTCTTGGTTGAGCCATTTGAGGCATAAATGTTGCAGGCATATAAGGATGAAAACGATATTGATACTGATTAAATGGTGGAGTATTGTAGATAGGGCCATAAGAACCCTTAAATTATTTTTTAATTTTCAATTTTTAAAAAATTCTAGTTACTTGTTGTTGCCATTGTCCATTTGGAGGCCCTGGGTGTTCATTGTGTTCTGACATGCGTTGACGGCCACCACCTTTTTTCCCTCCATGTCTATGTTGACGAGAATTGTGCTAAAAGTTGAAAGATTAGATATTTTTGCATTTGCAGGAAATACCTGAAATTGACCACTATTTCGAAATCCTCGACCACCATCGGAATTTCTGTTGCGATTTTGCCATCTTGGTCTATCTTAAAAATATCTCAAATTAAAAGGAAAATTCTAAATTTAATAAACCTTTAACCACAACCGTCCTTTCACGTTCAGCATTAAGCAAAGCCTGTTCTACTTCACCCACCATAGGAAATTCAAACTCTCCAAATTCATTTTCTCGTCGTAAGAGGACCACAAAACAAGGATGTCCAACAACCTGCCGAAAAGGAAAATAAATCATTTTTTTAATAAAGGAAATTTCTCACATAACGATTGCGCAAATTTTCCAAAATAGTTTGTTGTGGATTAACTGGATAATATCTTTAAAAAAGTATTTCAGTGTCTAGTTATCTTAATTAATTAACCTTAATTCTGCTTCACTTTGACAATCATTTTCGCTTGTAACTTCGTCCTCTTCCTTTCCAAGAGGTAATGCAACCTCAGAGTAAACGGTCAACTGATCTCTCACACATTCCTTGTCTAAATCATTTGCAGGGTCGATAATTGATTTTGATGCGCTTTAAATTTAATTTTTATTTTAAAGAAAAAACAAATTTAAAAATACGTAGTAAATTGTTGTAGAAAATCCATGTCAAGCTCTGATTTAGATATAACTGTTCCATAAGGTTTTGGTCTGAGAAATTGTCGGAGGAGAGTAGAAACACGGATTGATTCGGGAATGTTTTGAACCTTTAAGAAAATATTTTTATTTAAAAAAATTTCAGGAAGAAAAAGGAAAAATAAAAATACCAACAGTATAAGAAAGCCATTTTAACGGAGGAAGTGGTTCCTGATATGAATTAACATCTTCAATCATTTTTTCATCATCTTGCTGTTCATTAGCCTCATTGTCAGAAAATTGTTTTTCTTCAGTTTTCACTTCAGTTTCAATTTCTCCTTCCTCTTTTTCAATTTTTTCTTCTTTAACATCAACAATGTTGTCAGAAATCTTCAATTCTTCGCCATCTTCAACTTCATAATCAACAAGTGGTTTGGCCAAATGTGTAATAACAGATGAAGAAGCTTGATCATCAAAAGTCTCGTCCTCTTGAAAACTTTCCTCATTTTTAATCGAAGATTCGTTCCTTTCTTCAGTCTCTTCAACGGGCGCTCGGTATGCAAACTTGACGGTACATTTCCAAAAAATTGTATCAGAAAATTGTTCAATACGAGAAGAACCAAAATCTTTAAAAAATTATTTTAAAGATTAAAATTAATTTTAATAAACCTTTTGAATCATTCGATGGTAACAACCAAATACGTCGAAATTGAGCACTTTTAAGTAATGACTGGTCATTATAAGAAAGTTTTGGCTTTTGGTTATCATTCAAATTTTGTGTATTGAGTGAGGTATTTTCTACTAAAAAACGAAGTGATAAAAGGTAGATTTAAATGAAAAGAACTCATTTCTTAAATCCCAGACATCTATGGAGAACTTCCTACATAAATTCAAAAAGGACCCACCGATTTATTTCCTAATCCCATGAATTTCATCAAAATTTGACAAAAACTTATCATAGTAAAACTATTTATCCCCCAAACCAACAAATGCCAACGATTCCTTATATTTTAAATTTATTTTATCTGAAGGTCACGCATTTATTGAGCATAAATTGAATTAGGAATTAATTTAAATTTTCAAACTTTTTTCTGTTTTAGGCACGCATTCTGTCTCGTCTGAATTATTTTTTCGTTGTTTAATTTGATGTAAGAATTGCTGATCTTCAATGCTTGTATCCTCCTTGAAGTTTGAGTAACCTCGAATTTTCTTCCAATTTTGTTTGCCATCAAGTAAAATATTTGAGCGAGGACGTTGACCATCACACTAAAAAAATTTTCGAATAATTTCTAAAATTTAAACCGAACATTATTCTTCTCTTTATGCGTCTTTGAACATTTTGCTGAACACGTTCTTATTAAACATTTTGGGCATTTGTAAAGAGCAGTAGATTCACAAATGGCACAACTGTGTAAATTTTCCGTTTGTGGTTCGATTAATTTTGGAGTGAATGGTTTGAGTAATAAAATATTGTTTTCGACATCAGCTGCCATATCAAATTTAAAAATCTAAAAATCAAAAGGAATTTGGGTAATTCTTCGGTTTAGAACCCCAACCATTTTCCTGAATCCCTGACCATTTTGAGCCATAACAAGATAACAGATACCGTAAAAGGATTCAGGAAAATGGGGGGGGGGGTCTAAAATGAAGAATTACCGAAACTTGACAAAATATGAAATTAAAAAACTTTCGCTTTTATAGAATTACTTTTTCTATCAGTTACCAATTTAAAATTACCATATTAACATTATTTATTTTAAAATGTCATATTGGTAAAAATCTTAATATAAAAGACAAAAAGGTTTTTTAAAACGTGGTTTTTTTTTAATTTCTTATGTTTTGTAAAATTTTTTTGAAAATTTCAAAATTTTTCAGTTATGGAAGATATTAAAAGTACTCTTTACGCCGTTCTAGGCAAAAGGAAGCTGGGACAGCCCAAATATACTTTTAGTCAAGGCAGTAAAGGACGTCAACGATTTTTATGTCAGGTTATGGTCGATGGAATAAGCTATGGTATAACTCAAATATTTTCTCGAAATTTTTAACTTTTTCAGTTGGATTCGGAAACTCTACCTCAAAGAAAGATGCACAATCAAATGCTGCCAGAGATTTTGGGCAATTCTTAGTTCGTGAAGGATTAGTGACTGCTCAAGAGCTTCCTCAACTGCAAGTTCAGGTTTACTTTACCTGCTTTACTTTTTACTTCATTTGTTCTATTTTAGCCGTCCGATTTGGAAGCTACTAATCCGCAATATCAAGTGGACGTGAAAGAAGGAACTTCTGCACCTCATCATGTTGATTTTACAAACGATGATATGCTGACAGGAAAACCAGATTTTCAACGCCCTAAAACTTTCCATGATCAATACATCGAACAAAAAGCCGAAGAAATTTCTCAGGTTTTTGCAACATTTTGCAAGATAATACTTTTACATTTAGTCAGAGTCAGTTGATATGACCTCTGAAATACACGGAGGGTGGACGATGGACAATTGTAAGCAAGCCCTCAACGAATTCTGCCAAAAGAACCGTTTTCTTCCACGGGAGTACAAAACGAGTAGAGACGGAACAAATAATAGCAGGTTTATTTGATTGTGCGACTACAGTTTAACAACAAAGTTCTCATCGCATTTGATCAAAATGTGCATTTTTATTATTTTTTAATTCATTTTGTTCGCTCATTTTCTTGATGCACATTGGATCAAATGCATATTATTCTCATGAGTTCCATCCACTCTGTGATGAGACCATTTGCTTTGTTCAACTGTGTTAATCATTTAAAGATCTTGTCATTCTGGCAGGGTCGATCATTTGTCATATTTTTATTGCGGTTGAACAAAGTGAATGGTCATTTTTTATTGAGAAGTAACCCACAAAATTAACATTCAATTTATTTTCAGCACATTTGTCGCAGAAAATGAGCTTTTTCTACCTCGATTGAATCGAAGTATTTTTTCAAAAATTTTCATTAAATTTTTCAATTAAATAGCTATCTATGGACGTGGCCAAGGATCTACAAAGAAAATTGCTGAAACTACTTGTGCATTATCTATTGTTCGTCAACTATTTCATATTGGTCTGTTTGTTCTTTTAAATTTCATAATTAAATTTATTTAATATTAGGTGCCATACCTTCATCTTCCGATAAATTATCTCCAACTAAAAACCGCAAAGCTGATAATGTTTGTGAAATAAATTTACTTTTTAAATATTTGTATTTTTTAGTTGGCCGAAATAAAAGTGCATGTTGATCCAGGATTGGTTACTCGTATCGAAAAATACTTGGACGATGTTGGAGTAGAACCTGTTGTTGATGGATTAGAACAAACAACTCCAGATGCTCCAAAATCTTTGTTAGTTGATAAAAAATTGGACGAATTTCCTCCATCAGAAGATAACTTCTCTAATGCAAGCATTATGTGGGCACCTCCTTGTCAAAATTGGAATCCTTGGAAGTTTGTTCTTTTATTTAAAATTTTGTTTATTTGCCCTTCTAGAGCTTCAAATATTGATAATCAACCAATTGCTTTTTGGTCAATGGATCGAATTAGTGATGATTTAATGATGAGAGAAAAGGCTAAACAAGTCCCTCAACAATTGGTTCAAACGCGGCAGAGGCTTCCAGTTTTCAATGTAAAGATTTTTTACAAAAAAATTTTCATGTGAAATTTTCTTTTTTCAGCATCGTGAGCAAATAATTCGTGCAGTGAATGAACATCCAGTTGTTTTAATTAAAGGATCGACTGGTTGTGGAAAGTCAACACAGGTTTTTAGAAGCATTTATTGTTATCAGAAATCAATTTTTAGATTTGCCAATATCTACTAGAGAGTCATCTACTCGATAAAAGAGGAGCTAATTTCAATTGTTATGTAACTCAACCTCGTAGAATTTCTGCTATTACATTGGCTGAACGTGTTGCAAACGAACGATGTGAACAATTGGGAGAATCTATTGGATATTCTGTTCGTTTTGAAGGAATAACACCAAGACAGTATGGAGCAATAATGTAAAATTTTAAATTCATTTTTTTAGTTAAAATATTTTCACTTTATAGGTTTGTTACTGTTGGTGTACTTATGAGAAAAATGGAAATGGGTTTAAGAGGGATTTCTCATGTTATTGTTGATGAAATTCATGAGCGTGATATTAATACTGATTTCTTATTGATTGTAGTTAGAGATATGCTTCGTGCAAATCCAAAGCTTCGTGTTTTGTTAATGTCAGCAACAATTGATGTATTTTTTTATTTAATTTTTAAAATTTTTTTTTAACTTTTAGACATCACTTTTTACCAATTATTTTGGACGTTGCCCAATTATTGAAATTGAACAAAGAGTTCATCCTGTTCGTGGATTCTTTCTTGAAGATGTTATTTCAATGTTAAAATATATGCCGCAAGTTCCTGAACCTGATAAAAAGAAGAAAAAGAAGAGATCAGGAAAGCCGGAACCTTCAACTTCAAATGCTGATGTTGATGAAGAATGTGATGAAATGTCAATGAGTGTAACAGATAATTTACTTGTGTGTAATGATGATTATCCACCTGAAACTAAACAAGCGCTTGGTAGAATTACTGAAAGAGAAATTCCAATTGAATTAATAGAGGTTTGTTAAAGGAAAATTTATTTTTAAAATTTTAATTTTAAGCAATTACTTTCTGATATTGATCAAAATGGAAAGCCTGGATCTGTTTTAATTTTCCTGCCTGGTTTATTTTTCTATACTTTTTAATGAAAAATTATTTTTTAAAGGTTGGCAAATGATTTCTCTTCTATGGAATCGTTTAATGCTTCATAGAATTTTTAGCAATTCACGTCGTTTTGTTATTCTTCCACTACATTCACAACTTTCTGCTAGAGAACAGCATCGTGTATTTGAGCCAGTTGGTATTGAACAACGCAAAATTATTCTTTCTACAAATATTGCTGAAACTTCTGTTACAATTGATGATGTTGTTTATGTTATTGATTCTTGCCGGTATTTTTTTAAATTTTTATTTTTTTTATCTATCTTTTAATTCAGTGTTCGTGAAAAAATGTATTCATCAAGAAACAATATGGTCCATTTTGCAAATGTTTGGGTAATAAAGATTTTTTTTAATTTTCATTAATTTTTTAATCTACAGGCTTCTCGAACAAATCTAATCCAAAGACGTGGAAGAGCGGGGCGTGTACAGGAAGGCTTTTGCTTCCATTTGGTGACTCGTGCTCGTTTTGATGCCTTAGAAGATCATAGAACTGCTGAAATGTTACGAACTCCTCTTCATGAAATAACTTTAACAATTAAACTTTTACATCTTGGTTCTGTTGGCGAATTCTTGGAAAAAGCAGTACAGCCCCCTCCGATTGATGCTGTTGTGGAAGCTGAGGTTATTTTAGATTTTTTTTTGAAAAATTTACTTTCCTTTTAAGGTTTTACTTCGTGAAATGAATGCATTAGACAAAGATTTGGAATTAACGGATCTTGGACGTATTCTTGCTCGTTTACCAATTGAACCAAAACTTGGAAAAATGGTTTTGTTAGGCGCTGCTATGGGTGTTGGTAATTTGATGTTGACTTCAGGTTTTTGGTTTCTTAATTTTTTATTAATTATTTGTTATTGTAGCTGCTGCCACAAGTTTTAACACTCCTTTCGTTCCAAAAGAACAAATGCACACAAAATTGGCACACAGTCATCGTTCCTTTTCTGGTAATCGCCCATCAGATCACATTGGACTAGTTAATGTTAATCAACAATTTTCTGAACAATTTGATATTGATGTTTCGTCAGCAGAAGACTTATGTCGTCGTTTTTCTTTGAGTTATCCTTTACTTTGTATGACTCGTGAAGCGAAACGGTTTTTTAAATTCTTCTTTTAGCACATAACTTTTATTTTAGCCAACTTTATGATGTTCTTGTTAATCATTCTGGATTTCCTGAATCAGTTTTCACTTCTTATTCAATCGATGTACGTGGACCTGATTCGAATTTGGACGTTTTTCTTTCAATGTTGGTTGCTGCATATTATCCAAATGTTTGTTATTTGAGGTTGAATTTGATTTTTTTAAATTTATTAAAATAATTTTTATGTAGAGATCGACGACGTGTTTACACTTTAGAGCAAGCAGTTGCACTTCTCAGCAATATGTCCGTTTGTGTGCCGTTCAATCGTGGGGAGCAGGCGAATTTTGCATCACCACTTTTTATGTTTAGCGAAAAGGTAATTAATTTATTCAAATTTAGTAACGCGGTCGACCCTCCTGACAACTGTCCTGAACAAGCTTTTTATTCATTCAACTAGTATCCCATCACCAATCGGTGGTTCTCATTTTTCACAGCCATTTAGTCCTTCACCAGTCGTTTCTGTATTAAACAGTCATTCTGGCCCTCCTCCTTAAAATGTTCAGGTAAAACAAACTAGTGAAAATTGTGAAATACCCCGTCAATCATTTGTCGACGAATTTGCTGCACTTTCATTACAATTCCAGCTAAGAACCAATTGTATTTCTTGCAAACAATTATCAATGATTTCTCCGTTACAATTATTGCTTTTTGGCTCTAGAAGGGTTGAAGCGATTGGTGCTGATAAAGTTCGATTGGACAATATGTAAATTTTTATTTATTACAAAAAAAATATTTTTATAAAAATATTTTAGGATTCCTCTAAATTTATCGGCAAAAATGGCTGCAAAAATTGTTGCATTGCGTCCTTGTATAGAAGCGTTAGTTGTTCGTTCATGCATGCATCCTGAACAACTTTCTGATCAACCTAAACAAGTTATCTAATTTATTAATATTTTTTTAATTTCTATTTTCTAATAGGATAAAATTCTTACTGCCTTAATTCGTGAACTTTCTTCTGATAGAGCTTGGATTCCAAGTGGTGAGGAAGGACTTGAACCTGTCGAACAATCTTCTTCATCAAAGGCAAATGCACATCAATTTAATGTGAATGAACAAAGATCTTATGCTACTCCACTAAACCAAACGTTTATTTAAAATTATTTTTTTAGCTTTGAAAATTTTTTTTTATTTAGATTGAATTTATCTTCTTCTGCTCCTGTTCCTCTTCGTTCTTTAAAACGCCCTTATGGATCTCCGCCATCTATTGTTGACGTGTATGGCAATCAGCCATCACCTTTAACACGTTTAGTTTCTTTATTGTTTTTTTGTTTAATCTAGTTCTTTCAGAGCCTAATAGTCTTGCACAAGAGGCGGTTGCGGCTGCTACTGGATTGGCATCATCAGCAGATTTTGGTGGTCGAAGAACTCCATATACAGCAAATTCTCCTTCTGGTGGGGATTACAGCTCAATGGCCGGCTACGGGTGCGACTATGGGTTAATTTATAGAATTTATCCTAATAGTTATATCAGAAAAAGATTATGAGTAAAATTTTTTAGTAAAAATTTAAATTCTAGACCAGGCTCCTATTATGGAAACCCTCAAAATCAACAAAATCAGTTGCCACAAGGATTACAACAATTCAATGGTATGAATGGGAGAGGAATGAGAGGATTTGGTGGTCGAGGAAGAGGACATGGTGGAGGAGGTGGTGGTGGTCGACGTCATGGGGGCTTTCGAAGAAGGCGAGGCAATTGATATACCTATTTTATATTAAATAAAAGATTTTTAAATAATTTTTGTTAAGTTAGCGATTTATTCGTTATTTATTATGAAAAAGTGTTTCTCAAATTTATTATTTTATAAATGATTTCTTTCGTATGTTTTATTGATTATGAATGGAATGTTTTCCATTATTTTTATCTATAGTTTATTTTTTGTTATTTTTTTATATTTATGTTTAGGTGAAGGATGGTTCATTCTCCTCCATTTAATATTTTTATCAGGTCAAGTTTATTTCGACCGCGAAACATTTTTGGAAGCATTACAAAACTTCAACATAATTTTTTATCAACGATGCATCAAGAACCACCCCCTTTGAAAGAAATCAACATTTTGAAAGATGATGTAAATTCAAATGTTTTCGATGTCCAGCTTAATCGTGCAGAGAAGCGTAATACTTTTACTGACAGTTTTTGGAGGTTTTTATTTTATTAATAGCTTTTTAATGTTTTGTAATTTTGAGGGAATTAAAAACAGCCTTTTCATATTTGGCAGAAGAGCCAACATGCAGATCTATTGTCTTATCTGCGAATGGGCCTGTTTTTTGTGCAGGCATTGATCTAAAAGAAGGAATAGTGGTTTGTTTAATTTAAATAACAGCGTTAGTCATTTATAATAGGAAACTTCAAAAATAATGTCAAACGAGGAATTCGATGTTGCAAGAAAATCTCGTTCTATGAGAGAATTGATCAAGCGCTATCAAGAAAGTTTTTCATCTTTGGAGGAATGTCCAAAACCAGTGAGTATTTTGGTTATTTTTGAATAAGAATTATATTTTTTAGGTAATTGCTGCAATTCATTCATATTGTATTGGTGCTGGAATTAACTTGGTTGCATGTGCAGATGTGAGGTATTCCTCCAATGATGCAGTTTTTTCTATTAGAGTAAAAATTTAAATCTTAATTTAATAAGTCAAATTTTAATTTAAGGAAGTTGATATTGGAATAGCAGCAGATGTTGGAATATTACAACGAATTCATAGAATTGTAGGAAATGATAGTTGGTCGAGAGAAATGGCTTTTACTGGAAGGGATGCGAATGCAGATGAAGCGATGAGAATGGGTTTTTATAAAAATTTTGCTTTTTTTATTTTTATTTTTAAAGGTTTTATATCTCGTACATTTGATACAAAAGAGGATTGTTATGAAGCTGCAATGAGTTTAGCTAGACAAATTGCTTCTAAAAGTCCTGTTGCTGTTCAAGGTACAAAATTGGCAATGAATTACGCTCGGTCACACGGAATTGAGGTTTCTTTAAATAAAATTTTTTGATGAATTCTATTTTGACATTTTAAAGGATTCGTCTGAATGGATTAGAAATTGGAATGCATCAATGCTTCAAACTATAGACATCAGTGAGAATGTTAAAGCAAAATTGTCAAAAACAAGTGATAACCCTGTATTTAAAGATTTTTAAACAATTTTAAAATTTTTTATATGTTAGGACATATGTAAATTTTTTAGGAAATGAAAATATTTTCTCATGTATTTTTTTGTAATTAAAATTAAATATTTTTCTTATGAATACTTGAATTAAAAATAATTTTTTTAATTAAAAATATTTTTTCTTCTAATTTAAAGGATTTATTTTCAATTTTTCAAAAATTAGAAATCTATCAAAATGCTCAATACAGGGTAATTATTTTTAAATATTCTAGTTTAATTAAAAAACATTTTAAACAGAAAATTCCTCGGAAAAACAATTTTGATAACTGGTGCTTCACGTGGAATTGGTAAAGAAATTGCATTAAAATTAGCAAAAGATGGGGCAAATATTGTAATTTGTGCAAAAACAGCTCAAGAACATGCAAAACTTTCTGGGACTATTTACAGTGCAGCGGATGAAATTAAAAAGGTTTTCTAGTCTGTTAATTAGTATAGGTAAATAAATTGAATTTTAGATAGGGGGAAAGGCATTGCCTCTTCAAGTAGATGTGCGAGAAGAGACACAGGTTCAGGATGCTGTTGAAAAAGCGGTATAGTTGAGGTTTTCTGCAAGGAAATCTTTGTCTTTTCAAAGGTTCGTGAATTTGGAGGTATCGATATTTTGGTTAACAATGCGAGTGCTATTTCATTGACTGGGACACTTGATACATCTATGAAGAAATATGACCTTATGCATCAAGTCAATATACGAGGAACATTTCTTGTGTAAGGTTTTTTGATCATTTGTATTGAATTAAAAATAGTATTAAAGAGAATCGATTTTGTGGCATCGGTGGTTCAGTGGTAGAATGCTCGCCTGCCACGCGGGCGGCCCGGGTTCGATTCAGGGTTGCGTCGTAATTACGAATTACGATTACGAATTACGAATTACGGCGTTTTTTGAGTTACGAATTACGAATTACGATTACGAAAATATCGTGAAAAATTACGAATTACGAAAATAAAAAATAAAAATTACGAAAAATATTATTGCCCTCCGTTACGTATTAATTAATTTTTAGAAGGAAAAGGGAAAGGAATATTTAATTTTTCTTTTACAATTTATTTTGTTTATCGGTGGTTGAGTGGTTTACAAGTCGGGCTTCACTCACTGTGATATTTTGTGGGGCTTGGTTCGAATCCATGATTGGGAAATGAAGTTTAAACAATTCTTTTTTTCAGAAATAAATGTTTTTACACTTTGATTTTGATTTAAATTTGTAAATTTATTTTTTTTAATATCTTAAAATTGAAAAAACTTTAAAATTCTTAATTTAGTCATGAATTTTCTAAAATTTTCGCCTGCGGCGCAGAAAATCTATGAGTTCTGGCTTCCGCTCTAACAAATGAATTTTTTCTCTTAAGGCTTTCCAAAATTGTCAAAATTTTCGCCTGCGGCGCAGAAAAGTGATCTGAGATTAACAACGAGATCAAGATCGTTTTATTCACGGGTCGTTTTATTTTTACTAGGATTGAGTGAGAGTGATATCACATGATATCAAACTTGAATCTGGGATGATGATTTCGCATGATTGATTGAAGATATATCGGGGGATTAAGGGGATTAAGAGGGATATCAGGGAACTAATTGGGATGTGAAATAATATTAGAGCAATATGAGGACTTGGAGGGATTAATGGGAAAAGCAAAAATTATTAATAAATTTTGATTTTTTAAATTAATTTAAATATTTTTTAAAAATTACGAATTACGATT
Source organism: Meloidogyne arenaria (assembly GCA_036172955.1). NCBI lineage: Eukaryota > Metazoa > Nematoda > Chromadorea > Rhabditida > Meloidogynidae > Meloidogyne > Meloidogyne arenaria. The sequence goes on from JARQAB010000043.1 coordinate 3,463,469, forward strand.
ACGAATTACGAATTACGGCATTTTTTGAGTTACGAATTACGATTACGAAATTTTTTTAAAAATTACGAATTACGATTACGAAAAAAAATTTTCGATTACGACGCAACTCTGGTTCGATTCCCGGTCGATGCAATATTTTTTTATTATTTCTTCGATCATTAATTTTTTCAATCCGATAATTATTTAAATAAATTTTTAAGGTCTCAAAAGTGTGTGCCTTACTTAAAACAAGCAAAAAATCCTCATATTCTTAATTTGAGTCCACCACTTGATTTGAATCCGATGTGGTTTAGCAGACATTGCGGTTAGATTTTTAGTTTGAAATATTTTTGTTTGAATTTTTAAAGCTTATACAATGTCAAAGTATGGAATGTCAATGTGTGTTTTGGGAATGCATGAAGAATTTCGGAAAGATAATATTGCTGTTAATGCTATTTGGCCTCGGACTGCCATTTGGACTGCTGCATTGGACATGCTTACAGAAGGAAAAGGAAAACAAATGAGCAGAAAGGTTCAAGATATTTTCTTTAAAAAAATTTTTTATAAATAATTTTTAAATTTATTAAGCCAACAATTATGGCTGATGCAGCATATATTATTTTGAGCAGAAATTCAAGAGACTTTACCGGCAATTTTTGTCTTGATGAAGATGTATTAAAAGAGGAAGGAATCACTGACTTTTCACAATATTCATACGAACCAAGTATTAACTTTTAATTAAAATTATTTTTCTATCTTTTTTATTTAGATGCTGAACTGCTCCCAGATTTTTTTGTACCCGGAGCTGAGTTTAAAGCTTATCTTCCATGGAAGAAAATGTTTGAAAAGAGCAAGATTTAAACGTTATACTTTTAAAAATTTGGCCTATAAAACTAAATATTAAGCAGAAAAATATTTTGTAAATTTTTTTAAAGAATTTAATATGTAGATAAAAAGTAATTGGAATTTTCATTTTCTAGATTCATTTTTAATCTTGAAATATTTTTTTATTTAAAAGGAATTTTAATTTAATTTTACAGAATTTAATAATAATTTAGACGAATTCAGAAAGGTACAATGGTATCAACAGATAAATTACGAAAAAATAGTAGTCAAAGCTATGAGAACGGGGTATTAAATTTTTTTAAAATTATTCTTTTTAAAAATATTATTTTTTAACAGCATATTTTTGAACGCGATAGACAATTGATGGATAGTTTTATTTATACAATTTTGATGTTTAGGCAATGTATTATGGTTTGTTTTTATTAAATTCTTAATTTATATTTAATTTATTAGTTGGAAGATTTCTTCGAATTGTTGATGGCTCTTTGTGGACAAAAATGTGCAAAGCTTTTTTCTTCGCATGAACAACTTCTTGAATTTGTAAAAGAGAGGTGTAAGACAAAAGTAAAAGTTGATGAGCAGGGAAGTCGGGTATACTTATTTCTTTAATTATGTATTTTTCATATTTATGTATTCAAAGGTATTTTTATCTTGGGTTGAAGCTGATGATGGACCGAAAAGACTGCATGATCAATTAGTCATAATTGGAAAGCGAGTTTGCTCGGAAAGTGCACCTCAAAAAGGATGTTAGAAAAAAATTAATATTTTTTAAAGATGGTTCCCAATTAATTTATATTTGATTTCATTCTTGCCTTTTTCAAAATGAGCTTTACTTTTGATCAGCGCCCCTTTATCTTTTGTCCTTTGAGCGATTGGTTTCATTTTGCTAAATTTCATTTTGCCATAAATCGTTTTATCAAAAACTACAAAACTTAAATTACCGTAAGGTTGTCTGATCAGAACTTTTGTTATTTCCGTCAATTATTAAAATTAGTTTTTAAAATTTAGATTAAATTTAGACTGAATTTTGATTAAAGAATTATGGGCATCCTACGCAACAAAGAAAAGTTTTATGAACCAATTCGAATTGAGGATATAACTGATGATGTAGGGGAGGATTATGCCAAGTTTATTTTTGTTTATTTTTTATTTAACAAAAATATTTTAGTTATATTCTTGAATCTGATTTCTCTGACGACAATGAACAGGTTAATAAAGAGGGTATCAAAAGTTTTCCTTGTAAGAAGACTCGACGTTATCGTCCACGCAAATGTGTTGAGATGGTTGATGGCCTAGCTCCAAAACGCAACATGAGTGGACATAAATGGAGGCGAATAGAGAATGGTTTTTTTGTTTTTTAAATTATATTTTTTAAATTAGCTCGCATGATTATGAACTATGCGGATTTGGATGATATTTATTTTGATGGTTCTGATTTGATTGATGAAACAATTACTGCTTTTACTCGTCTTTTGCGTGATGAATCGAAAATGAAGGTTTTTTTAATTTAAATTTTCTGGATATTTTTCTAGCTTTGGAATGATTTTATTGAAATGGACGAAAAAGGTCAAGAAAAGATGATTGAGAAAATTGAAAAAGAATTGTCTCAAACTAAGGCTTCTGAAAAGCCTTGTTCTTCGAAGAAAGCCACTAATGGACACAAACGTTAGGAACTTTAAATTAATATTCTATCTAAAAACATTTTCAGAAAATTCGATTAATTTGGCTGAAGAATGTTTCAAACGTCTTGATAGAAAAATTAGAAATTGTTTGCTTAATCGACGCTCCATTCGATTTGTATGTTTTGTATTTTATGAATTTTTATTTATTTTTTACTTTGAAGGACTATTTGTCACAAATCGAGACTGATCTTCGTGCTTTCTTTGAACATTGTTCAACTGGTGTCTTTTGTGAACAAATTGCTTGTCGAATTAAACGTTTCTATATGCATGCTGTTTCTCAATTTCTTCGTTTAAAATCCCAAAGTAAAATTTTTTGTGATTTATTATAAACTTTCCTTTATATTCTAGCGCTCAACGATGCCGATTCTAAAAATGTTGTTCAAGTAGAAAATGATAAAAACGAATTTTCACCCCCTGAAGTGTTTCTTATGGCTATTCTCAAACGGAAGAGACAAAAAGGAAGAAAGGGAAGTGATGATTGGATTGAAGATGATGAAGTTCAATATTCTGATTGGACAATAGTTCGTTAGGTTTTTCTAGATTTTTAGGCTTGATTTTATTTGTATATTGTCCATATTCTCTTTCTCCTTCTAAATGATGGTTTTTAATATTCCCTAATTATATTTAAAGTAATTTGAAATTAACTTTATCCCTTAATATTGCTGTAGTCTTCTGATATTATTTTTTATCTATTTGTAAGATAATTCTGATAAATTAAAAAATAATTTAAAAAATATTTCTGTTTTTTTTCGAACTGGAGTCGATATTAATTTCTTTTCTTTTTTTAATCTCATTTTTTAAAACTTTTTTAAAGAAAATATGGATTTAGCTGAAGCAATTAGTGGCGATGAGGAAGGAGAAGAAGTTCAAAAATCTATTGATCGTGATGAGGGGGAAGAGGAAGCTGAAAAGTCTATTGGTAGTGGTGAGGAAGAACTTCAGAAATCTGCTGGTGAGGGTGATGGGGTTGAACTTTCAAAATCTGGTGACGAAGATGATAATGAGGAACCTATAGAGACTGTTAGTGAAAATGAAGGTGAACCTCAGAATGAAATAGATGAAGTACTCCAAAAGGATACCGAGGAGGAATCTCGACAGGAAGGGGACGATGAAGAAAATTTGGGTGAAGATGATGAGGGACAGCAAAAGGGAGTTGATGGAGGATCTCGTCTGTCTAGTGAAGAAAATGAGAATAGTGAGGAGGTTCAAAATGAAGTGAGTGGGGAGCTTTTGGGACAAACGATTGATGGAAATGAAGATGAACTTCAACAGGAAGAAAATGACGAGGATTCCCATGAGCTTTCGAGGCAATCAATTGAAGGAAATGAAGGTGAACTTCAACAGGGTGAAACTGGCGAGGAGTCTCAAAAATCTATTCATAGTGAGGATGAAGAGGAACAACCAAAAGAAGGAGAAGAAGACGATGAGCATCAAAAGGACGATGATGATAATGAAGAGGAACACCCAAAAGTAGGAGAAGAAGACGAGGAACATCAAAAGGATGGGGATGATGAAGAACCTCAAAATGAAGGCGAAGACGAAGAAGGATCCGTTAGTGGGAATGAGCAAAAAGATGGAGACGTAACTACTTTAATGCAAAACATTTTTGGAGATGATATGAGCGATGATGATGATGAGAAGGCAAATGATGGGGGACAGGTTTTTCTTTTTTATTTTAATTATTAATTTTACTAAATTAAATTGACAGGGATCAAGTGGAGCAAAAGGATTTGGGTCTGATGATGAGCCAAAACTTCTACGAGTTGAACAGGATGAGGAAGAAGACGAGTTTGTTTTTAATAATTATTTTAAAATGGTTCTTTTTCTTCAGAGACACTCACGGACGCAGATGGGATTTTGATATAATGCTAGATAAAAAGAAACTTGATCGACGACGTCGCCGCCGCAGAGATGGTTCTATTGATTTGATGGCCGATGCTGATGATCAAATTAGAGAATTAATTGATGCTATGAATGAAGCGGCTAATGTATTAATTTTTTAAACTGAATCTTTGCTAAAAGATTTTTTATTCAGGATGATCGTACAGCTAATATTGACCGTCGACCAGCAGTTAAGAAAAGGAAGATGCTTTCTTTGGTTAAAAATGCTTTGGTTAAAGTTGATCTTTTTGAGGCAATGCTTGAAAATGGTTTTTAAATTTTACTTTATTTTTCAAATTTTCATTTAGGAATGGTTAGTGCTATAAGTGAATGGTTAGCTCCTTTGCCTGATAAGTCACTTCCTGCTTTGGAAATTAGGTTATTATAAATATGGGTGGATTGTTTAAAATTTTATTTTTAAGATGCACCTTTTTGAAAATTCTTGAACGTTGGCCTAATTTAGAACAGGTTTTTTTTCATTTTTTGAATTTAAATTTTTGACGTCACTTCCATATTAAAGAGCTTTATTTAAAAATTATTTTTATTTATTTTCTAGGGAATCCTTAAACAATCTGGTCTGGGTAAAGCAGTTATGTATTTATATAAACATCCAAAAGAAACAAAAGAAAATAAATTAATTGCGGCAAAACTTATAAGAGAATGGTCTCGTCCAATCTTTCAGGTTTTTACAAAATTTTTTTTAATTTAAAAATCTTTTTATAGTTGGATAGCGATTTTCGTTCATTAAGTAAAGAAGAGCGTGTTCAACGGGATTATTCACAAATGCCACTTGCCAAACGCAAAAGACTTTCGTTTGTTTTCTTTTAAATTTTTTTGAAGTTTTTGAAATTTTTTAGAGTAGATGAAGATAATAGTGGACAAATATTTTCTTCAAAAAAATTGCAAAAAGAAAAGGATGATGGGCCAAAACGTCCTGGTGATCCTGGTTTTATTATGCGTGCTCGTGTTCCTAAACTTTCAACTAAAGATTATGTTGTTCGACCACAACCACAAATTGAAAGCCAATTTAGAGGAGAAACAAAAAATAAACAGGTTTGTGTTTCTTGAACTTAATAAAAGGAATGCGGACATATTGGGACAGATCCTTGTGATATTTCAATTATGAAAAGTGACCCTGCTAATTTCGGGACCCCGAGCCCTGGGATGTTTTCTAGAACCAAGTAGACACACAGGAGGACATTTTTCTCACAGCAATCCTGATATATCCATTCCGATACATCGAATAAATTAATAAAACGGTTTTTTAAAGGCTTCTCGTTTTGTTCGAGCTCAACGTGAATTTCGCCAAACAAATAAAACTGGACTTGTTAAACGTGCTGTTGGTGTGAGTATTTCTGGAAAGAATCTTTAAAAATTTTTTAAGAATAATTTGAGGTATTTTTTCTCTTTTTTTGTATACAACTGGTCTTTTCTTTTATATTTTTTGGGGGGCGGGTTTCTTGATGATTTTGTTAATTTGAATTTTTTTATTAAAGTTCTGTACTTTACTTTTTTGGCAAAATTCAAAAAATTAAAGAACCTGTCTTTTATTTTTTCCCCTTTTTTAAATTTAATTATATAAAAAATTTATTTAATTTTGAATTAATGTAAAGAATTCTTTTAGAATGAAATTTTTACATTTTTTTCATCAAAAAAAGTATTTTACCTATTCTATTTTGCTTACATTTATTATTTTTTAGTTATAAATATAAAAATTTCTTTTATTTGAATGCAATTTTTTAAAATGCATAAATTTTGCATTAAAAAGATTTTCTTTTATATATTTTTTTCATTTATGCTAATGACAATTTATTTTAAATTAAGCTTCTTTATTAGAATAGGATATTCATGTGACAGATTTTTTTTTTCAATCAATTTTGAAGTGTTGTTAGTTGTTTGTTTTATTAGCTTGTTTAAATGTCAGGTTTTTTATTGAAAATTTTTTTTGAAAATTTTTGAAATTTTAAGGTGCAATATTTTTTCAATTTCCGGTGCTTGAATGACAACTCCTTATTAAATTTTAAATTTAATCAATTTTTAATGGAAGAAGAAATAAAAGAAATTAATGAAGAAGAAATTATTGTCGAAGAAACTCAAAATACTAGCAATTTAGAAACCCCCAAAAGCAGCGATTTGTATCCTTATCAATGTTTACTTTTTGTTTTTACTCAATTTGGCTATTTGGCTGTAGTTCCTTCAATGCTTTCTACAACATTTTTTGAACCAAATGAGGTTTTTTTTAATTTTTTCTAGCTATTTTTTTCGCATTTGTGTATTATATCAAACCAATTTTTACTGCTATCATGCAGACTCATAATGGTTAGAGCATCCATGGCGTTGAAGTAATAAGAGAATTTCTGAGCTTCAGAGAAATATTAGGAGCTGGAATGAGTTCCTTTTTATCTCTGATCATTATAAGTCCGCAAAAACTAATTTGCGATAGATAACCCACAGTTAGCATTTTTTAAGTATTCTTTTTAGGAATTTTGTCAAAAAAATTTTAATTCAAGTCATTCGGAAGAGAATCCAAATTCTACCAATTATTTTGAAGAAAAATTATTCCACTCTCTTTTGATTGAATGGAATCAACATTGTCAAAAATCTATTTGGACTGCTTGGATATCAACAATTGTTTTACTTGGAACAATTTTTGGATCATTTGCTGCTGGTTTTATGGCTGACAGATTTGGAAGGGTTTCTCTTTTTTTGTAAATTTTTAAAAATAATTTTCTAGAAACCTGTTGTTGTAATTTCAATGTTTTCAATTTGTTTATTTAATTTTTTACTTTTCTTGTTTGGCGGTATAAGTCAACTAGCTGCTTTCTTTATTTTCTTTTTTATTGGAACTGCTTGTGGTGGATATATGGTTACAAATATGGTTTGATGTTTTTAGTAATTTTGATTTTTATATTCTAATAGACGTCCATCTTTTGTTTATTCTAATAGAGCCTATGTCTTTTTATTCTAATAGACTCTAATAGACGCCCATTTTTTAAGTGACTTTCCCTAATTTTTTTTAAGGATTTACTAGCCTGGGTTAACTTTTTGTTAATTAAAGTGTTCAGATCTCCTATGAGTTATGTATTTTAAAAAATGTTTTGTTAAAATATAAAAAATTTTTTAGGTTTTACTGGTTGAATTTCTTCGTAATCCAAATGCTCGTCTTTTAGTTGTTTCATTAAATGGATGGCCGTTGGGTATGGTTGGAACTGCTTTTTTGGCTTATTTTTTGTGTAATTGGAAATTTTATTGTTTAGCAATTTCTCTTTTTGCTTTACTTTTTTCTATTATTATTGTGAGTTTTTTAAAGAAATTTGAGGTTTTTTTTATTTTTTTCAGCAATATTTTGCTTGTGAAAGTATTCCTTGGTTAATTCAATCTGGTAAAGACAGGAAAGCTCATTATGCACAAAAACATTTAATTCGGGTTTTATTTTAACTAGAAAATTTTTTTAATTTTAAAAATTTTTTTAGATAAATTCTTTTCTTGCTTTATCAAAAAAGGCTGAACAACAAAATGAAAATTCTTCAAATTTATTTTTACCTCGTAATGAAAACGGAGGAATTGGCTCAATAAAAAATGATGAAAAAGAAGAAATTGTCGTTTATAATTATTTTGATCTATTTCGACATAAAACAATAAGAATTCGTCTTTTGGCTCTTTTATTTTGTTTTGGTTCTTCAAGTATAGTTTCTTTTGGACTTTATTTTTCTGCTGAATTATTACCTGGATCGAGGTTTAATTTTTTAATTTTTATTTAAATTAATCTTGAATTTTTGAAAAGATATTTGAATATTGCTTTAATGGGTTTTTGTAAATTATTATTTGGATTTTTACCTTTTATTGCTTCTAATTTTGTTGGGAGAAAGCCAATACTTTTAATTTCTATTGGTATTTTTAATTTTTTAATTAAAAATATTTTTTTAAAGGTTTTGCAATGCTTTCTGCTTGGTTTTTAGTTTTTTCTCAAATTTTTGGTTTAAATCATCAACGCTTTTTTATTACTTCTTTTGGACTTTTAATGACTGGAGCAGTTGATCCAAATTGGAAAATTATTCATTTATTTTCTATTGAATTATTTCCAACACCTATAAGAAATATGGCACGGTTTGAAAATTTTTTTTAATTTCTAAAAATTTTATTTTCTTCCTTTTAAGTGCTCTCTGTAATGTTTTTGCTCGTTTAGGAAGTCTTTCAGGTCCTTGGGTTATTTTAACAAAAATTGGCGGAAATCAATTCTTTCCTTTTTTAACTTTTGCTTTACTTTTAACTTTACAATTTTTTATTTCTTTAATATTTTTACCTGAAACTAAAGGCAAACCCCTTCCAGATTTTTTATTTAAATCATCTTTAAATTCTCAAAAGCATTTAAAAAATAATTCGTCTTCTCCTCATTCTTTAAATTGCTAATTTTAAATTTAATTTTGAGAGCAAAATTTTCACGGGCCTATTAATTTTCTAAACTGTTAATAAGTTTGTAAATTCAAAAATCCTCCGACCTATTAAGAAAATTTTTTGCTTTCAAATAATTAAATAATTATTCTCTTTTAGGATCTCTAATATTTTTAATAAATCAGTGTAGAGGACCAAAATCTGACCAAAAATTTTTTTTTATTTTTTTTTGTTTTATCCAAAAAGGTTAAATTAAAATTTTGGTTCTCTTTCTTTCCTTCTAATCTTTTTGTTTATAAAATCTATTTTTATTAATTTTCCTGCATAATTTACAAATTCATTCCTCACCAGAATTTTTTTTAGCTATTTATTGTTTTTTTTTCTTTATTCTTTCCCTATATTTTTATTGTTTTTTTAAAGTTAAGATAAGTAAACGATAATTAATTTATTAAACATTCTTTTTGTATGTTAAGGTTAATTTAGAAAATAGTTTTGATTTTTTTTCAATTTTTTTAGTTTCCATGGAAATTTATTTTTATTATAAGCATGTGTGAATATTGAATGCTGTCTTTACATCTTTTAAACATTTTCGCAATTTTGTCTTTTCTTTTTTAAATAAAAGAATTTCAGGTTTATTTTAAAAATATTTTTACTTAATATTAAAATTTATTTTCTAATTAAAGAAATGACTTCAAAAAATGATTCTTCATTTGCATTGGCTCCTCTATTAAATTTACCTCAAAATGGAACAACAAAACGTCTTTCAATTAATTATGAACAAGAATCTTCTCTACCTGTGTTTGTCCCTATTTCAAAAAACCCAACAAGTGGAAAGATGACCTTATTTTTGGATAAATATGAAAAAATTGCTAAAATAGGTTTAAATTATTTTTTAAAAGATTATTTTAAAATTTTTTAAAGGTGAAGGTTCTTATGGAATTGTTTTTAAATGTAGAAACAAGGAAACTGGAGAGGTAAAGATAAAATAAATTTAATTAATTGGGAATATAGCAGGGGTAGGACGAGTTATCTGGAAACCGGCCCGAATTTTTTCTCGCCCCGTCCCATCCCTGGAATATACCTTCCATTCTTTTATGAGGCTCTCTAGGCAGACCTTCGCTATAAGAGTGACTATTTCTTTCTTCCAGAACAGAACTCAAAAATTAATTTAAAAATTTTTTTATTTAAGATAGTTGCAATCAAAAAATTTGTTGAAACTGATGAAGATCCAGCTATTAGGAAAATTGCTTTTCGTGAAATTCGAATGTTAAAAGTATTATTTGATTTTTTAAATAATTTAACTTTTCTTTATTTTTAGCAATTAAAACACGTAAATTTGGTTAATTTAATTGAAGTCTTTAAACGAAATAAGAAGCTACATTTGGTTTTTGAACACTGTGAAAGAACAGTTTTGGATGATTTGGAGAAATATCCTAATGGGTTTATTTTAAATTTTGTAGATTTTAAAATATTCTTTTTCAGATGTCCTGAATTGTTAACGAAAAATATTATTTTTCAATTACTTGAAGCGACTCGTTTTTGTCATTCTAAAGGATGTGTTCATAGTAAATTTTAAGTTTTTTTAATATTTAATTTAAAAAAATATTTAGGAGACATAAAACCAGAAAATATTCTTTTAACTGCACAAAATGTTGTTAAACTTGGAGACTTTGGATTTGCCAGGATTTTAAGTGAGTTCTTATAAAATACTTGAATCATCAAACAAATAATTTTTTAAAGATCCAAACGAATTACTCACTGATTATGTCGCTACTCGTTGGTATCGTGCCCCAGAACTTTTGGTAGGAGACACTAGATATGGATTTCAAGTAGATGTTTGGGCTATTGGATGTGTTTTTGCTGAAATGTTGACTGGAGAGCCTGTATGGCCTGGAAGGTTTGAAATCTATTAAATCTGAAATATTTTTAAAATTTAAAGATCTGATGTCGACCAACTATATTTAATTATTCAAACACTTGGTATAATTTTTATAAATAAAAAATATTTTTTTAAATTTTCCAAGGTCAAATAACTTCAAGGCAAATGCAAACATTTTTTGAAAATTCCTATTTTCGCGGTATCAGCATACCAGAACCTGAACATTATGTTGGATTAGCCCAAAGACTTGCACAAACAGAAAATCCTGATTCTTCACTTGACGAGATTGCTATCGACTTTCTTCTGGTAAAAATCTTTTCAGAATTTCTCAATATTTTTTCCACACTAGAAATGTCTTCATGTAAATCCAGAAATGCGTTGGAGTGCCGAAGAACTTTTAAGACATCAATATTTTCGCGAATTTATTTTTAAATTGCCAGAATTTGATGGAGGGGAAGCAACAACAATTAATGGATATCTGCCTGTACTTGGTGAAAGAAGAAGACAAAGTCATGCACAACAATTAATTAATTCAGAACAAGAAGGCCAAAGAACAGTTGATTTAACGCATCTACCATCAATTCTGTGATAAATTTATATATTTTTACCTAAACAATAAAGTCCAAGTATTTTTTATTTGCCTAATTTAGTTTATTTTTAATAATGGATTGGCGATCTGAATCATTAGCCCCACCTTTAATTAAACATGGAACATAAGTTTGTTTTCTAATCTGGAACTTCGCATAATCGTAGTACAAAGGGATACTAAACGAATTTTTTCAAGGGATTTATAGTTATTATCAAATACAAATTTAAAACAAAATACGAATTATTTAAAAATTAAATTATTTAAGTTATCTTCTTTTTTTAACTTTTAACCTCTTTCGCCCGTCGGTCTTTTACTTGCACCGGTCTTTTAAATCTTTCGCCTTTTCCTGTCTTTTATTGCACCGTTCTTTTAATTACTCTGTTTTTAACTTCTTTTGAATTTCCGGTCATTATTGCACCGGTCTTTTAATTACATGGTCTTTTAACTCCTTTGGGATTTCCGGTCTTGTATTGCACCGGTCTATAATTAATCGGTCTTTTAACTCTTTGGGATTTCCGGTCTTTTATTACTCCGGTCTTTTAATTACTCGGTCTTTTAACTCTTTTGGGACTAGAGTATCGTTCATTTGAGTCTGACGAATTTGTGAATTTAAAATTTCGCACATTTGTGGCGTAATGTAATGAACGCCAAATAAATGACATTTTATCCCATAAAATAAAAGACGGTTGAGTGCGGTTATTGAGTGTGATTTTAATGCAAAATAAATTTTTAATCTTAAAAAATCGTATCAATATACTAATCGGTAATTTGCTTTTGTAAAATTTTACAAAATTTATATTTTTCAAAAATCAATATAATCGATAAAATCAATATCAATCAATAATTGATTAATGCACTGGTACTTTAATTCGTCGGTCTTTTAATTTCTTTCGACCGTTCCGGTCTTTTAAACAGCGATCTTTTAATTCGTCGGTCTTTTAATTATTTCTACCGGTCCGGTCTTTTAAACAGCGATCTTTAATTTGTCGGTCTTTTAATTTCTTTCTACCGGTCCAGTCTTTTAAACAACGATCTTTTAATTCGTCGGGCTTTTAATTTCCTTCGACCGTTCCGGGCTTTTATTGCAGCGGTCTTTTAATTAATCTTTATTTTGTAAAGGCGGTTGAGTAATAAAGAGAAGCTACTGTATAAATTTATCGATTATGGCAATGGAAAATCGATAAATTCTCTTTCCTTGATTAACGTTGATTAAATTGGTCATGTTTAAATACAGCTGTTGCGGGTCTAAAATGTATCATCAAAAGATCTTCAATTTTTTGGTCATCAATCCCCAATTTTTTACCATCCATTTTTTTAATTTTTTCAAATTTTATAAAAATTTCTACAGCATTGGATTTTTTAATAACGTGGGACTTTATCACGACAATATCAGAACAAGTCCTAGTTAATTGATTAAATACTTATCGAAAAAATAAAGACGTTTTTATTCGAATACAGTAACTTTTTCCTTTAACAAATTGGCACTGAACCGACCTAGACAGCTCTGTTTTAATGTATTCTCTAACCGCTTATTTTCTTTTTATTTTTCTCTAAACTAAGGGACAAAGTGTCATTTATTTAGAATTTACATCTCTACTCCCACACTATCTTCAACATTTACTTCTCTACCTAATACATTCTATTTTACTAGATTTGAAAAACTATAAAGGGAATACTAGAGTCCTAATATCTTAAATTAGGTCTATGTAATAGAACCAAGTGATAATTTAAAATATATTTAACGAAATATACCTAATTGATAAAATAAGAACGGCCGCAATATGTTTAGAAGAACTAACGTCATGAAATCTCAAAGGCTTATAATTTAACAAAATAAGACGGAAAAATATGTCTTTCTATAGTTTTCCTATTTCGATTGGGACAAAGATTCTAAAAACTTCTGCAGAATTTTCACGATTCTGATTGCGAATAGAAAATAAAAAAAGAATGAAGTACTAGCAAATCTGTAAAATATCAAAAAAGAACTTCCTTTCTAGAGAGATGGAAAAATCATAAAAAAATTAGGAGACACTAAACAAACTTTTACCCGTTTCACTATCAACTAATTAAAAAAAAAACATTTTTTAAATTACAATTTATTTAAAACACAAATAAATAAGACAAGAATATCTTTTTTAAAAATCAAACAAAAAATAAATAATTAACCCGTTTTCCCCATTTTAAAGAACCCTTTTCCCCGTTTTAAGACTCCTATCCGAAATTGCAAATCCACCATCAACAATGAGACGAACCATTGAGTAACGATGAGAAAATCTAACCGTTGAAACGACGATGAGTCCCCGTTGAATCGTTGAGGAAACAACCGAAGTTGCTTCGACACCAAAACAACTCTGAGACCCGCCACCGAACAACGATGAGACTACTCACCGTTTAAACAACGACGCGCCCACCGCCCTCAACAATGAGACCCACCATTGAGTAACGATGAGAAAATCTAACCGTTGAAACGACGATGAGTCCCCGTTGAATCGTTGAGGAAACAACCGAAGTTGTTTCGACACCAAAACAACTCTGAGACCCGCCACCGAACAACGATGAGACTACTCACCGTTTAAACAACGACGCGACTCACCGTTGAGTTACCCAAGACTTGCAATCTCGGAGATAACCTTACCTAAACCCCCTCCCCGAGTAGGAAGGAAAAGTGGGCCCTTAAGGTTTAAACCCACCCAAAATTTTCAAAAAAAAACCTTCATTAAATCAGCTCCCGGCTTTTTCCAAGGTTTATCTTCCATTGTAGCCAACTCCAAATCATAAATCGGCGTTCCATCTTTTAATGCTGGATTTGTGTCCAAATCAATTGTTCCATTAGTTACTCACTTTTGAAAAGGAACATTTGCTTTATCATCTCCAATTGTGCTTCATTTAAATAATCAAGTTGTCTTGGAGGTTCAGCATATCATTATTGACTACTGAAAAAATAAACGGTAATATTGAACCTGACAGACCCCGCTTTGTCAGGTTCAATGTTACAAAATAAACATAAACCATCCCTAAAAGTACAAAACCCAAAAAAATTAACAGAAACAAAAAATAAAAAAGGAATGTTCCGGAAAATAAAACAATTTTTCTCTTTTTCTCTATGCACACTATTTACTTATGTTGTACGGTAAATACCTTTCGTTTCGAAAAACAGGACACTAGAGTCTCAAACAATTTTAACGAATAAATTTAATAAAGTTAAGCCAGTCAAAGTATTAACAGCTTCAAACTTTGGGACCGATTTACAGGTTGAAATGCCGAAAATGTCGAGCAAAATGTCCTGTTGTTAAAGAAACAACGTTTAGGTTTTGTCCCAGATTAAAAAAACTTCAAAGGATCCGTGCAAGGGTAGCCCGAGGAAAATATGATAGAAAAAAGTTCCCCTTCTAAAAACTTCAAAAAAAAACCTCGGCTCGATGAACAGCTGTTTTGTCTAATTGATTCCAAGAGCAATCAATCACAGCCAAACCTTTGAACAAAATTGTTTTGGAGTCTGCTGGAGATAATGTTGAGGTGGCTGTTGGTGTTAAAAGATTCCAGGAAAGCGTTGTCCAATTTTTTTGTTGTCGAATAAATCCAAGCCTGCATAGTTTACGTCCAGAACATCTTTTTAGATAAAATTGACCAAAATCAAACATTGCAGGAATACAAGGCATTTTCTTTGACTAGAAAAAATAAAATTTTGAATTTAATTAAAAAAGCGTTGCGTTTATTCAAAGGTTCATTAGACTATTGAAAGTTTAAGAAAAATTGAAAGGATTATTTGAGAGGCATTAGTCTGGAGGAATCACTTGGAGGAAAACAATCAACAGCAAAAAATAGGTTTTTCTTAAAAGCCAAGGAGGAAAGAGAGAAAATTTAACAAATGAGGTTTTTTGCAAATTACAAAAGAAAGAAGATATGAGCCTAGGATTCACCTTAATCTTGATCTAATATAAATCGAAAGAACGCGCAAACGAATTAAAAACGAGAACAGAATCAATCGCCGAACAAATCAAAAACTTAAATTGAGTAAAACAAAAATTTCCATTTTGAACTATTATCATCGAAAAAATCAAAATATCTACGACTAAAACGTCCAATACTGTTAAAACACCCATTTAATCGCAAAGACTGAGAAGGAGATGTGAAGAGAGTGCAGTGTGGCTGCCGAATAAAATCAATAAATTATAAAGAATGTGGGAAATAAAGAGACATTAAACAGCTAAAGAGTTTAGGTCAGTTAAGTGCGAAATAGTTCAGTGCGACTACTTACTGTAATAGTGTTTAAATTATTTTTATATTGTTCTTTTATCCAATTTTTTTGCTTGTCTTTAGATTAGTGCCAGCCAAGGTCATTGACATTCATCTTATTGTTGGCTACTATTTTCTCTTATGCTTTTTAAACTCCAAATTGCGCCCCGATCGTCTTTCGCCAATTTTCCTTTTTTTCTTCTTTTAGCCGCCGGCTGGTAGATTACTCTTATTTTTCCTTATTATTCAATCCCCTTTTATGCGCGTAATTGAAAGTCCCGTCGCGACTCTTGGATGGCCTTCAACGTAGAAAAATAATAAGAAAAGCCATTTTCTTCCGTCTTGCGCAATTTTCAACCTTCGCCTTCAACTGCTTCTTCGTATCAGATCGTTCCCGGCCGCACCAACCCGTCGGCAATTTTGGGAGCAGGCCAGTTTACCGCAGCCCAATTTACCGCCGCCCAGTCTACCGCGCCCAATTTACCGCCGCCCAGTTTACCGCGAGCCCAATTTACCGCGGGCCCAATTTACCGCCGCCCAATTTACCGCAGCCCAGTTTACCGCGAGCCCAGTTTACCGCGGGCCCAATTTACCGCCGCAAAAATTTTTATTAACATGGCGGGGGAAGTTGTTCCAAGAAGGTTGTATGTTGTTTCAATTACGGGTAATTCCATCGTTGTCGGATCAACTTCCCCCGCTCTTTGAACAACTTCCCCCGTTGTCGGATCAACTTCCCCCGCTCTTTGAACAACTTCCCCCGTTGTCGGATCAACTTCCCCCGCTCTTTGAACAACTTGCCCCGTTGACGGGACAACTTCTCCCACTGACTGACCAACTTCCCCCGTTGGCTGGACAACTTCTCCCGCTGACTGACCAACTTTTACTGTTGACGGAACAACTCCCCCCGTCCAAGGAACAACTCCTGCACTTTGAACAACTCCCCCGCATTTTGAACAGCTCCCCCGCACCTTGAACAACTCCTCCCGCACCTTGAACAACTCCTCCCGCACTTTGAACAACTCCCCCAGTCCACGGAACAACTTTCCCCGTTGAAGGATCAGCTTCCCCCGCCATGTTAGTAAAAATTTTTGCGGCGGTAAATTGGGCCCGCGGTAAACTGGGCTCGCGGTAAACTGGGCTGCGGTAAATTGGGCGGCGGTAAATTGGGCCCGCGGTAAATTGGGCTCGCGGTAAACTGGGCGGCGGTAAATTGGGCGCGGTAAACTGGGCGGCGGTAAATTGGGCTGCGGTAAACTGGGGTGTACCCGCAATTTTGAGGAGGAAGTTTTTAAAGAAGGATAGGAGAAAAATCAAGTGAAAATAAAAACACTTTTAATTTACACAGTCTTATTCAGCTGAAAAGAAGTTTTTTTAGAGGCCCACGCATTTTACCTCCAACAATTTATAAGTTGCGCGAAAAATAAAGCAACTAAAAAAGAAATAATAAAAGTTTTGTTGGAGTGGCCTTTACAAGCCGGGAATTTTTTTGTTACTAAAAAAAGGAGGGGCGGTCTTGTAGTGACGGTCATTTTTAATATTTTTTTATTTGTTAAGGAAGGTAAAATTCCATTTAAGGGCCGGAATGTTGAATTTTATTTTCATTTTCCACACATTTCTAAAAATATTTTCATGAATCCTTTGCTCTATTCACTTTTAAAAAATTACCAACAAGAACAATTACTCTTAAATTCTTTTAGAAACGAAAATTCAACCCTATTTCCTTTATTTACACCTCCAAATCAAAGCCCCCCTTCTCCAGAATTATCTCTACTTGCATTTCTTGGTTCACCAATATTTGCCAATCATTTGCTACCTTTATGTTCATTGCCTGATTTTAATAAAAATTTAATTAAAACTTCAATTTCTAATACTCTTGTTGATTCAATTTCAAACTCGACTTCAATAAATGATACAGAAACAAATTCTCAATCAACTTCCTCCTCTTCTTCTGAAGCAAGAACAAAGCAAAATGAAGGGGAATATTTTAAAGAATACAAAATTGGCACAAAAGTTGTTCGTAGACTTTCTTATCCGCGTGAATTTAAATTGATTGTTTTACATAGTTATTGGACTAATGGAAAAAATAAATATAGAACATGCAAAGAATTTCATATAACAAAGTTTTCTTTGTTTTTCTATCAAAAACTTTTTTAAAATTTAAAGATCAATGTTAAATGGTTGGCTTCAAAAAGCCGAAAAAATTAGAAATTCCCGTCCAGGGTCTCTAAAAAGTGGACGTTCTGGGAGAAAGTTTGTGGTCCTTTAAAAATGAGAATATTTTTAAAATTTTCAGACCTCAATTTCCAAAAATTGAAAATCAATTATTTCAACTTTTTCTTGCCGAAGAGAATAAAGGAGAAAATGTCTCGAATAAATGGATACGTGAAACAGCGAGAATTTTGGCTGAAAAAGAAGAAAATAATTGTCAATTTTCAGAGAGATGGTTAAACAATTTTAAGAGAAGATTTCAAATAGGGGTTACGATTAAAGATGAAAATGAATTTGAGGAATCTGAAATAAATTCGATTAAAGATGATTGGGCTATTGAAAATGACCAGAAAATTAATAAAATAACAAATGAATCGAATAATTTAAAGGATGAAGAATTAGACAGGTTAGTGAGAATCCAAATATTTGGGAGGATAAATGGAACTCAACCTTCTTTATCCGCCCCTATTTGGAATTGACCCCTGGTTCTCGATTTTAAAAAATAATATTTATTTATTTTTTAGAATTGCCCATGAAATTTGTTCAATTAATGGACAACTTCCAATTAAAGTATTTTATGAAAAATTCCATCGGATTGGGCAGAATGTTCAATTAATTTAATGAAAAAAAAGAAAAAAAATTAAAGAAGGCCTTAATAAAATTTATAAAATAAATTAATTTTCTCCTTTTTAAATTTAAATACTTCTTAACCATTCCAGAGAATGTAAATATTTAAAAAAAATTTTAACCCTCTAAAATCCTTAATATCTCTCAAAAATAATTTTTAATTTTCAAAAATTTAATTTCAAAAAGCTTCAAACAATTTAATCAATTTTTCCCCTTTTCTTTATTTTTTTACCCCAAAATCTAATCGAAAAGCACAAAACTTTTCATTCTTAAAATTTTCCTCGAGAACACCTTTAAATATATTTTTTAATGTAAATATTAACATTTTTTTACTTTTCCTCATTTTCTCGTCAAATTTTCTTTTTTTAACCAATAAAATATTTTTTTCTGTTTGTTTATAACACTTTTCTTTGATTTTAAGGTGTGGCAATAATAAAACTATTTACGTGTTTTTCTTGGATTGAAAAAAAGAATAAAACAAAAAAGAGTAAATAAAAATAGAATTGTCTTCTTTCAAAAAATATTTGCGCTTCTTTAACTTTCTCTTTTTTTGTTTAATTACTCTTGACTCTTATCAGAGGGACTAACACTTTCTATAATATAAACAAATATATAATTGTGATTAAGTTTATTTTTTACAATTTATTTGGTACTTTTTACAATTTATTTTATAGCCCCCATTTCCTTCTTCTTTCAAACTCTTTGCCTTCTTTTCTATCTTCGCTTTAAGAGTACAAATGGTCCGGAAAAGCTTTTACAATTTGTAAAATATTTTATCAGATTCCGGAAAAGCTTTTACAATTTGTAAAATATTTTATCAGATTCCGGAAAAGTATTTACAATTTGTAAAATATATTATTAAATTCCGGAAAGGTTTTTACAATTTGTAAAATGTTTTATTAAATTCCGGAAAAGTTTTTACAATTTGTAAAATGTTTTATTAAATTCCGGAAAAGTTTTTACAATTTGTAAAATGTTCTATTAAATTCCGGAAAAGTTTTTACAATTTGTAAAATGTTTTATTAAATTCCGGAAAAGTTTTTACAATTTGTAAAATGTTTTATTAAATTCCGGAAAAGTTTTTACAATTTGTAAAATGTTTTATTAAATTCCGGAAAAGTTTTTACAATTTGTAAAATGTTTTATTAAATTCCGGAAAAGTTTTTACAATTTGTAAAATGTTTTATTAAATTCCGGAAAAGTGTTTACAATTTGTAAATGTTCTATTAAATTCCGGAAAAGTGTTTACAATTTGTAAATGTTCTATTAAATTCCGGAAAAGTTTTTTCAATTTGTAAAATGTTTTATTAAATTCCGGAAAAGTTTTTACAATTTGTAAAATGTTTTATTAAATTCCGGAAAAGTTTTTACAATTTGTAAAATGTTTTATTAAATTCCGGAAAAGTTTTTACAATTTGTAAAATGTTTTATTAAATTCCGGAAAAGTTTTTACAATTTGTAAAATGTTTTATTAAATTCCGGAAAAGTGTTTACAATTTGTAAATGTTCTATTAAATTCCGGAAAAGTGTTTACAATTTGTAAATGTTCTATTAAATTCCGGAAAAGTGTTTACAATTTGTAAATGTTCTATTAAATTCCGGAAAAGTTTTTTCAATTTGTAAAATGTTCTATTAAATTCCGGAAGTTTTTAAAATTTGTAAAGTCCGAAAAACTGACGCTGTTCATATTTCTCGCTTTTGGGGGCATATAACGCAAGAGTACCATTTATTTTAATAAAATACTGGAGTTCATCCCTGAAGAACTAAACCCTGAAGAATTGGCCCTGAAGACCTACAGCTTTTGAAAGGGAATATCGAGGGATTTAGATGGATTAAGACGGATAAGTACCCAGATCTATTCTAGTACCTTTGGTTCAGTATTGTGAGTGTGGGTTGATTGGTTGATTCTTTAGGGTTGATCCCAAAAACTACTACAAAAAATAACAATCTTTGAGCATTTACATGAATTCCCCCCTCTCCTCCCCTCTCGAAAAAATCATCAACTTCCTCATTTTACTCTTTTATCTAACTTATCTATTTATTCTAACATTTTATGCCATATGACTGCCTAAAAATAACAACAACTTTTCTAGTAAACAAAAAAAGAGAAAATAAAATTTCGCGCAGGTCTAAAAGGCATTTTTCACTGACTGGTTGATCAGATTATTTTTTGGAACTTTCCCTCATTTTCCCCCTTTTTTATTGACAGAACAAGTTTTTCTCTCCTTTTTTTCCTTTACTTTTTTTAATTTTTGTCCTCAAAAATAATCAATTTGGCCATTTTAGAAATCATTTTTGAATATTTAAAAACTAAAAATTTTTAAAAATTTAAATGTGGTGGGGAAGTGGTTATTACGGTGATGGTTATGGCTATGGATATTATGGATCCCAGGTTGGAGATTTTCCACTTAATTTAATTAAAATCCTTTGCCCTTTTAAAATCTTGTCTGGCTGATTGTTTGATGCTTTTATTTTTCCAGTTTCCTCCCTCAATGGTATGGACAAATAATTTCTTTTTTTAATTTAAAAATCAACTCGTTAAATATTTAATTTTATAGTAGATTAAAGTAGGGCAATAGTTTTAGATAATCGTTACTTTAGGAAATAAATAGCTATCTGCTTTACATAGATTAGGGCAAAGAGATTTCTTATTAAAATTTTTATGTTAAAAAAACGTTCACCTTTTTATTCAGATTGTTCTGGTTATTGTTGTTTTAATCGTTGGATGTTTATTTCTTTGTTGCATGCTTGGTGTTTTTTGGTATCTTTATTCGGTTAGTCTCGTGTTGTTTATTTAAAATTTAAAAAATTGTTTTTAAGCAGAAAAGGAATGAAAGGACAGAATCTTCAAATGTTCAATATTATCCTTATTATGTTCCCCCAGCTACAAGAATTGGAAAAGATGGAGAATTGGGAACACAATTTAGATAATTTTTATTATTCACAATTTTTTGTGAAGGATTTTAAATCCTAGTCTCGAATTTTCCAAAAAACCTCTCTTAAAATACCGAAAATATTTTATTTTTACAAAAATTATCTTACAAATTTCACTTAAATTTTATTGAAATAAATTTTTTAGTTAAAAATATTTTTATTTATTTTTCTAGCGGGTAAAACTTTTCCTTTCTTAAAGCTAATCTTCCTCTAAATATCTCTTTTCTCAAATTCGGGGCATTTAAAACATTTAAAATATTTCGTTTCTTCTATTTACTTTTAGTCAAACGTTTTCTTCTCGTCCAACCAACTGGCCCTAACTTAAAATCGTATTTATAGCCAAAAGGCATAAATGATACTACGTGGAGAGGATTAAAGAAAAGCAAAAAAATATTTAGTAGAGGAAGACTATGACTACTTTTCCTTTGAAAAAATTTCATTTAAAATGCGCCCATTTCCGTTTCTTTATATTTTTAAATTTTACCAATTTTTCCAATTAATTGATTGCCTTGGACACAAAGATTGGACAAATTCAGCATATCCAGATATTAGGGGGCCAACATTTCAGGCAAAGAAAATATCCAAATTGTAAAAAAATTATTTTAAATCCAGCAATGTGCAAATAAACTACCTGAAGATAAACCTTTATTTGTTTGTGATCCAGATAAAATATTTAATTCAACACAATGTAAATTAATCCAAATTTGATTAAATACCCCAATCATTTGTTTAGTAATAAGAATAAATGATGAACTTGCCAAAGTAGCCATTGGAACCCCTTGTCCATGTCAAAGGCGTTCTCAGTGTTCAAGTTTGCGAGTGATACAATTAAATAATCTAACAAAAATTATTTTCAAAGGCGGCTATAGCACAAGTAGTGGAAGTACATTCCACGGTTTTATTGTGTAAGATTGAATGTTGAATTACTTTTTAATTTACTCCCTTTCTCTAGTTCAATAGCATTAGTTGATAATCTTCAAATGAATTTTCATTCACCATCAGAACAACAATTGACAGATCGAGCTGAGAGTTTTTGTAAAGCATTAGAAGGACGTTGGGCCCTCGGGGATTGTGGAAATTCTGTTATAGTTTTTGTTTGGAGACATTATAAAAAGTTTAAGAAATTAAAAAAAATTAAGTTAAAAATATTTTAGATTAATTATTTGGCCTGCAAGATTAGCAGAACGTTATATAACAGTAAGTTGTGTAGCTTCTATATTTTAATTTTGAAAAAAGGAACAAAATTTAGCATGGTGAACGTAAAGCAATTCTTGCTCGAGTAAATGATTTAGTCCAAAATGGTAAATCTCTAATGTAGAATTTAGAGAATTTTTAAATAAAATAGATCGTTGGAGCGATGCTATTGCTCAAGTTATTGGTAAGAAAATCAAGAGAGAATAAATATAAAGGAATTTAGCTGAAATGTATGAACAATTGAGAGGTGAACCTGAATCTCGAGTGGACACAGGTTATACTCTTTCTCGTATTTTTGAGTTTATTGAAATAAAAGATAAACATCACAACATTCCTGGATGATTGCCAAGTATTAACTTTTTTAATTTTAAAGGAACTCTCTCTCTAATAATCGCTGTTGGCGTAGCTAGTCTAATTACTTCACTAATTACAGGTCTTTTAGAGACCATTTCTTAAAAAACAATTTATAATTAGGATGTGTTTGTGCATTTCGTTGTTGCGGGAATTTATCTCCTGACGAAAAATCTGGAAGTGTACTAGTTGATTCTTCTGCCAGTTTTAGTCTAGTTAATAAATTTGACAAAAACATCATCTATTAAAATTTTTAGCCCCCAATGAATTGTCAATTGCCAATCACATCTACAGCATTACATTCCTCTCATCAACAAATTTCTAGAATGCCTTCATCTCCTTCAGCTATTCGAAGATCTCCTACACCTCCTCCCCAACCTTCTCAACTTAGTTATATGGCCTTTTCTGATACTACAATTGTTTAAACAAACTGAGATAAAATATTAAGCCTTAAATTAATCATAAAGAACATTAATTGTAAAATTATTCGGTACTCTTGTGTTATATGCCCCCATTTTTATAGCTCCATTTCCTATTTTACAAATTGTAAATACTTTTACGTAATTTAATAAAATATTTTACAAATTGTAAAAACTTTTCCGGAATTTAATAAAATATTTTACAAATTGCAAAAACTTTTCCGGAATTTAATAAAACATTCTACAAATTGTAAAAACTTTTCCGGAATTTAATAAAATATTTCACAAATTGTAAAAACTTTTCCGGAATTTAATAAAATATTTTACAAATTGCAAAAACTTTTCCGGAATTTAATAAAACATTCTACAAATTGTAAAAACTTTTTCGGAATTTAATAAAATATTTTACAAATTGTAAAAACTTTTCCGGAATTTAATAAAACATTCTACAAATTGTAAAAACTTTTCCGGAATTTAATAAAATATTTTACAAATTGCAACAACTTTTCCGGAATTTAATAAAACATTCTACAAATTGTAAAAACTTTTCCGGAATTTAATAAAACATTCTACAAATTGCAAAAACTTTTCCGGAATTTAATAAAACATTACACAAATTGTAAAAACTTTTCCGGAATTTAATAAAATATTTTACAAATTGTAAAAACTTTTCCGGAATTTAATAAAACATTCTACAAATTGTAAAAACTTTTCCGGAATTTAATAAAATATTTTACAAATTGCAAAAACTTTTCCGGAATTTAATAAAACATTACACAAATTGTAAAAACTTTTCCGGAATTTAATAAAATATTTTACAAATTGTAAAAACTTTTCCGGACCATTTTGTAATCTTAAAGAGAAATTAGAAAAGAAGGCAAAGAGAAGGAAAGAATAAGGAGATGGAGGCTATAAAAATTGGGGGCATATAACACAAGAGTACTAATTATTCTTAAATTGCCGTCCATTCTTAACCATTATGATGGCTTCTTCGCATATGACTGTCATGTGCAGCATGCGAAGCAAAACTTTTACCACAAACTGTACACTAATATAAGTGGTATTAATATACATAACATTATTTAAAATTTTTCGCACCTTAAATGGTTTTTCGCCACTATGTTGACGTACTGTAATTATGTATAAAAATATATTAAGGGTATTAAGAATGAAAATACTGTGAGTTCGTAAAATCGAACTAGCAGTGAATGCCTTTTCACAATGAGGACATTTATAGGGGCGTTCTCCAGAATGAGTGCGCATATGCTTTAACAAGAAGTTAAAGACGTTTAAGCTTAATAAAGTAAAATTCATGCCTTGCTTAAACTGCTTGATTGGGAAAATGCTTTGTTGCAAATCTGGCAAACATGTGGTCGGCGACGCTCATGAACATGAAGAATATGAATGCGCAAACGGTCACGCTTCTCAAAAGATCTAAATAAAAAACATTTAAAAACTTGTATTCCTTGACCTTAAACAATGTGGACATGGAAATCGACGCTGGCCATCATCAACGCAAGGAGTGAACTTCAAATGCTTATCTCTAAAATAAGATGCTTATCTCAAAAATGACATATTTTAATAAGCTTACCTATAATAAGCATAACTAAATAATTTCCCACATCGATGACAAGCATATCCGCGATTTGATTCAACAGCGCCACTGCAAGCTTCGCTAGCTTTGATTTGTGCATTCTCGTCGCTTGTTGGTTCAAAACTTGCTGAAAAGGAATTTAAATCATTATCACTTATCCTCTAAAACCTTTAGGCCTTTCTTTCCTTTGCTGTGATAACATTAAAATTTTGTTAAGCTCCTTTATAATCTCTCCATTTTTAGAATTATCACTGGAATTGCCAGAATTTGTTGATTTCATTAATGATCCATTACTTGATGCAAGGTCTAACAACATTTAAATTTTTCTTAATTCTTTTTACATTACCTCTATTTTCTCTTGCAATCTTTGTATTTTCAACTTTTGAAGAACTTATTATTGACTCAATGCTCAGTTTACTTATCAGCTTCTTCTCTTTTTCTGGGATAGTGATCGGGCGAAACCGGAAGAAAGGAAGAGGAGATAAAAATAGATTCATCTGTGGCACTAAGGACCTTTGTAGAACAAACGGACGAAAGAAAAGCGATTGATAAGGATAAGGAAAGTGCGGATGTGGAAGAAAAAATTGGGGTGATTGCAATCTTGGGAAAATGCTTGAAATAGAAGAATTCTGCATTGGATTGTCCTTGTTTTGATTTTGCATTTCTAAGTGTGATTGATGGATTTAGTTAAAAATTGAAATCCTAAAGAATCATGAAAGGTAAATATATGAATTAATACATAGTAAATAAACGGATATAAATAAAGGTGTCTCAATAACAACAAATCCTTAAGGGTCTTGAGCTAAAGAGGTGTTGTTGTGCAAAGTCTCTTGCCGTAATAAGAGCTCTCTAAGCAAAGTTATTAAACAGTAAATATTTGAAGTAGGTGACTGACAGATCACGGCATGTTAATATCCACCTAGTATTGAGTTATTTTACCCTTGAAAGTGTCAAGTACTCGCCGACCGGTTGTATCGGTAAAAAAGAGAGAATTAAAGTTATAAATTTAGAAGTTTTCTCAAAATAAACTCAAGCCGAGAAAGGAATAAATATTGAGGACAATATAGAGCAGACCAATTCAAAAGTTTATTTTGCATATATTAACATACCAATAATACGCCTAATTCTTTCAAATTAACATTAAAAATGGTTGGAACAAATAGCGGATGCCGTAATTTTTGGCATAACAATTCCCTTGATATAGCAGTCAAAAATAATAACGGTAGTAGAATGCACACACAATGCCTATCTGGCCTCCATCCCTAGCCCCTATATAATCCACTTATCCAACCACAATATTGGGGAAGAGCGCGTTACATTTAAAGAAAATTAATTTACATAGATAGACTCTTAACATTATGCGAAAACATTTTGGATATTTGTTTGAGAATATTTAAATAAATTCCTAAGATGTTAAATTATTCAAGGAATAGTAGAAAGCTGCAAATATTTTTATCCATGCTTATAATAATTTTTCTTCTAAAAATCACATAGTATAATTATATAAAAATTAAACGTTTTAATGAATAAAATTCCGATTTCAGAAGTTATACACAGAAATCTTTGAGTTTAAAAATATACAAAAAACATGCTTACCTATTTATTAAACTAGAAAGCTAATAAGTAGAGCTGTGCGAGACCGAAATTTTTCCAAGACTCAAGACTCAAGACCCAAGACAAAATTTTTTCCAAGATCAAGACTCAAGACCAAGACCAAAACTCCAAGACTCAAGACCAAAAATAATACAAAACTCGAGACAATTTTTAGGTCCCATAGGTCAAATTTTTGGTTTATTTTTTGTTATTTTGACACGATCACAGTCAACCTCAGCACAATCACCTATAATTTCGAAAAATCTATGCGAAATTCAAAGAATTTTAGGGAATTTATCCGGGTGGAAAATCAATGAGATATATTTCAGAGGATTAGGGTGGATTAAGGGGATATTAGTGATCGAAATCGACCCCCTGGCTACGCCCTTGGATTAAGGAGGATATTGAGGTTTAAAGGGGAATTTAAGTGGATTAAGAAGGATCAAAAGGAATATTATGAAGTTGGGGGACCTGGGTTTTTCAGCGCCGCAGGCGAAAATTTTGAGGATTTTGGATGGCCAAGGTGCCAGATTTCTTCCCTTTTCAGCGCCGCAGGCGAAAATTTTTGAAAATTTTGGGTCTCGGCAAGCCAGATTTCTTTTAATTTTCAGACTAAAAAATCCAAGACCAAAAAATAAAACCAAGACAAGACCAAGACAAACACCCCAAGACCAAGACCAAGACCGAAAAAAACCAAGAAAAATCTTGGTTCCAAGACCAAGACCAAGAGTCTCGCACAGCTCTACTAATAAGTATATAAAAACATTTTGTATAAAAATATAAGACTGGAATCGGAAATTATAACAATAAAAATTATAGAACCAAAAAGATATATGTATTATATTATTATGAAAAATACAACATTTATGTATGTATTTTTTAAAAAAAGAAATGGCAGAAGAAAAATGCGAGAAAAAAAATAAAGATAAAAATATACAAAATCTGAAAGTTAAAAAAAAAAGTCTAAAAAAATGTTAAAATAATAAATATCAGGAGTTTGTTAAAATAACAAAAAGATATCCTGCCCCAAGAAAATCAACTTTCCTTAAAATATCGGGAGCATTTTTTGATAATAATGACCTGCTTAGGTCACTAGGAGGAAATATATGAGCAACACAACCTTGAGGGTGATGCTACAAAATAATTGATAAAATTAAAAAAAAATTTTATTAAAAAAGTTTACCGAGCTAACAATTCCTGCTGCACTTTTGGAACTATAATATTCAATAAAGGAAGTTGCCATTTTCTCCGTTTGTATAGAAACATCGTTTCGATCACGTCCACAAGGTAAACAAATTAAGGCAACATGATTCTCTTAAAAAATAATTTTAAAAAAGAAAAATCGAATTAAATAAAAACCTTCTTTCTCCATTTTACGCATTAAATTATCCAATTGAGATTGTTCTAATCGCATCCTTTGTGTTACTCTAAGCAAAGGAATGCCTTGTTCATTTAAGGTGACTAACTCGCGATTCATCCTTTCTATAAGTTGTTCATTTCCACAAACCTAAAAAAACATTTAAATATTCAGATATTCATTAAGAAAACCTTATGCATTTGAACAAGCGTGTCAGCATTTTTCATAGCTAATTGTCCTTGCCAAATAATTGGATATCCACCTTGCGTCTATAAAGCAATAATAGTTTTTAGTTTAAAAACAATAAAGTAACATACACTCTGTTGTCTCTGAACAATTTTTTGCTGATTTGTTTGTGAAATTTGAGGTGGTTGTGAGATTTGAGGTGGTTGAAAGGCGGCTTGTGGCTGTTGGACACTTTGAGTTGGATGTATGGCTGGAAGCTTTTGGACATTTTGAGGTGGATGAACGGCTGGAAGCTGTTGGACACTTTGTATTCGCTGTTCATTAACGTTGACTAATTCGCGATTCATTCTCTCCATAAGCTGTTCATTTCCGCAAACCTAAAAACATTTTAAATACTCTCATATATTTATTTAAAAAACCTTATGTATTTGAGCAAGTGTGTCAGTATTTTTTACAGGTAACTGTCCTTGCCAATTAATTGGATAATCACTTTGGGTCTAGAAAAAAATAAGCATTCTTAATTAAACAAGGAACATACAGTCTGTTGTCTCTGATTTTGCTGATTTGTTTGAGAGAGTTGAGGTGGATGAATTGCTTGTGGCTGTTGAACACTTTGAAGTGGGTGAACGGCTGAAAATTGTTGGAAATTTTGTATTTGTTGTTCATTAAGGTTGAATAGTTCGCGATTCATTCTTTCCCTAAGTTGATCATTTCCGCAAACCTAAATATATATTTACAAATAAAAATGTTTATTAGCAAAACCTTTTGCATTTGAACAAGAGTGTCAGCATTTTTAATGTCCAACTGTCCAGGCCAAATAATTGGATAATTGCTCTGAATCTAAAAAAATTAAGTATTTTTAATTAAAAATAATGAAGGATCATACACTCTGTTGTTGTTTCTGATTTTGCTGATTTGTTTGTGATGTTTGTGGATGAACGACTGGAAGCTGTTGAAGACTTTGAGGTTGATGAATCGCCGGGAATTGTTGGAAACTTCGCATTTGCTGTTCACTAAGGGTAGCTAGTTCACGATTCATTCTCTCCATAAGCTGTTCGTTTCCAAAATCCTAAAAACTTTTCACATTTAAATGTTTATTAACAAAACCTTAGGCATTTGAACAAATGAGTTAGCATTCTTCACAGATAACTGCCCTTGAGATAACTGTCCTTGCCAAGTAATTGGACTCTGTTGTATCTGAACTATTTTTTGCGGCTGTGTTTGTGGTACTTGAGGCGGAAGAACGGTCGGTGGTTGTTGAGCACTTTGAGATGTATGAACGGCGGGAAGCTGTTGGGTATTTTGCACTTTCTGCTCATTAAAGGTGAGCAGTTCGCGATTAATTCTTTCCATAAGCTGTTGATCACCAAAACCCTAAAAACATCCACATACATAAGTATTCAAATATTAACAACAAAACCTTTTGCATTTGAACAAGCATTTTATCATCAGGTTTGTTAACAGATTGTCCTTGCCAATAGTCAGCTTGGGTCTTAAAATATTAAATATTTTTAAATAAAAAATAATGAAAAGACATACACTCTGTTGTTCCAGAACCATCTTTTGTTGGTGTGTTTGTGATATCTGAGGTGGATGAACAGCGGGGAGTTGTTGGACAATTGGTATTCGTTGAGGAGGAATATTGCTTTGTTGTTGTTCATGATAATTTATGGTAGTCGGTTCTTGAAATTCAGCACTCAGTTTAGCAGAATTATTAATGTTTGCAAAAGCACCAAATTTTTCATGTTCAACAGAATTTTCGTATTGTTGCCCATGAGCTGTGACTGTATCGGAAGATTTTTGTTCTTGTTGAATAGAAGAAAATTGTTTGTCGTAAACAACATGCTGCGAAGTTTGATTTGAATCCAATGATTTTTTCTCGTTTTCTTGTTGTCTCTTCAATTCTTTAGCATCAATTTCAACAAAACCGGTGGCTATAACGACCACATGTGATTCACTCGTCTACAAATAAAAAATTCAAGATAATTTAAATACTATTAGAATTTAAAGAGACCTTTTCCTTGCTTTCAATGATTAATCCAGAAGTATTGTGTGGAGTAAATGAAGAGAGTTTTGAATCTGAAGCGCAAACCTTATCTGAATTTTTCAATTGTGATTCTTCTTTATTTTCATTTTGAGCCTTTGGAATGTCTTCTTTTTCATCAGATTTTTGATGAGAAGATAGATTGGGTCTTTGAAGGTTTTCGAAAGATTCGCTCTCTGAAGGTTCACTTTTTCTTTCATTAACTTTCTTTTCAGTGAAAACGTCATTTTTAGGTAAACATTCATCATTCAATTTAGTAAAATTGTTAATGTTTGCAATAGCATCTAGTTCTTCCTGATCAGCAGAATTATCGTGTTGCTTCTCCGAAGATTCAAATGTTTCAAATATATCAGTAGACTTTTGTTCTGGTTGTGTAGAAGAATATTGTTTGTCGCATACAACATGCTTTGGAGTCTGAGCTGTTTCTTGCTTTTCAGTTTCTTGTTGTCTCTTCAACTCTTTAGCATCGATTTCAACAAAGCCAGTGGCTATAACGACAGATTGTGATTCACTCTTCTAAAAATGAAAAATCAAAAAAAAAAATTAAAATTTAATTTAACCTTTTCTTTGTTCTCAATTATCAACCCAGAAGCACCATGTGGAGTGAATGAATCAAGTTTCGAATCTGAAGCACAAACCTTATTTGGATCTTTTAATTGTGGTTCTTTATTTTCATTTGCTGTCTTTTGAATGCCCAATTTATCAAATTTCTTTTGAGTAGATATGCCGAAAGATCTATCTTCTGAAGGTTTCCTCTTTCTTTCATTACCTTTCTTTTCTCCAAAAACAAAGTCATTTTTAGATAATTTGTCATATTCATCGTTCGGTTTAGCAGAAATGTTAATGCTTGCAATAGCATCGAGTTCTTCCTGATCAGCACTTTCTCTAGGGAAATCACGAATTTCAGGCGTTATTTTCTGAGGTTGTTGTTCAATTGGTTGGACTTTATCTGAATCTTCTTCTTTGTCTTTGTTGCAAATTTGAGTAGTATTGATTTGTTCTAGATTCTGATCTGGGAGCAAAGTTTTGTCACTCTGTTGTTCTTTTAATACTTTCGATTCAATTTCAACAAACCCACCAGCTATAACGACCATGCTCGATTCACTTGGCTAAAAAAATAAAAATTTCCCTTTCTAAATTAAAATTTAAAACCTTTTCTTTGCTCTCTATTAGTTGTTCATTCAAATTTGATGTCTGATTTTGCAATTTTGATGGATGACTTTCATTTGATGCCCTTTTAATTTCTTCTTTTTTATCGAATTTCTTCTTTGCAGATATTGAGGATTCTATTTCTAATGGTTTTCTTTTTCTGTCAATAACCTTCTTTTCTACAGCAATAGATTCATTTTTATTTAATTTAGTCGATTCTTTTTTGAATAAAATAGGCTGAAGTTTAGTACTTGCAACAACACTGGTCTTTCCAACGTCTGGTTTTTTCTTGATTTCGGCCTCCTCATTGATATTCTTTTGAACTTTTTCAGTCTTTGAGTGTTGGACAACAGGTTGTTGTTGCTGTTGTACAATTGGTTTTTCTTTTTCGAGTTCTTCTTGACTGTCAGAATCTTCGCCAAATACATCGACCATCGAAATTTTGACAATTTTTTTCTAATTATAATTGAATAAAATTTATTTAAAATAAAAATATACCGGCACATGCTTTTTGAATATTGGAAAGCCTTTAGGAGGTTGACGCACTTCATCATCAGAAGTGTCAGAACCACTGGTACTTGAAACAGAAGAGGTAGAAGATGAACAAGAGTTTGCATCCAACTTTTTTGCATCCAATTGTTGATGTCCTTCTTTGGCTATTTCAATTAAGGAAGTCAATTTCTAAGAGATTTTAATATTAGAAGTTGTTTTTAATAAAATGATTACCTGATCCAAATCATCTTTGTGTCCATCCACAGAACGAGGTGAACTAGAACGATGTTTAATAAATTCTGCCTGCAACTAAATAAAAAACATTTTTAAAATTAATTTCAGAACTAAAAAACCTTTTGAACAATTTTATCTCCAATTCTTCCAGGTTCTTCATTATCAGTTTTTTCATCCGCGCTAACACTTACACTCCATTCATCACTTGACGAGGATTCTTTAGATTCAAAAGCGCCCTCCTTTTCAATCCTTTCCATTATTGATGGCTTTTTTGGAGCAATTTGTGGCCTTCTTATTAGAGAGGGAACAACTTCAGTCTTTTGACAACTAATTTTATTAGAATCTTGTAGTTTGTTTATAACAGGTTCGATTGAATCTTGTCGTTCAACATCTACTAATTCTTCATTTTCCTCAACTTCTGAATGATCGTGATTCTCTTCCATTTCCTTTTTCATTTCTTGAATATTTTGAAGAGCCGGAAAATTTTGTTTATTATCTTCTTTTTTACTTTCATCAGAATCGGATGAAGAACTACCAAGGCAAACACGATTTAATTCTTTTTTCTTTAATTAAAAAATTAATTTGAATAAAAATTTAATTAAACCTTTTTAGTCTTTTTTTCACGCAATTGTTCCAAAGCCTGTGATTTCTTTCTTTCTTCATCAGGTCGTTGAGAAGATCTTCGTTTAACACGATCATACATTGACATTCCAAAATTAGCGCCTGATTTTATTGCCGCAAGCATCCTTTTCTGTTCCTCCAAGTCAATATCCCAAAGAACTCCAGAAGTAGCAGTATCGCTTTCTCCCTCACTATCAGAACTACCAGAAGAGGATCCATGTTTTTGCATTTGATGGAGCCTTTTCTTTCTTCGCAAGTGCTTCCCGTCCGTAACAGAATCAATTTCAGACGTTCCCTTCTTTTTAGAAATCGATTTTAACTGATCCTGAATTTATTCAAATAAACAAATATTAAAAAATTTAAAAATTTTCTTACTTTACTACCAACAGAAAATGCCTTTGTCTTCCTTATTTCGTCAGAATCTTTATATTTTTCATCTTTTGACAAGCTGATTTTCTTCGGGATTAAAGTCGCAGACGAAGTTGACGGCATTTTGGCAAGAGAATGCTGTTTGATTTTTAAATCTTTTTGCTGATCTTTCTTGTCACAAAATTTATATTTTAATTTCTTTTCACATGTATCTGATAACGTTGGAGTCGTTAGAGTTGGAGTTGTTATTAATTTTTTCGGCTCGGTTTTCTAAATTAAAAATTTATAAACATGAAAAATTAAAGAAAATTTTTAAACCAATTTTGGAATTATAGTTAACGGCTTATTCAATTGTTGTTGTTGGTGCAAATTCTGAATTGGTAAAGGCGCTACTGAAGATTTTTTGAGAATTATTGACGACTTTTTTAAAGGTTGAGGAGAGCTGTTGTTATCATTTTCATCTTTTTCAATTTTTGGAAGTGAGGTAGCTTCATTAGATTTTTGTTGAGTGTTGTTAAGTCTTGCTGATTGAACATCAAAATCGGGAACAGATTCAATTTGTTTTACAAAAGGAGACGAACATTCTTCTATTGAATGAGTAATGCTTGTAGAAGAGGATGCGCGTTGTCTAATAATAGGAGCTAAACAACTCTTCTGTTGTTTTTGTGTGCAAACGGCAACAGGTTCAGTCACTGATTTTGCTGGTAATGTGTTTCTGAAATTAGTAGCTATTAGAGTACTTTAAAAGAAAAAAACCTCCTTTCATGCAAGTCAATGCTTGTCGATGAAGAATCTTCACGAGACAGATTGGGCAAATGAGGTAACCGATTTTGTTGATCACTTATTTTTTCTTTCGTCCCTTCTAAATTATGACTAGTAGAAGCTTCATTATCTACATGTTGGTGTAAAAAGTCTCCTGTCAAGTTAGAAACTGAAGATAGACTTGAAGTAATGGAAAACACATCTAAAAATTGTTTCATCTCTTGTTCCATTTTTTGAATATTCACCTCCTTTTGACCCTCCTGTGGTTTCTAAAAATTAAATTTTCAAAAATTATAAGGTGAAAATACAAACTTTTTCCATATTTAAAATTGTTTTTCGAGCATCGATTTTATTGTTAATTTCTTTGAACAAAGCACTGGTCTTGCTTAACGAGCGTAAAGTCAACGAAAGTTTACCAATTTCACTTTTGATGTTTTTCTCTTCTAATGAGTTTCTTCGACTTCCTTCAGACTCTAATTTTTGTAGTGGTGTTCCAATGAAGGAATCCTCGCTCGTAAATTCTTTCGATTTTGAATCTGATGATTTTGGAAGTCGTTGTCTCACTTCAGAATTCTCTCGTTTAGGAGGTTTCAATTTGACTGCAAATTTTGGTAATTCCAAATCCATAACTTCTTTCTTTTCTTCTTTATCACGCCTTCTAGGATCTTTTAGTGAAGCATCTGTTCTATTTAATGGAATATTTACATGTCGGAGAAAAACAGTTCGAAGACGAGCAGTTAAGGAACATGGCCCTGATGACGTTGACGGCAAGTTAGAGTCGCTCGCTTCTTTAAGGTTTTTAATTATTTAAAAACGTCAAAAATCAAACCTTTCTTCTGTATCGAAACTTGAGGTTGTTCCGTTGTCTTTTCTACCTGGGGCTGTTTTTCAGTTTTTATTGAAGGGGGTTTTTCGTCTTCTTGAATTGGATTAAGTTTTTTCACGCTTTTTTCCTCTTCATTTTGTTGATCATCGTTCGCTTCGTCATTGAATGAACATGTAGAGCAACTAAAATTTAGCGATTGTTAAAATAAAATTTTATATACCTTTCTGAGCTGGAATTAGATGAAGAAGAATAAGTGCTAGATGAGGAATATGTGCCTGTAGAGGTACTCGTAGAATAAGTGCTAGTAGAGGATTTTGTTGGAGAAGTTTTATTATCACGTTCTACTCGATCCATCCGTTTAGGCGGAACAGGCGGAGGTGGAAGAATAGAGGATACGGAACGCGAATCTAACAAAAATAAAGATTTTATTCATAATTTATATTTATAAAACCTGGCTTAGAACGTTGATGAGAACGTCCATGACTCTTCTTGGATTTTGACTTTTCCGTTGAATGATTTCTTCTGTTTGGTTTTTCCGTGCCATTTTCGCGAAAATATTGCTTTTTGCTTGAATGATAGCCAGGGATTTGTGCATTTGAATTTTTCATTGAACTGAAGAAAAATATACAATTAATATTCTAATAGTAGAACATAATAGCCTTTTATTAAAGAAAAAGTCAATTTATTTATGTATCTAAAAGATTGATTTATGATAAAAATTAAAAGGAAAAGCATGGTCAATTAAATTAATTAATTTAAGGCCAAAAATTCGATTAAAAACGGTGAATATCAAATATTAACAAATACTCTAGTATCCCCTAGACTTAAAATTTTTCTACTTAAGTATGACTTAAAGTGTCACTAGAGTCCGAAAAACAACAAAATTCTTCTAGATTTTAAACTTTTTTTCTGAAAAAATAAAAATGAACATCAGAATTGAAAATTAATGAAAAATGAAAGCTTAAAAAATGAAATATCAAAGCTTCCTTTACTCGATTTATTAACCCTATCAATTTAATTAGGATAATGGTGGAACACGCAGCTATCATTGATTTTCTCAGAGGTTGAAGAATAAGAATAGAGAATCTTCCCAAGAGATCAACACCTAAAGGTTCAACACACTACCGTCTCTCCGTTATCACTTTCTTTTGAGGAAGAATACAAATTTCAAAAATTTTAAATTTTAATTAAATAACAAATAAATATATGCAAGTTTATGAAAATTAAGAAAAAATCCATTAATGTTTTAAATATTTCGTCTTAAATTCTTATAATATAAAACTGAAACAACAGCTAATCCAGCAGTTGAAAGCACAAAAGCAATGATGAATATAATTCCCACTGTTTGCCATGTATTCGAACTCGAGCAGTCGCCGAGAAGATTTAATTCATAATCAAGATATTCACCGACTTGTGGATATTCTGTTGTATTTAACTAAAATAAAATTAAAAGAATTGAGAATCATCCCAGAATATCAACAACAATTAAAGGATTAACACTTACATTTTGTTTGCATTGTGTAATCTCCTCTGTATAGTTTTTACGCATTTTTTCAAGTTCATCTCGCCAATTGGAGCCAAGATCGGTTATTGTCTTATTAGCTTGATCATATAAGCTTTTACAGTCTACAGGCTCTCCAAGATCAGTTAATTTTAATGAAGAAATAATGCAAATTGTTTCGAAAGAAATAAAAAGAGCAATCAAAATTTGACGATTAGTTTTTGAGAGAAAGGAGGCCATTTTTGTAATTTAGTGAAAATGAAGAATTTTTTTCCTGACAGTTCCGTTCTCGCAAATAATTCTTTATATGGGAGTTTAAAGTCAACGCCCATCCTGAACTCTCCTTTTTCTTATCTATTTAAACCTCTACTCCTTTTTTGTTTGCTTAGTGTTTTTTATTTCATATATTTTATTAATGACTCATTTTATTACAGTTAGGTGATACTAAAAGTTAAAAAGTAATAGCATTTTCATAACTTTCCACCTTTTTTTTGGTGTTGTTGTCAGATTAGTTTTTTTGCTAATTTTTAAAGTAAAATGTTGAATTCTGATTAAAAAACGTTCATCAGGTTAAAAATATGAGCAATAAAAAGTGAAAAAATAAAAATAAATACTAGAAAAAATTTGATTGTAAAATAGATAGAACGATAAGCATTGATGTAAAAAAATTTAAAAAAACTAAATATGGGGTGGGCAACTGGCTGTAACGCTGATTGGCAAATGGATAAAGCGAGTATATAGAAATTAAAGCAGCTGATCATATTAAAATGTGAAAACATTAATTATTTATTCACAAAATCACTAATATAATTTTATTTTTTATTTTTTTCAAATTTTTTTAAAAATCTTTTTGTAATCTCTAGAAACTTATAATGCCGAATTTTAATTTTTTAATAATTTCATTTGCGGTAATTTTTTTGTTTTGTGCTGGTGAGGTGATTAAATGGAAGTCTGATTATTCAGAATTCCGTCCAAATGATGGTGTTTGTACTTTGGTAATAATAATTTTTTTAAAACTATCCCAGCTATTACAAGGCCGGAGGCAAGACGCTTACTCCAAAAAACGTTCCAAACAAGGAAGAAGGTGTTTGTGGTGATAAACTTTATAGTTTGTTGAAGCATTGTGCACAACAGAGCTTCTATATAGGCTTAAATCGACCCAGATCTGAATTCGCCGGTATTCTGTATAACAATGTTTTCAATTTTTCTAAATTCTAGAATCCGCTCTTTATCTTATAAACGGTTGTCTTGAATGTCCTTATGGAAAGGCTGAAGCAACTGTAAGTTTACATAATTACCTCCCGTCGGGATCAATGTTTAGTGGTTGTGGACAGGAGGATAAGATTGTAAGGTAAAAATGCCATTTATGGATGTTTATTGAAGATAAATTGCTTAAAATTTTAGCAGCGTATCAGTGAAATTGAATTCTGAAAAGAATGTACATGGTCATGGAAGTTTCTCTCTTGGAGGTATATTGGAAGGGCGAAAGTGTAGTGGTCTTTTTGACAACAGTCGCGAAACCATGTTTGAAAAAATTGTTCTAGAAGTGAAACATAAGTAGGGGACTTCTTTCATATTTTCTCAATTTTAAAAATTCTTTTAGCTGTGGGCAAAAGAAGCCAATGACACTTTTTGTTTTATTGCCACCTGTTGATCTTCCAAAACTTTTTAGTGAGAGAAACAATTTTCGTGAATGGGATGGGATTCGCGTAGATTTGGGGATATTTGGAGTTGGTTGGAATGAACGCTGGCTTGATTTTGGAGATGTCTTTCATTCAACAACGAAAGGTAGAAAATAATTTTCCAAAATTATTTTCACTATTTTCTAGCAAAACAATTACCGGAGGTACAAATTCATAGCAACAATTCGAATATAATCCAACATGACGAAAAACCACCGATTTCTGTATTACCAACACCCGTCGAATTTATTGAAGAGTCCGAGAAGAACAATGAACAAAAGGATAAAAATAATCATTTTGAGTTCAATCTGCCGTTTATTTTTGCTTGCGTTTTGGTTCCATTGTTGCTTGGATTTTCCCTGAGTTTATTCAATTACTTGTTCAAATCCGTATTCTTCAAGAACTCCAACAAAACTGAAAATGACTATGAATTGGGTGGAGGAGCTTCCATTACATCATCGTCACTTTCAAAAGGAACAACACATTCGAGCATCAGTTCATTGCCTTAAAAAAGAAAATTATTAAATTCTTTAATTCTATCTCCTTTATAAATTTAACATGCTATTGTTTAAAATTTATTTTTAAATGAAAAGTATAAGAACGTTCATTCTCCTTTTCCTTTATCTTATAGCCGGTTGGCCAGGTAACCATTCCCCGCACACTCCAAATAATGAATAAATTTCATCTGCTCTCCCCTTACACCTTTTATTATTCAAAATTCATTGTTGAAGTCACCCAACGAGATAGGCCAAAATGTTAATTAAAATGATATTCGTAATTATTTTGTTCCTTGAATGCATAACGATAGCCAAATTAAAACTTAGTTCCATCCTACCAGTTGACCATGAGGATGAGCATAATGAGAATAATGAACAAGACGAAGTTGGAGGTAATGATGTTAAATGCCAAAATTGGAAGGGGAAGAACACAACTGGTCAGTATTAATTTTCCTATACGATTTTGAATCCTTTAAAAAAGATGATGATGATCTTATGGATGAGCAATTTACTGAGCTAGAAAATTGTATATGGAACTCATTGCTGGCAAAAGAGCACGCACATTCAGCAAGACAAATTCATCCTTTGCTGAGTCCTCCTCCAGAATATCCACTCAAATTCAGTGTAGAAAATTTGGTGGTCGAACAAGTTGATACGGTTTGCTTAAAATACAAATTATGTATTCCACACATTTACAGTTATCCCGCGCAAGTATGGAGTTTAACGTTTTTGGCCATATACTCTTGGTTAGTTCAAATTTAATTTCTAATCTAATTATTTTTCCTAGTCTTGGAATGATTCCCGATTGCAGTGGGAAAAATCTGGTAAAAAAAGATAAAATTCTGAGAAATTTTCTTTGTTAAGAATGGGCTCTTGAAGGAATATCTTTAGAGGAGGACCGAAGACGTGAGCTTTGGACACCCGATTTTATGGATGATTCGTTAGTTAATTATTGGATCAAAAGCTTAATTAATTTTTAAGAAACTGTGGTTCTAACGAAGGGTGCATGGCCAAAATTGGTGATTTAAGTGTTACATCTTCGGGACAAGTAGTAGGCCGACTATTATTTCGTTTTCCATCTTTTTGCCGCATAGACTATCGCAGGTAATTTTTATTTAAAATTTGTCCTAAATTTAATAAAATTTTACTTGAAGTTACCCCGAGGAGAGAAATGATTGTTGCCTTTTTCTTGGTCTAGCGGATATTGGTCGCACAGTCGAGGTTAAACAGATTGAATTATAAAGAATTTCTTAAAACAGTTTACCGTCGGTGCCAAAAGTAAATTTGCTACTTTGGCAAAACAAGTACATGTACGACGTGATCGCCCCATGAGTGCTGTTGTTATTTCTAATCTTATGGAGACTTCACCTTGGGCTGTACAGGTAATCTTTTAATTATAATCACAAATTCCTTCTGGATTTAGAGCCAAGCAATTGAACCAGCCCGTGTAGATGGCTCTCGAAGTGATAGTCTTCGTCTTTGTGTTCAATCAAAAAAGGAGATGAGCACACTTCGAATTGCTCTTAGGATTCCAGTTACAATAGCTACACTGTGAATTGTTTTATTAAGATTAAATTATTAATTATATTTTAAGATTGACGCTTGTTTCACCTTTGTTTGGTGATTTGCGTACTCAAGCACTGGTTAAATGCTTGACTTTATTGCTTCAAACAATATGCTTTCTTTTCCTTTGTTCCATCGCACCAGCCAGTGGATTTGGAGGGTCTAAACCAAAACTCTGTAGGAAACACTTCAGTGATCAAAAGTTAAAACATTCTCTATTAAGACACTTTCTATGAATTCATGTTTACTTTGACTTTCCTATCAATCCTGGTACTTATTTAATTTCTTTTCAATTTAAGACACTTTAAGGTAACAACTGTTTGTTTGGCACTTAGTCGTATGAAAAGGACTGTGCCAGCAACACATAGCGTCTATCTAGGCGCAAAGGTAAGCAAAAATAAAGGCCCCTTTAACATTTATAAACTTTATAAAAATTGAAGATGCTTAACCACTTCTTATGTTGCATCGAGCCAGATCCCGCTACATCATATCAGCGACATTTAGGTTTGACCCTGAAATGAAATAAACCTGATATTTATTTAAGAGGACGATACAACAAGCACTCGAGACATGCCAAATCATGGACAAGCATTGCAAAACGAGTAAAAATAAATTAAATAATAATTCTATAATTATTCCTATAGTTATTCAATGGAATGGCGTCACATTTACATTGCCATCAACAATCTCTTTTCGGGTTTGTGCTTCTCACTTTTCTGTTTTATCGTCATTTTTGATATAATGTGAGAGGGAAATTGGAACACCATTGATCTCAAGAAATGCCAAACTCAACATCATATCACCATTAAAAAGGATTTGTAGATACCTTCTATATTATTTTGAAGATTTTTAAGACAAAATCTAAGTCAATGTTTAATTTTACCAAATATAATGATATAATAATAGATAATTGTTTAGGCACCACTGAAGATTAGAGCGGCATTTTGGTAAAAAAATCGTCCAAAAAATAATGCTCCAATCCTGAGTAGTGCCTTTAGAAACAGTTTAAGTGAGAGAAATTAAAAATATTATGAAAATAATAAATTATAAAACAACCCTCAAGATTTCCATGCATTAAAAAAGATTGGAAAATTTTTTTAGTTGTAAAAAATATAAATGTAAAGGCACACAAGTTATTTTTTCCAATCTTTGATAGTCAATAAGAAAAATAATCAAAAGATATTAGGATAATATGGCTTTTAATTAAATGCCCTGAGAATAAATTTAAGGCAGTTAAATTATTAAATAATTAAAAATATAAAAAACTGTCAAGGCAAGTATATTAAACTTAATCAATTTCAAAAATAAATTAGTAAATCTACCAGATTTAATGAGTCTACCATTGTTAACAATTTTTAAGCATTAATACGCAAATCCTTCAATTTTGTATTCGTATAACAAAGTGAATCAGAAATTTGTTGATAGTCAAATTGCCCATCGTCTTTGCGCATTTGTGCGATCTTGTCATATTCACGACTTTAATTCGAAATTTTGTAATAAAAAAATATATATTTTACTCACTTGACTTGAAAAATCGCACGTCCTCGTTTAGCATACATCAAAGCGATATATACAGGAGCTGGTAGAGATATTGGCGAATTTATAATTTTGTGTCTTAAATTTTAAATGTTATTTTTGGCAAATGATATTACACAAACCCAAATGAAAGCGCATAGCAAATTTGTTCAATCTGGTCCATTTTAAATTTGCTATCATCCTCTAGAATAGTAAAACGCGGTGTTCGAGTGGTTCCCTAAAAAATACATTATGTTATAACTTGTAAGAAAGAACTTGCCTGGATAGCTGAATGACAATTTAAATAAAATTCGGAATGTTCAGGATGTGTCACTTGCTCGTCCACAACCTTAAAAATAAGGAAAAATCATTAAAATATTTGCAAAATAATTTACCGTTCCTGGTTTAATATTCAAATTCTTGGAAGAACCAGTAGACTTTGAAAGCTTAAAATTTAAATTTAATAATAAAAGTGAAAATTTAACAACCTCTTCATGCGCAAAAAGACGAATATTATGCGTCTAAAAATAAATTTATTTAAACAAAATTTCCAAAAAATATCAACCTTTTGTGAAACCAAAACAGTTAACTTGCAACTACTGGCTGAACATTCTTGCAATGCCAAACGAACCATTGGTATCTCATATTGTTTAGCTGTAGCAAATTGCCCCTCAGACATTCCATTTCTAAACAGTATTAATCTTTTGGGTGCATCTCCTCTTGAATTTTGATATCGAGTCACACAAGTTTTGGTAATATGCGCTAATGTAGTATATTTTTCATCACGACGAGCCTCATCAAATAAGTAATCGCCAACAAAGTCAAAGGAATGTTTTTTCATATTTGCTGCGTACTAAAATTAGAAAAAAATAAAAAAAAAGAAATAATTCATAAACAAACTCCAATAACAGAAGGAACATTAGGTGCAGCTCCTCTAGCGCGTTCATAATTTCCCAAAGCTCCCGGATGTGAAATGCCTAAACCAATAAATAATGTCCCATCTTCAATTAAATTGTGAATTCTAAAAAAATTACGAAAAATATAAAATATAATGAAAAAATAAACCCTTGATCAGCCAATTTGATTGTATAATTAATTCCTCCCATTTTCTCATTAGTCTTACAAACAATATTTAAAACAGTTTCTTGTTTGCCTCGCATTGCAATTTCAGCTGCATTAGAGAGCTTTAAATCTTGCGTGACAATCTCATATTTCCTTTCACATCCTTTGATTAAATCTGAAAAAGTAAAACATAAACACAAATAAAAAAATATAAAAAAGAACTATGCAAATTTGTAACAGCATCACTCGTGACAAAGAAAACAAAGTCGCAATTATTGTCTTTGCATATTCCTATACACTTATCAACGTCATCTGGGTTTGGCTGCAACATTTGTTTATCTGCTGGACCGTTAATTATCATACCATGTTGTTTACAGCAGTTAATGTAAGCGCGAATAAAGTCACTGAGAATTAAAAAAATATATATGTAAATTAAGCAAGCATTTACTTCATTTCATTTTCACCAAAGCGATATTTCTCTCTTGTTCTTGCAGCAGGGATTAAATAAATAGCCCATTTTTCGATAGTTGCCGGCAAATAGAATGCATCTCTAACATGCCATTTACCAGAATCCTTATCAACCATTGACTCACTTTCTCGGCCAAAAAGAATTGTTGGAGGAGGAAGTCGACGACCTTTAGCAACTAACGGCTTCATAATGTAAAAAATTGAATCATTAGTAAAAATAAAAATTATTTTAACATATCTGAATTCCTGCTTCCTTGAGATATTCACTTTCCTTAAGATTTAATGCATGAACGCTGCTCTCTATTTGCCGTTTTAAATTA
Source organism: Meloidogyne arenaria (assembly GCA_036172955.1). Taxonomy (NCBI): domain Eukaryota; kingdom Metazoa; phylum Nematoda; class Chromadorea; order Rhabditida; family Meloidogynidae; genus Meloidogyne; species Meloidogyne arenaria. The sequence goes on from JARQAB010000043.1 coordinate 3,506,521, forward strand.
GTTGGAGGAACAGCCGAAGCCTTTATAGTAATAATTCAGTAAGTACAATGAACAGATAACAAACTTTAATCATTGCAGCAACTTCCCTAGCATTTAATTGACTCAATTGAGCTCGTTGATTATCACGAATTGAACAGAGTTCCATTGGGTAATAATTAGTCTGTCCTTTTTCAAAAGCAGTTGCTAAATAAAAGAATACATAAAATCCTTATGTAGGAAAGAAATTATACCTAATGGAGCATCGGGATACCTTTTGAATAAAAAAATATACTTAAGATATTAAAATTCAAAAATTACGAAAGTTTCTGGGTATATTTCCGTTTGAAATACTCCTGCACTGATACACGTTCACCTTGAACGTCAATAACGTGAGTGGCAGCCGTTGCTTGACTCACACCACTTAACAACACTTCTCTAGACCGACCATTCGGATAGTGAACAATAACATGCAAACCTTAAATAAATGGAAATAAATAAAAACATTTGAGAAACCTTTCAATTGCTGGTTTAAATAAGCAATCGCACCGCGATCCACAGAGCCGTCATCTCTAATTGCATTCGGACCAACAATTGATGCAGTCTTATCCAGAAGAGTACCATCAGTATTATGAAAAGGTGTCTAAAAGGGAAGGTAAAAGGCAAAAATTATTTAAAAAATAAACCTTTTTGCTCTCTACAACCAACCCGACTTTTTTTGAATTTCGACCTGCAGGTCCTTCAACATATCGTACGCTTTTATGAATACCAATTGCCAAGTATTTGTTATGAGCACTAAGCTCAGGTCCATCTTCGGGAACAAAGTCATACATATCAGGAGTAATCAAATAAGAAGTTCCTCCGCCGAGAATGACGTGCTCGTTTCTGAGAAATAATTAACGATAGGTTTCATTTTCAAAAATATAAAACAAACGGAGTCTGAAGTGGATGTTGTGAAGTTGCAAGCTCAATAAATTGAGCCAAGGAATGCTAAAATCATAAAACCTTTAATTATTTAATTTCCACATACATTTTGTTTGCTCATATCATTAGTTAAAAACGAAAGGTCCGCTAATTCGACTTGTTTATTCACTTTTCTAACAAGCATCTGAAAAAAATTAGGTACTCTTGTGTTATATGCCCCTATTTTGTTATATGCCCCCAATCATCTTAGCCTTCTTTTCTAATTTCTCTTTAAGATTATGAAATGGTCCGGAAAAGTTTTTACAATTTGTAAAATATTTTATTAAATTCCGGAAAGGTTTTTACAATTTGTAAAATATTTAATTGAATTCCGGAAAAGTTTTTACAATTTGTAAAATATTTAATTAAATTCCGGAAAAGTTTTTACAATTTGTAAAATATTTAATTAAATTCCGGAAAAGTTTTTACAATTTGTAAAATATTTAATTAAATTCCGGAAAAGTTTTTACAATTTGTAAAATATTTAATTAAATTCCGGAAAAGTTTTTACAGTCTGTAAAATATTTAATTGAATTCCGGAAAAGTTTTTACAATTTGTAAAATATTTAATTAAATTCCGGAAAAGTTTTTACAATTTGTAAAATATTTAATTAAATTCCGGAAAAGTTTTTACAATTTGTAAAATATTTAATTGAATTCCGGAAAAGTTTTTACAATTTGTAAAATATTTAATTAAATTCCGGAAAAGTTTTTACAATTTGTAAAATATTTAATTAAATTCCGGAAAAGTTTTTACAATTTGTAAAATATTTAATTAAATTCCGAAAAAGTATTTAATTAAATTCCGGAAAAGTTTTCACAATTTGTAAAATATTTAATTAAATTCCGGAAAAGTTTTTACAGTCTGTAAAATATTTAATTGAATTCCGGAAAAGTTTTTACAATTTGTAAAATATTTAATTAAATTCCGGAAAAGTTTTTACAATTTGTAAAATATTTAATTAAATTCCGGAAAAGTTTTTACAGTCTGTAAAATATTTAATTGAATTCCGGAAAAGTTTTTACAATTTGTAAAATAGGAAATGGAGCTATAAAATGGGGGCTAACACAAGAGTACCGAAAATTATCATAGTTATTTAAATAAGTAATCTAGTAAAAGCAAAAACAACCTCCACTCTATTAAAATCCTGTAACAATTTATGACGTTCACATTCCTCTTTATTAAGTTGAAATTTTTGCTCGTCTTTTCCTTCAAATGATAACTGGAAGAGTGTATAGAGAATTGACTGAAGATCATAATACAAAGTGTAACGATTGTCGCCAAAAACGGCCTTCTCCTTCTCAAAGAAAAAGTCAAAAGCGACGCGACAAAAATCGCGACGATCCACAACAACACAACTAAAAGAAATAAAATTATATCGAATATATTTTTAAAAACTTACTCGTCCTTTGTTCTTTTAGTAAATTCAATACGCGCTGGTCCTTTCTTCTTCGGTACAGCAGAAATTGTAATGTCGTAACGATAAACTGTTCTAAAAATGAAATTATTCAATAAAATATAAGTTAAAAATAAATATACTTTTCTTCCATCTTAATTCCGTAAACATTTGTTAAAACTCGAATTTTCTCTCCAACTTCCCCTGGATCAGCTTTCGATTCCAAGTGTGGATCCCCAACCTCAAGTCCAAGCGATTCCATCTCCTTTTTTATCTCTTCGAGCTTCTGAGTCTTCCTTCGCTTCTCTGCCGAAGTAGTTGTACCAGGTGAACTAAAAACAAATTTAATTTAAGCTAAGAAACAAACTAACGTCCTTCTAGGTCCCCTGTTTCCACCTCGACCTCTGCCTCGTCCACCACCACGACCTCTGCCTCGTCCACCGCGTCCACCCCGACCACCAGCAGAGCGTTGCTTATCGGCATCTAAAGCTGCCATTCGACCTTGACCACGTTGACCAAGAGGCTGATTGTTAGAACCACTCCGATCCATTTGATTATATTTAAAATGTTACTTTTCTAGAAAATAAATAAGAAAAAAAATTATTAGTATGCTTAAGTCATGGAAGAAAATGAGTGGTTTATGTTCATCAACCTAAGTTTGATGAAAGGTTAATGAACTAACCTCAAGCTAATATTGATTCATTGTTAAAGCTTCAATAAATGGGGAAATAGTTTAAGTATTTGACAGCGAACAAATAAAGAGAAAAAGCAAAAAAGGGTAAAAATTTAAAAATTTACGAGTATATAAATTTGAAACAACAAAAATAAAACAACTCTACTAATTTTGCTCTATCCTCACACCAAGTGCTCTTTCCAAGGATTGAATGTCTATCTGTTTTCCAACTTCTTTATAATTCTTTATCAATTCCTGCATGGTTTTTGATCTTTCAACATCTCCATATTGAGCCTCTAATCGAGCAAATCCTTTGATTAATTGTAGATCTTAAATAAAATTTTTACAAAAATTCAACAATTTTTACATACGTTTTCGTTTTTCTGTACATTGAATTGCTCTTCTAAGTAGTTGAAGAATTTGATTTGAATCATTTTGCTGCAACAAATGTTTGGCAAAAGCAAACCAAGGTTCTATTTCATTACTCTTTTTAATTAAAGATTCAAAGTAGCCACGAATTTCCTAAATAAAAAATATATAAAAAATTACGAGTCAAAAATTAAAAACCATTTCACGACCCTCTGCATTTGGCTGTTTCTTCAGAAGATCAATCAAGTATTTATGTGTCTTTAATGGTTCAGTTGCCGCGCAAGCACGTTTAAAGCTTTCTTTCAATGATATTTCATTGCCTAGGAGCACTTCCAAATAAAGATATGAACGCCAAATTTTACTCAAATCGTTATCACTCCTGTTTAAATTTTAAAGAGTGAAAAATAATATTGCTTTAATGTGAAAACTCGAATGCGATGGTTTTTAAAGCGCGCTCAACAACTTCCTTTCCCAAAATATAATTCTTCTTTGAAGTACTTTTGCGTGCCATAAACTGAATGTAGCTAGTCCAATGTGAAATAGAATTAGGATTGGTAAGAAGAATTTGTTCAAACTCTTGCGCTGATCCCGATCCTTCCCCAATCTCATTTCCCTTAAAACGTTTTAATTAGCAATTTGTTCAAACTCTGCATAAGTAAAAAAACCTCTTCTTCCACAGGTTCATCCTCATCACCATCACATTCCCCATTGAAAGTATTATCATCACTTTCATCAGTTGAATCATTATCATATTCAGACATAATCACATCATTTGACAGATTTTTAGTCTTTAATTTGATGTTTAACAAAAATTTAGAATGAGATTTACTGAAAATCAACTTACCGATTCTTCAGCAAGATCACAATTAGAAGCATCAACCAGCTCTGATACCACAATTCTACCCCTGTTCGTTTTGTTTACACCAATCACTTTACCAAAACGAAGTTCTCCACTGTCGAACAGATCATCGACATTAATTTCAGAATTTTGATGATCCAATTTTAAATTGATTTTAATATTCTCTCTTGAAATAATAGCGGAAAAATCAGGGTTTATCTAAAATAAAAAATTCTAAAATAATCCAATCAAATGAAAAACCTCAGCAAAAACATTATTTGTAGTATTTGAAGATTTTGAAACAATAAAAACTGCAACCACATTACCAGGTTTGAACACGCTACGATAATTCAAAATTGACAGCTTTCTTCGTGACTCTTGTAACTTATCACATCTTGCAGTGCATTCAACAATTCTTAATTTATTGATTATTAAGCAATTTTTAAAAATAATTTTACCTATCTGACTTTCTCCGTTCCTCAAGTAATCTTTTTCCTTTAACAGGAAACGCTTTTCTTTTACTAACAGAGAGAACCTTAATATTTATCATCTTTCCAGTGTTGCGTTCCAAAAATTGTTGCATGGGACATGAACCCTCTTCATACTCAGCTAAATCGTTTAATTCGCTTACATGGAGTCGCCCTATAAAAATAAACACGTTACTCACGTCTACAAAAAATTTTTAGAAAATGGCTCACTAAACTAAGAATAAACATTAATTTTTTGGTTTAAAATTATAATTTACCAACACTTCCACCAGGAAGAAGTAATTCAGCCGTTGTAGCAGAAGATGTACCTCCATATGGCCATGGTCCAACCACTTCAGCATTATATATTCTAAATGGTTTTGCAAGTTTAGTGTTCGTTGTAATCTTTTGAGTGTTTGTAGTTAATGTCTTCTTTTGCTTCTTTACTACAATTCCAATTGCATGAATAGGTTGTTCGAGAAGTATTTGTGAACGTTTTGGATCTACACTTTGTACCCGAACTTTGATGCAACAGCCAACCTTAGTCGCAGCCTCCGGAAGCCCTACCAACTCAGTTGGGCGCATTATGCCTGTAAGGAGAATAGGTCAAAATTTAAAAGTATACTTGTTATCCAAACCAGTTATTCGGTTGAAAAAAGCAATTAATAATGAACCGCCTTCAAGATGCTTAATAATAACTCCAGTTGAAAAAACTCCTTCCAGATTCTTGTCAAACGTGGTAATAAACTTTTCATTTCCAGGCTTTTTTACCAATGATGGCTTTGAGGTAAGCATAATTCTGTTAGATGCTGAATCAATAAATAAAACACGACAACGTAACTTTTGGCCTCAAATTTTGTTATTAAATATATTATAAAATTCGAGTAACCTTTTTTAAACCTGCTTTGCCATTTATCCACAGGCTTGTCAAGAACGTGCATTGCACATACAAATCCAGTAAATCCATCTCCAAATTCGACAATAATTCCAGTATCTCTTACAGATTTTATAGTTCCGTTAAGAACGGCACAAGGAACAACATTTTCTATAGAAAACACAGTTTGTTTCATATCTGACTTTTTCATTGAAACATTCAAAAGTCGTTCCATTGGAGAATATGCAATAATACGAAATTTATGTTCAGATCCAATTTTATATTTATCATCTAGAACAATGTTAATTAAAATAAATTATAATAATACCTTCAAAATTTTCAATATTAATTCTCAAACATTTGGCAGTAATCAAATTTTGACTTGCGTCGTCATCCTCTACTAAATTAAAATACAAGTTTTGCATCTTGTCTTTATAATATACGATTCCAGTATTTGTGGAACCAACTTTAATATTCTAAAAAAATTTATAAAAACTTAAAAAAAAAGAAACTTCAGGGAGAAGTCGTTTTTCCAATTTAGACAAAGCAATAATATCAGGATGAGCATTGAGAACAAGAACAGAGGAATTTGGCTGAACGCATACAACACAAGCACGAAATGGCTTCAATACTTGAGGAGCATCCAATCGAAGTCGAGGAGGTAAGTGAACCTTTCGGATATATACTTTTTGACCTTAAAATCACAAAAATAATTTTAAATTTTTTAGAAATACCATTTTTAATGCTAGCAAAGAGTCCATTTAGAACATTTTTCTCTGGTGTAACCTGTATAATTGTACCAGGCATAAGCTGTTTTTGATCAAAATCATCACTTCCATCCAAAACATCAAGTCCAACAAAACCAGTCAATTTAATTACACGAGTTTCTTTATCTGGTCTTTCTCTAACAGAAAATAATGCAACTTGACCAATGAATAATTTATCTAATTGAAGGTATGGAGGTAAATGCTCAGCTTGAACAAATCCTTTAACAGAGCTTGAAGAGAAACCAAGATCAATTATAGCACCTTAAAAATGGTCAAAAACAAAATAAGTTTTTCTAACCTTTTTCTTCAATGCTTGAAACAATGCCATTCAAAACCGTATTTTGAAGAAGTGAGGAGGGAATTAAGTAGTTATTTATCTCATATGGACATATTGAAACAATACGATTTGAATTAGGCTTATTTCCTAAAATAATAAATTCCCGCAGAAAAATATCCGAAAAAACCTGATTTTTCGTTGACAACTGTCGCTGAAGAAGATAAAACGGTGTGCGGCGCGACAGGTGTGAAACCGCGAGTGTTGGGATTGAATTAGATTGTCCCGGGAAGCCCTCGATTCTTCAAAGATGATCCAACTCTCTAGGGCGAGTGGACGGAACCAAAGCTCTATTGGCGAGCTAGAAATACTGCCTAAGGGCGGCAATTGGCAGGAATACCAGACAAAAGAATAAGAACAAATAAATTAAATATATTTATTCAAAAAGGACCTCGAACTTAAACCTTAAACTTGGGTAATTAAACCGAACAATAAAATGTCTCAACTTGGGTAATTAAAACCGAACAATAAAATGTGTAAAAAATAGCATAAATTAATTATAGGCCACAAAAATGATTAAAAAGTGATTAATTAAAAAATGGACTTAAAATAGTAAAAAAGGGGTCTTTAGGCCTCAGTTTTAGATAAGTTTAGAATTAAATAATGAGAGGCCTAAAGAGTTAAAATTTTAGTGTGAATAAATAAAAAGGTCGAAATTCTTAATTCTAAATAATTAGATTAAAAAAAATTCAATTAAATGACAGGAAAAAAACTATTTCAATAAATTAAATGGCAGGTGGCAAAAATAGTAAAAATGAGCTTATCGGAGAAGCTTAAAAAATAAATAAAATGATTAAGGGAGAACCACTTTAGTGAAAAGAATGCTTCAAAAAGGGTGTGGTTAAACATTGAAATATGCGGCAGTTAAGTTAGAAAAAACATTTAAACATAAGGGACAACAGATCACCCAAAAATTTAATCAAAAATATTCAAATAAATTAATCAGACGTCGCTTCGGCGACACTGGGGCGCCGGCCACTAGCGGCGAGCATGCCGTCCGTCAGAACGCCAATCATTACGTGAGCCATTACGATGAGTTGTTTCACGATGAGGCGGACGATATGGTCGTTGAACTGGTGAGCGAGATCGAGAACGGTCACGAATGGATAATTGTGCTGCTGTCGAGAAAGCAGATGATGATGGTTCTATTTTATTCATAGCTTGACGTATCTCGCTTGCTGCCTCATTCATGAGTGTGTTTGGTAATTGCCCCTTATAATGTTTGAGTAGATAAAATGCTGCGGAGATACATTTTTGACCAGTCTTGAAGAGGCTTTCCACTTCACGTTGTTGATGAGTTGGCAGAAGTGACAGTTCCTCATCCAATTTCAAGGATTCATGTGGTCCGATGTATTGCGGCTTGTTGATTCCACCCATAGGCACAGCAGGAGTTGTTTTTTGACTGTTGGCAGCGCTCAATACAGCTTGAAAGGCCATTCGTTGAGATGGTGAGAATTCTTTGAGTTTCTCACGCACTGATGCCCATTCCGCTTCCCGTGGCGTTAACGGTGGTTCTTCTACAATTGGCGTAGAAGTTGATGTGTCGTTATGATTAAGCTGTTGTTGAACCATAACTTTAACCATTTCCGCTAATTCTTTCGGAATTGGTGCAGTCGAATCGGATTTCGACGGAATATTTGTATTTTTTGTTATTGGGTCGATTGTTGGATTATTTTCAGAATTAATTTTCTTTCCATTCATTTTGACTGAAAAAACTAATTGAAAGTTTAAAACATTAATGATAAAAATAATGGTGAAAATTGCTAATAAAAGTCGATAAACGCGAAAAATTGGATTAAATTTTAGAAAAATTATTAATGCCACAATTCCAACAATAACTACTCCACAAATAATAAGAATTTGAGGAAAGCCGAAAAAAAAGCCGAAAGGAATCGTCCAATCAAAGCCTGTATTTAATTCTCCACTTGGAGTCCTATTATCATTAAGTCGCGCAGCATAGTGAAATTGATGACGGCGGGGTATGTATTTTAACTCTCCATTAAGGGTAAATTGACTGAAGCCCGCGGGGCATTCCACACGGCAATCCACATTAATTTGGGCCCAATTGAAGGCTAAAATTACTGATTGAGCTGTCCCATTCTCGCTACAACGCGCCGAGAAAAGATGGGTTCCCATACATTTAACAGAGGCAAGTGCTGAGCCATAATCAGTGGTACATGTAAATTTAGCTTGAGCACCGGTTAAACAACGGTAACATCCGATTAATGACTCTACAGTAATAAAACAATGGGAATCTTCTGTTTCCAATGCTAGTTCAACATTTTCAAATTGAACTAATGTATGTATTGGAGTGTATTCTGTTTCCGCGAAAATCTCGTTTTGAAAGTTCATAATTTGCAAATTAGGCAGAGACAGTGGGAGCCGGTTAGAAGAGTCGGAAAGGATGGATTCCATGTCTAAGTCCCTGCAGAAACATTCCGCGGTTCCTGTTTCATGGTCCGGGTAACAATCATGGCATGTCTCTCGATAGAGCGAGCAGTTAAAGCTTCGCGCTGCGTCCTCGTCGGTGCAAAAAAGATCCAAAGGAATCGATTCGCTTATGGCGGCCGACAAATAGCTGGAGAGAATAAATCTTTTTGAGAGGATAGGCAAAGGTGGGAGAGCCGTCGGGTTGGTTGAGAGGGCTATTGCCCCTATTTGTGTCCCCCATTTCTTTGTTTGACCGGGGTGGAGAGTTAAGTCCGCTGACTCTACATTGGTCCCAGTTTGAAGTTCCAAATGGACTTTTATTTTGAATTGCCAGGTAGGGCAGTCTATAAGCTCGTAAGCGGCATCGGACGTAGGTTTCGCATAAAATCTATAGTAGAGACATCCGTCAGCTGGAAGGCCGCAGCCAATCCCCCAAAATCCCGGAGAGTCGATACAGAAAGTATTTCCCGGGAAAAAGTTTGCTTCGCCTAATTCTGGTATGTTGGTAGTAGGACGGACGGATTGACAATGATTTCCGAAGCAAAGGCCGGCACGAGCACATCTTTTTGCAGAGGCTGTTAAAACTCGGTAGGAGCGAAGCCATGCAACTGATTTTGGCAAGCAATTGAGGGTTAGGCGTTCTAGCACGATAGAGAACGTTCCGAGAGCTAATCCTCGCTCATTTCTCACTAATATACTTGTTTTTTGATTGGCCGGTAAGATGGTGAGGCTAACTGAAGATTTTATTGTACATTGGGTCCCGTTGAGGGTACGGCGGCAATCTGAGTTTTTAGCGGTGACAGCGATTATTTCGTTGCTCCCATAGACTCGGGGTAGGAGAATAAACGCTAAAATTGCTAGCAGGCCGTTACGGTAAAGCCTATTGATTCTCCAACGCCTATTTCTTTCTCGGTTAATTCTCCTTGAATTGTACTCAGACATCAGATATTCTTCCCCTTCATTTTGGTTGCGGGAAGAGAATTCATATGCTCGCAATGCGCGGATTGGAGTTTGGAATAAGGCTGCGAAAATTGCAAAAATGAATTGAAACGCAGCGAACACAATTTTAACGTGTGTGATAATCCAAGAAAGAAAGAGTAGAATGAGTAGCAGTCCCGATCCTATTAAAATTCCGGAATTGACGGGGGCGCAAGTCGGGTTGGTAATACGGTCCCAGCAAATAGTACAATCAATTAGACTACATTCATCGTGGGCGGGACATGTTCTCTCCTTTTGGTAAATCCTATTTTGGTTGTCCGCTAAAGTAATTTGGCAGTGGTAATCTACGACTAGAAGCTCGTGCGGCAGCTCATAGTTGATTTTAGGAGCATGCGGCTTGATTAAACAGTTGCCGGCGCAGCACAATTCTAAATTGGCGAATTCGCTGGGGCTAATTACTGTAACGCCGGTTCTAGTGCAGGAAATTTGACATTTTGGACATGTATTATTTATAGGCGATCCCTGGATGGATGCAAAACAGAAAATAAATAATGCCAGGTTTAGTAGGGTAGAGACGAGGTTTCTCGATTTGCTTCGCGTTATCATCCGGTGTCCGGTTTTAGTCGCTGAAACTCGCGAGGAAGTTTCCTGGGTTGCCTCAGTAACTGGGCCGACTTGAGCTGGAGTAACCATGGCGTCCTGTTCGGTTTGAGTGATTTCTAGAGGGCACACGCTATTGACTGGACGCGTGACAGTGTTGCCATTTTGCATTTGGATTTCCACACTCCTGGTTGCTCCAGGTTTCCCTCCTAATTTTACGATACGTCCCATGGGCCATAGATTTCTCGGAGTATATTTTTCTTCTACTATCACGATTTCTCCAATCCTAGGGGCGGAATGGTTTTCCAGTCTCTTTCCTTTGTGGGCGGTTTGAGTCCTGGACCGTAGTGTAAGAAGGTACTCTTTACTCCATCTTTCCCAAAAGAATTCATGAGCCCTATCGGTGGCTAAGTAAATTTCGGCCAATTTTTCATGCGAGTCGGGACGGAAAGGTATGTCCTCTAAAAGTCGGTCAGTAGGTAGGTTTAGCTCGATCTTTGGAATGAGAAGATCGGCAGGTCTTAAGGGCAGAAATCCATCCTCCTCGTCCGAAACAGTCGAGATGGGACGAAGATTAAGCGTTGCCTCAACCTTAGCAGTGAAGGTGATGAGGTCGTCATAATGGAGTATTCCCTTGCCGAGTGTTCGTTGGAAGAGTTGCTTGGTGATCCCGACGAGGCGCTCATACATTCCTCCAGCCCAGGGACTATAAGCAGGAATGAAGGTCCAATCGATGCCTTTCCGTGCTAGCTCATTGGACGGCTCATTGATGAGAAAGTCGATTGTTTTGTCGGCTAAAATAAAGGAAGGAGCATTGTCACTGATGACACGTTTGGGTTTGCCACGCCGAGAAATAAAACGTTGAAAAGCATTCATAAAAGCCACAGCAGATTGGCTTAAAGTAATTTCCAAGTGAATAGCACGTGTTGTTAAGCAACAAAATAATAATAAATAAAATTTAGTAATAATTCCATTAATTCGGACAGAAGATGGTCCGGCATAATCAAGTCCAACGGACTCAAAAATCATTTTTCTGAAAATACGATCTTTAGGGTACGGTGGAAATTGAGGTAATGAGTATTTATAAGCGCGCATTCTCTCGCATTTCAAACATTTGCGGATTACGGTTTTTACTGTTTTCCGGGCGTTTGGCGTCCAATATTTAACAAGAAATTCGGTTAAAGTAATATCTATCCCTCCATGAGTTAATTCTTGGTGAATGTCGAAAATGATGAGAAATTTTATGTGAGATGAGCGAGGTAAAATAATAGGGCGAGCTAATGTTGGGCGCTCGATTTGTTGCGCAATTCGTGTCTTGAGAAGAAGTAAACCACTTTGGTCGGTTTCTATTGGGTAGCGTTCAATCTCGATTATATTTTGCTGTTGCGCAATCTTTATGAGGAGAGAGCCTGCGGTTAGATAATCATTTGCGGAGAATGCAGTATTTTCTCGACTAGTCGCTTGGGAAATAGCGAGAAGCTCTGGGCGGCGATTTTTTATAAGCAAAGAAGGTTCGCGGCCATTTTTAATGAGTGTAGATTGTAAAAACCGAAGAACCCAAATGGTCGTTCGTCTAATTTTATCCCATGAATTAAATCGCTTAAAGTCGATCAAGTCATCCGCTTTGGGTGTTTCTGCCTTTCCCTCGGTATTGACTAGGGTGTTGGTGATAGCAGACTCATCGGTAGAGTCGGTTGTATTGAATCCAAGACTTAGTCCAGTGGGCCACTCAATTTCGGGTTTTGAGAGCCAGGTGGGGCCGTGCCACCAAAGACGGTTGGGTTGGAGTTCTGAGGGAGATTTTCCCCTTGTAACTAGATCTGCCGGGTTTTCTGTTGTCTTTATGTAGCGGAATTCGCAATTGGGTAAGGTCCTGATTTCCTTGGTGCGGTTTGCTATAAAGACCGGTTGGTGGTCAGTTTCCTTAAGCCAGCTAAGGGCAATGGTTGAGTCGCTCCAGACAAAAGTTTTCTCTAATTCCCGGTGTAGCTCCTGTTGGACAAATTTGGCTGCTCTAACTCCCGCTAAAATTCCTAGTAGTTCCAATCGCGGTATGGTGAGTTTCGAGTTTGCTTTGAGTGGGCGCAAACGATTCTTAGAGAAAACCAAGGAAGAGGTAATTCTCCCATCTTTCTTATTTTCGCTTCGCAAGTAAACAGCCGTGCCGAACGCAAAGTCGGAGGCGTCGGTAAATGTATGGATTTGGACGGTTGGTGAATCCCCATGAAGGACAAGGCGAGGGATTGAAATTTCGGTGATCCAATCCGACGTCAATTTTTCCCAAGTCCTAGATTCTTGTTGTGGTAAAACAGTATCCCACTCAAAATTTTCTAAAGTCCATAAATGTTGGAAGAATGCCTTAGCAGGAAGAAGGCAAGGGCCAACTAGTCCCATTGGGTCGAAACAAGAAGAAATTGTGCCGAGTACGGTGCGGCGAGTAATTGGTTTAGAAAGCGGCGGGAATTTAATCTGAAGCGTGTCTCGCTGTAGGTTCCAATTAATTCCGAGGACGCGTGGGATGTCCTGTTCTAGTCGGTCCTCAAGTGATATTTGGTCCAAAACAGCCCTTTCGTGGGTACAGAATTCCCGCAGGTTCATTTTAGCCGTGGCGAACATTTGTTTAGCCGCTTTGCATTTATCAAGCGCTTCCTCTCTAGTGTCGCATTCTAAGAGAACATTATCGACATAAATGTTTTCTTTTATTTCGTTAGCAAGGTCGGTTCGCTCCTTTGAAAGGTGATGCCTAATGACGGCCGCTAAGATGTACGGTGAGCTAATAATCCCAAATGCAATCCTTTTGAATCGATAAACAGCTAAATTGGACGGCGAAAGAGGTTGGTCCATGTTTTTTAACCATAAGAATTTACAGAATTCCCTATCCGATTCGATCAAGGAAATTTGATGAAAGGCCTTTTCGATGTCGGCCAGGACGGGGATTTTAGTTGACCGGAAACGTAGAAGCAAATTAATTAAATTTGGAAGTAAAACTGGTCCTCGAAAAAGTGATTGGTTGAGTGAGGGGAGTCCTTTCGGATGAGCGCTTGCATCATAGACTAAGCGGATTTTCCCTTTGTTAAATACTGCCTGATGCGGGAGGAAGTGTTCCTGCATGTCTGGGTTGCATTGCGTAGTTTCAATTACCCCTCGTTTTAGTTGATCCTCTATTGCTTTCTGGTATTCCTGGGCTATGTTGGACGCCCCTTCTATTCGCTTAAGTACGGATGATAGACGTTTGTAAGCCATATCAAAATTGGAGGGTAATTCCAAAGGGGGTCCCGAAGTTCCTTCTGGCGATTTCCAGGGAAGTCCGACCGTATATCTCCCGTCTGAATCCTGAACTATGGACTGTTCGACTAATCTAGTGGCGATTTCGTCGTCCTTATTTTCTGGGTTGTCAGTAATGCCCATGGACTCAAGGTTCCAAAATTGTTCTATTTCATTGCTCGCAGGCATTTCTTCCGGTGAGTTATGCACGGCAGCAAGAGAAATGCAGGTTAAAGAGGTAGGTGAAATATAGTGGGGTAATTCACCGCAGAGCATTGAACCAAAGTGTGTTCTTATAACGTGTAGATTTCTGCCTATTTTCTTGGATCCTAGGAAGAATCTCCAAAATTCTCGAACTCCGAGTAGAATTTCTGGTTCCCTATTATTTACAGGTATGTTTTGCAAGTCTCGGCGGTTAGTCGGGATCCGAGTTCCATCCCATTGAATACATGGAAATGCTGGGACGATTTGCGGAATTGAGCAGAATACAGCTTCATCCCATCTCCCGTTGGGCTTATGGAGCCTAATCTTATATCCTGTAGAGCGAAATTTGACTGTCTCGGCGCCAAAAACGCGGACGGAGTGGTTGGAGGTAGAAACCTTGGGTGGTCTTAAACGGTCGACCAGAGATTGAGAAATGTAGGAAGTCTGAGAACCAGTGTCCCAGAGGCCAACAGTAGTATAAATTGGACGGTTATTTCCTGAACTTATTGCTAATTCGCAAGTCATCAAAAAAGTATGCGGTTTCGACTCGGTAGCAGTCATAGCCATTTCCGGGTTTGCGGGAACATTCGGGTTTGTTCCGGGTAGATTTTCAGAATTTATTCGCGAATTGCAATAAATTTGTGCTGGCCGGTGGGCAGGATAATTAGCAGGAGAAAAGTTTGAATTGCTTTGAAAGGAATTTGTTTGTCCATTAGTAGAATGATTAAGTGTTCTATCATTTTCTCTTCCCCTTTGACGGGTGCAGACGATAAAATGGTGCTTGCCGCCACAATTTCTACATCTTTTGGGTGACTCGCACTGGCTTATTTGGTGTCCCTCGCGTAGGCAATTTAAACACCTGCGTTGAGCTAATAACCGATTTTTGCGGCTATCGGGTGTTTGGAATTTGCGGCAAACAGAAGGAAGGTGACCGCCATTGCAAAGTGAACACTGGCCAGAATTCCTTTCAATAGCTGCGAAGGCGCGGGTAAAGTTGGCTGGTTTGGAATGTGCTGGTCGGTGACTCTTTTGTTGGGGAGTAGGCTGGCGCTCATCCATTCTAATAGACTGCCCTTTTAGCCTTTTTGTGCTCCTTTCCACCTCTTCTTTTATGGCCACTTGTTCGAGGAGAAAATTCCTAAGTTCTTTATGTGTCCATTCGCCTGCGGCCGTACTTCGCTCCCTTTCTATGATTTTTTCGATAAGGGTGGATGGAAGTTTGGCCTTAATAGTTGTGACTAAAAGGGACGCGTCCTCCTTTGTTCTAAAATTGGATTCCAATTGCCTGCAAATTCTTTCTATATTGTCACAAAAGGCGCGAAGTGAGTCAGCGGTGTCTTTTGTAGCTGGCAGTTGAAGGAGCTCTGATTGGAGGGTTTCCCTTAGGTTGCGGGTGCTACCGTATCTCCCTTTCAAGCATTCCACTATAATAGGATAATTCTCTGCTATTCTCGGGAATCCTTGGACGGTTGCCTCGGCTGATCCCTTGAGCGAATTACACAAGTGATGGATCTTTAGTGCGTCCGGAATATTCGGGTTATTGTGGATGGCCAACTCAAAACATTGCCAGAAACTAGTCCATTTCTCTTGCTCGCCGAAAAACTTTGGGATTTCCATTGGGGCTATCTTAAAGGAGTCGTAGGCTGGATTTCGAGGTAATTCCTGTGTGTGGAGTCCCTGTGAATTCTGTGACCGATCGGAATGGAGTGATACGCTGCGGGATCTAGCCCTCGACTGATGGTTGCTAGAGTTAGTATCCCGTTCGACAATATCGTCGATTGTGAAGACCATTGCCTGGGCATCGGCCACCCATTCGGTGAAATGACGATAAAGGGGGTCATTATCCGCCGGGCGTTGGAAGTTATCATAAATCCTTTCCTCCCTTACTAGGTTTTCCGGGTCGATTTTTCCCATAAATTCTAACCATTCCCGATTTAAACCTTCAATTCTTACGGTATTGCAGCTCAACTGTTTGCGGAGTGTGCGGAGTCGTTGTATCTGGTTCTCTTCTAGTAAATCTTGTGGCGAAGTGATGATATTTTGTGCGTCATTGATGTAATTCTTGAGGAGCTTGATGATTGGGCCGATCATTTGACGAATTGGTCCCGATGACATTTTGGTAGAAATAAAGTTGATTTGTTGGAATGGAGTGTCGATTGGTTAGAAGAGTAGTGTCGAATATAGAATTGTGATGGAAGTGATGAGATGGCTGAAGAGTTTGAAGAGTCGAATGAAGTGTTGTGTAAAAATGTAGATTTGGTTGGGAAGTTCGAAGAGTCGACTGAAGTGATGATTGTGATGGAAGAGAAGTTGAAGAGTTGAGTTGGCTGGAATATGCCTGTAGGGAGTTTAAACAGAAGAAAAAATATTTAAATTTAATTGAATTGAAATTGAATGAAGAGAAGAGGAGGGTCCCGGGTCGTGGCACCAAAAAGTTTGTCGCTGAAGAAGATAAAACGGTGTGCGGCGCGACAGGTGTGAAACCGCGAGTGTTGGGATTGAATTAGATTGTCCCGGGAAGCCCTCGATTCTTCAAAGATGATCCAACTCTCTAGGGCGAGTGGACGGAACCAAAGCTCTATTGGCGAGCTAGAAATACTGCCTAAGGGCGGCAATTGGCAGGAATACCAGACAAAAGAATAAGAACAAATAAATTAAATATATTTATTCAAAAAGGACCTCGAACTTAAACCTTAAACTTGGGTAATTAAACCGAACAATAAAATGTCTCAACTTGGGTAATTAAAACCGAACAATAAAATGTGTAAAAAATAGCATAAATTAATTATAGGCCACAAAAATGATTAAAAAGTGATTAATTAAAAAATGGACTTAAAATAGTAAAAAAGGGGTCTTTAGGCCTCAGTTTTAGATAAGTTTAGAATTAAATAATGAGAGGCCTAAAGAGTTAAAATTTTAGTGTGAATAAATAAAAAGGTCGAAATTCTTAATTCTAAATAATTAGATTAAAAAAAATTCAATTAAATGACAGGAAAAAAACTATTTCAATAAATTAAATGGCAGGTGGCAAAAATAGTAAAAATGAGCTTATCGGAGAAGCTTAAAAAATAAATAAAATGATTAAGGGAGAACCACTTTAGTGAAAAGAATGCTTCAAAAAGGGTGTGGTTAAACATTGAAATATGCGGCAGTTAAGTTAGAAAAAACATTTAAACATAAGGGACAACAGATCACCCAAAAATTTAATCAAAAATATTCAAATAAATTAATCAGACGTCGCTTCGGCGACAACAACAGTAAAAGCTAAAGCTTGACCTCTATGAAAAATATTATTCAAATTTGCTTTTGTAGTAGACATTTGATTATTAAATATTCTGCTAATTTTATCAGCTGGCAATACTAATCTAATTCCATCAACACATTCCAAAATAACTTCAATATCTCCTATCTAACAATAAGTTAAAAATTAAAAAATAAATTAAAAAATAAACAAACAAATTTGACAAAAGCCAATCCTCTCATGTTTTGAGCGAGTAATTCAACAGACATATTTTGACGAAATGCGGTAGCATAGTCCTCGCTGTCATTATCCACAGGACACTTAGGATCCTTAAAATAGAAATTTGCAAATTTTAAATGAAAATCTATTAACCTTTGAAGGGTTTTGAGTATTTGAAGAATTTCGTTTCACACCTCGTTTTTCCTTATTATCCTTTTTCCAAACAGTTTGCAACGGCGATTGTAGCCTTGTTGAGCCGCCACGAGGAAAATCAATTTCAGTGGACATGTAGGTAATATAAGTATTTAACTACTACAAGAATGTCACAGCTCTGAAAAAGGGAAGAAAAAAAAATTCACAAAATTTGGCCAAAAAACTTGAAAAAGCGAACTCAATCGATGGGACTCAATCTAACCCGTGATACTCAATTGTCCTGCACTAAAAAAGTGGCCATTTCATCACAAAAAGTATACAGTATGCATCTATCAGCATATTGTGAGAGTGATTGATGGATGAATTTGCTAAGTTTGAGAGGAAAGTGATTGACTAGGAAAGGGATATCTAATCTCGTGACCTTTAAGGATATCAGCCAAGTGTCACCACCGTTTTAAGCTATTATTTTTATTAGAAAAAATGCTCAAGATAAATTCATTTTTACTCCTTATTGTATTTCTAAAATATGTTGATTTTGTTCATTCTGCTAACAATAAGGAAAAAGTTTCCGAAAATGATATACCGCAACAACAACAACCTTCTATTCTTTCTCAAAATGTGCCAAAATTTGCTAATGCACAAGGTTCAGCCACGGAAATGCAACGCGAAACAGAAGACAATCTTGCTGAAGGGTGGATTTTTTGTTTTATTCCCTCGATTTTCTCCTCTTTTAAAGCTTAATCTTAATTTTATCTAGAAATGATCGAAATAATATAGATGAAGGAGATGTGGCGAGTGCTGGACAACAATCGAATGATTTGAACGAAATGATCAATCAGATTAAAGAAGTGGAAATTAATGAACAGTTGGAGTTGAATAACGATTTATCTTCCCTTAGTGAAGGAAATCCCGAGAGCGGTAAAAGCGAAGAAAATCTTCTTAGCACCAACCTAGTGGCGACTACATTAACTACCCCAATAAAAGGCAGCAATAATGATGTGGATAATTTACCAGAGTTAGAAGTTTCAGAATTAATATCGAAAACAACTGCAGAACCACAATTGGATTTTCGAATACTGGACGAAATCGAAAATCGAACAATTGAAAATATTTCTTTATTAAAAGAAGATGAGATAATTTCCAAACAAAATGATAAGAATATTTCAAAGGAAAAAATCAGTCTTCCTGATAAAACAATTACATACGCTATACCTGAACAAGAAAAAGAAGTGGAATTAAAATCAAGATCAAATGAAAGAGGAAATAGTAACAATGAAGATTACTTTAATAGGAAAAATACACTCCATTCAGCTGAAGATGAAGTTAGGATAACTTTGAATTTTATTTAAACGTTATCATTTTTTAGAAGACAGATTTGGAAGTAAAGAACCATGAACAATTCAATCCCCACGACTCTCAAAAAGAGATAGTTGCTCCACACGTAGATCAACATCCTTTGAAATTAACCGAAGATAGTGTTGATAAAGATGAGATTAACAATAAGGCGGAAGAGAGCGAAGAACAAAAGGAAAACCATGTGGAAGAATTATCGCTTTGGGAAAAAATTTTGCTTGGTCTCCGCTGTGCAAGGCAGGATTGTCAAGGTTTGTTTTAGCAATAATATATAGAATCCCATTTTTGCAATAGATACATTTATCATCGAAGAACAAGATGAACAACCAAATAAACAGAGATTAATCAAAGGATGGAAAATAACGAGAGCGCGGCGAGATTTTGTTTGTCCATGCAAAAATATTCCCTTGTGATTTTTTATGTTGGTTATATTTTTATGATTAGCATCACCATTTTGAAGCTATAAAATTATTTACAAACATATTCAAGCTCATTTTATATCTCTTAATTAAAAACAATTTTCCCAAAAACGTTTTTTGCAAGTTACTAAAAGCAAGAAAAGTTTCAACTTATTCTCATCCCTTAAAATCTTCCAAATACAAAATATTTGCACTAGGATATATGTATGAATTTTTATTATATGAATATCTGTGCGCATGTTTTCACTTTAAGTGGAGGTCAGAGAAATGTTGAATTTAGTTGGAATGGAAGAAGATTCGCGGCTCTTAGCCTAAATTCTAAAATGAGGGCGTCGTTAATCCTTTATAGATTTCCCTTTTACACAACGATTTTTATATTTTAAACCTGTTTTAAAAATAGAAAAAGCAAGTTATCATGAAGATAATTTGACTTCTTTGTTTTTATAAAAATGTTATATCTTCACTTTTTTAAATTTAATCGCATTAAATTCCATAAAATATTGCATAGATTTAATACATATATTCTAATCTTCGATCAATTTGTTGTATTGTGAAATGGAATCAATGACGAAAATAAAAACAAAGAAAAAACAACAATTCAATGATTATTGCCTTGCCCTTTTTTGTTTTGCAATTGAATCATTGAGGATGATCTTTCTATTCTTTAGATATTTCCAGAGTCAAAGGAATGCTCAGCTAATAATCCATCAAATTTCTCTTATTATTCTCACACTTGTTATTTCCCCAAGTACAGGTCAATTCAATGCAAGGAATTATCCTGATCCAAGGTTTAAGAAAATATAATAAATATAATTTTACTGCATATTTTATTTACAGAATAGATCCTTTTTCATGCCGATTAATTCTACCTGGCCAAGTTTGTGATCCGGCTGAAATCTTAACGCCAGATGAAAGAAGGATACTAAATGAGAAGATTACCAGGGTCAGTGTTTCTAAAAAATAAAGACATTTGTAAATTTAGCTCCAGCAAATAACCGCCAACATCAAAAACAGTTCCCCTGCATGTGCAGATACAACAAGGAATACTAATCTTCATATTGTTATTGCTTTAATGGAAAAACTTGGTGCACCCGAGTTAGTGATTAATCAAGAATTAATCTCTTAATTGATTTTAGTAACATAATTAGCCGTGATTCTCTCAATATCGAGAAGTTTACAAATCAATTAAGATCCAAATATCAGAATTATCAAGTAATTTTTAAAATACTACAAAATGGTCCGGAAAAGTTTTTACAATTTGCAAAATATTTTATTATATTCCGGAAAAGTTTTTACAATTTGTAAAATATTCTATTAAATTCCGGAAAAGTTTTTACAATTTGTAAAATATATTATTAAATTCCGGAAAAGTTTTTACAATTTGTAAAATATATTATTAAATTCCGGAAAAATTTTTACAATATGTAAAATATATTATTAAATTCCGGAAAAGTTTTTACAATTTGTAAAATATATTATTAAATTCCGGAAAAGTTTTTACAATTTGCAAAATATATTATTAAATTCCGGAAAAGTTTTTACAATTTGTAAAATATTTTATTAAGTTCCGGAAAAGTTTTTACAATTTGTAAAATATTTTATTAAGTTCCGGAAAAGTTTTTACAATTTTTAAAATATTTTATTAAGTTCCGGAAAAGTTTTTACAATTTTTAAAATATTTTATCAAATTCCGGAAATGTATTTACAATTTGTAAAATAGGAAATGGAGCTATAAAAATGGGGGCATATAACACAAGAGTACCGTAATTTTATATAAAAAATTTGTTCAGACTGTTTTATTTTTTAAATCAGGATTCATTGTTATGTGATACTTTAGTGCTGATAGTGAATTCTCGAAGTGACCGACAAGTTTTTACCGTAGCAGGAAGGGATGCAAAGGTACTTTTTAATAGAAAACAGGATTTTCGTTTTTTTTCTAAAGTTGAGTCAAGATGTATTGCAGACTGCCTTTCATAGAAGCGTTGGACATTTCCGACTGGGCAATTATGCTCAGGGTTTTGAAGGAATGGTTGAATACATCGTTTCAGCGTATGGAAGCGCGCACATTGTTCAAACTCCAGCCATCGGAGATGGGTAAAATTTAGAATCATAACAACGAATATTCCACAAAGTTTAAGCGTGTTTCCAACTAACACTCAAACGTTTTCTACATTCCCTTCTTCTTCTGGGACAGGGCAATTCACAGCCATTCAAGGAGTACGTCAAAAGACAAACATCAACAAACTGGAGAGATTCGATTTCGATGAAATTCCTGAGGAGGATCGACTTTGGGTTCGAATTCTAGTGAAAGTAAATAGACCCCATCAGGCAATTCCAAGATGAATAATTAAAAATTTTTCCAGGCATTAGCACAATGTGGAGACGATCTTAGCAATTTAACTTTTCATGTAAAAGCAATAGCTGAAGGTTTCTTAAAATAGCCGAAAATAATAAGTTTAGTAAATTAAGAAGCGATGGATATTTCCTTGAAGCTGATTAGTGATCTTCATTACAATAAAATTGAAGAAGAATTGCAGAATACGGACAAGGAATCGAAAGATCGGGAAAAGGCTTGGCTTCGCATGAGACCCTATCTTGAAAATTTGTATTCAAAATATAAAGAAATGCCTAATAACTTGGATCAGTGCCCAGAAAGAAAAACATAACGTTTTTGAGATATAAATTTATATTTAATTTAGTCACAATAAATGTTTAGTCTCTGTCGAAACTGGTCAAAAACAAAGAAATGCGAAAAAATACACCATGACTAAAAAACAAATCGGACAAACTCGCAATAAACACTCTGCCACAATTTGGCGCAAAAATGAATAAAACTAGCGCAAATTTAAATTTAGACTTTAGAGTATTTTTCCTTTGATTTTTTGTGTTTTTTGAGTATTACTTGGTTTTTTTTGTTTGTTCTGATTTTTCAGGATCCTTAATTTATTCAGTTACTTTGTTTAATTTAGAAACTTAGTTTTCATGAAGTCAACTGGTATTGAAATTATAAACTCAGGACTTCAGTCATTGAACTTTCGAATGATATCAAAAAATGATTTTGATCATCTTATTAGAATTTTATTGTCCTATTTATCGCCTACCAACTCGCCTAAAGACGCAAATTATGAAAAAGAAATAATTGAGATTTTTGATCAACTTCAACAATTTATCCAAAGAGATTTTCCAATTAATCGAAGGTTTTTAATTTAAATATTTTATTTTCTACTTTTATTTTTCAGAGTGGACGGATTAAACGTTGCTAACAATGCGAAGATTATTTATCTTCACATGGTTTACCTGAATAATCGACTTAGACCTACAGAACAATTAGCTCAAAAAGTTGCCGATGTTTTAACGGCTCTTCAACAAATTACCAAACTTTCACATGACCAGTATTATGGGCCAGTTAGGGCTTTAGAAAATAGAAAGCTACAAATTTCATTAGGTAAAATTTACTTTTTTTTTTAATTTTATATTCTTTGTCACCAGGCTTGGTTGAGGTACTTACTAAATTGTTTGTTCTGGACATCAATATATTCGGTATCCAACTTACTTCTTATGAGAAATGCAGCAAATTTCGTCGTTCCATCGGAAATGCTCTTATGAATTTAGTATATCAGCAGCGCGAGGCTAAATCTCGACTCTGTACGAATCGACAATTCTTGCTTAAAGTTGCTGATGTGATTGACCATGTATCTCCTTTAATTCAAGTAGTCTTCTTTGCATAATTCTTTCTTTTTGATATTTTTAGTTCTACGCTGGTTTAATCCAAAATGTCTCATATAATTCTGATCCGACCATTTCCCAGAACTTGTCTATTATTGTACCCCCTCTTGTTCGTACAGCTGTTAATATTTCTTTAAAAGAACGTGATGGAGTAAAGGTTTTCGATCCTATAGCTCTTTCTTCGCAACACAAACAACAGTTGCTTAAAGTTCTCTCAGCTCTTTGGAATCTTGCTGAAGATCCTCCAGAAAATAAACATGTTATGGTTAGTTTTTTGTGCTTTTTGCAGAAAATTTATAAATAAATTTTTAATCAAATGTTTTTAAGTGTATTGAGGTTCCTGAATTTGTCCCTATGTTATTACGAATAATGTTTTGCGACCATAATGAACTGCAATTAATACAAGCTGCCACTGGGATTATAAAACACTTGAGTGGTAATTTCCTGTTAATATTTTTACATAGTAATTTCCTGTTAAGGTTATTTTCTTCAATTTCATGACTTATTTGCGAAAATTTTACGAAAAGGATTAACTTCTGCACTTATGCGTCAATTAACTTCTTCCTCTTCTGATTTGATCATAGATTCATTGAGTGCTCTTTATACACTTTCTAGACATCCGATCATCGGAAAGGAAATTCTATCAAATGAGGCGTATATGCAACAGGTTCTTTTTAAATTACTTATAACAATGTTTTTAAAATTATTTAACAGATTGCTTACTTAACGAGAAACACAAATGAAGGGATTTCTCGGGCTTCCAGATTGGTACTTAACAACGTCTATTCCGTGACAGTATATTTTGCCAAGAATGCAGTACCTTTAGCTTGGCCGATACAAAGTAGCTTTTAACTTTTTTAATTTCCTTGGTTTCAATTCTAGATTTAATTCCATCACCTGTTGATCCTTGTGGACAATTGGCTTCAACAAATTATTCTTCCGGTTTAAATCAGAATGATCCTCTAAACCTAAATAATCAAGGTTTTTGTTAATTTTTACAGTTGTGTTAACTTCCGTATTATAGATTATCCTGAGAAAAAAGATGTTTCAAATCTGGAGAGTAGACTTGAAAGCAACAATGATTGTGTTTTTGTAGAAGGTTCATTGCTAGATCATGGTGTTCAAGATTTACCAACTAGCGTAATGTGTACTAGAAATGCTAGTTCTCGAAGTTCTATCAATTCAACAGATGTTAAGGTTACTCAGATTAAGTAGTTTTTATAGATTTCCAGGTTAATAATGAATGGTCCTCCACTTCTGTGAGAAGTAGTGTCAGCCAGTCTCCAGAAAGTGCCACAGACCTACCTGATTCTCCTTCTCAATGTTCCTCTCATAAAGTTTTGCAACTTAAGGAAATGGAGGCAATCATTTCTTTTGTTATATGAATAATTTTATTTATTTAGCTTCAAATTTTAAAAGCATTGGATGAAAATAAACACAGTGGTCATTGCACAAATGCGGATATCAGTGGAAATTCCGATGTTCATGCCGGCGATGTTGTTAAAAATGCTAATATATTGTCAGAAAACCAATCAAGGTTTCTGTTTATCATTACGTATTTTAAATTATTTCAAATTTTAGTGAAGGAATTCTGGCCGAGGCTATACGCGATTTTATGCCTAAACCCAAAGATAAAAATGTTTCTCTTAACGCAGATGTTACTCGAAGTTCAACACCTATTTTGACACCAATTTCTTGTAACAGCCCTTGCAAAGCAACATCTGAAAATGATGGGCCGAAGCACAAAAGTTGTTTATTGAAAACTAAAAATATTTTTAATATTTAAAGGATGTACTCAATTACTTGAGGACTCAATTGCTGCAGTTATGCCTTCTCCAAAACATAGTATTTCAAATCAGTTTAGAAGCAGAGACACGTCTTGTTCGGGGACTTCTTCATCAAATGCGAGGATACAGCACAACAAGTTTCAAATTCCATGTACTTTCTAAATTTTTTGTACTTTTTTAAGCAGCGAGGAAGAAGATTTGCTCTTGAGAGGTTCCAAAAAATCTTTCAATTTTGACAGTGATGTTGCAAGTGCTCAATTGATTGTTGTTGATTGCCAAAAAATTTCGTCAAAAACTTACAATCAATCAGAAAAGATGGGAAAGAATATTCAATATTCTGGAAGAAAATTGTTAAATTTTTCATATTTTTCGTAAGATAATTTTTTATTTAAGAATTAACAAACCCGAATTTTCTATTGCTTCCTATTCGTGTTTACCATTGTCGATTGAAGCAGATAGACATGGATCAACTAACAGAAGGCAGCGAGTAATTTCATCAATTTCAGACGGAGGCATACAAACACATAATTTACAATCTTCGGCTTCAAAACCTAAAAATCAAATGCCATCTTCTAGAAGAAGTTGACATGTGTGAAAAAACAGGCATTTTTATAATTGCTTTATTTTTAATAGAATGAATGAATCAATATTAAATTAAATTTACATTTTATATAATTAATTTATTATTTAATAAATTCTTAAAATCTTAATATTAATGTATAAAAATATTAATTAATTTGTTATTTATTCAAAAAATATTTTTTATAATATTAAAAAATAATTTAGCAAGTTTTTAGACAGAGGGAAGCCTTCACTTAAATGAGCACAGCACAATCAGCGGAACAAGCTGCCCAACTTGCATATCAACAGGCATATCAATTATATCAGCAACAAGCAGCAGCCCAATTGCAGCAACAAGTTGGATCCAATCAAAAATATAAAAGCACTCTTTGCAACATTTGGTGAGAAATTCATGAGATCAGAGCCTTCGTTATATTTTTTGGTTACTAAATTAGAAACACAATTTTATTTTTTAAATCTCATGGGGTTAAAATTGGGATGATTTTGATAATTTTTCAGGCTTATGGAAGGAGTTTGTCCTCGTGGAAGGCTTTGCCATTATGCTCATGGTATCAGAGAACTGAATTATAGGTTAAAATCATATTTTATAATTTGAAGATTCATTTAAGTCAATATTATGCATTGTGGGGCACTACTCCGACTGTAACTACGCCAGTAAATAAGTAGGAATTGATAATATCTTCCAAAAGAAATTTAAATTTTAGGCCAGAAGATCATCAAAACAAATTTTTTAAGACGGCTATCTGTCAATTTTGGCAACAAAAAGGAGTTTGTAATAATGGAGATCAATGCAAATGGGCACATGGTTATTTTATTTTAAATTGCTAAATTTTTAACTTTTGTTTTAGGAGATCAGGAGCTCCGTCGATCGGTATGAAATTTTTAATTTAATTATACATAACATGTTTTCTTAAAGGAAAATGGCTTGGGGATGGTGAGAAGTGGTTTGGTATCCGATGAGCAAACGTCGAGTGTGATGATTGGCCCTCAACTAGAAGGACCCTTACCAAAAAGGGAAATTATAGAGGATGATTGCGTCAACGATTTATTAAATGACAGAAAACGTAATTGGCAGGAGGCTGGTTTAGAGATAGCTGATAGATAACTTATCCGAATATTTTATTTTCAAAAGTAAGTGTTCACATTTTATTTCCATTATTCGTACTTTTATATTTAAACAAAATTAAAAAAAACAAAGTTTTATTTAAGTTTTGGCCGTTTCTTTAACCATTTATTTTTGCCCCGTTCAAGTTTTATACGTTTTCTCACTAGTTCCTTAGCATCTTCATTATGTTTGTCCTCCGCTTCATGATTATTATTTTCTTTACATAAATTTGAAGGTGTAAGCGAATACAGCATCTTTTGAAGAGTCGTTTCAATTTGCTTCAATTTCCTGTCCATTTTTCTAAAAAAACGTATTTAAGCATGCACCAATAACAAGAGGTTTTTTCCACTTACTTTTGATTCCAGTCGTCATCGTCTAAAGCATTCTTTTTCCCAGAAGTCGATTCTTCGCCACTATCCCAGATTAGATCCGCTTCTTTCGCCTAAAAATGAGGAAGAAAATTGATTTATCGCAAATTCATGATTTAGACTTGAGGATTTGGTACTCAATATCAAATTAACAATAGGTTTCCTCATAGTTTAATCTTGCCCATTCCCCCTTTAATGATTTGACCGGCTAACTAATAGGATTAAATTAAAAATAAAATTACCATCCGTTGAAACCAGCTGCTCTTTGTCCGTTGTTTTCGCCCTCTGTGTTCAATCGATTCAGCTTCTGTTGCTAACTCTACCAGGTATTTACACCTTTCAAATAACTTCCGATCATCTACAGTCAGAACTTCCAAGTCCTCGTCTAAAAATTTTTAACTTTAAAGATTTTTTTACTAAATAGAAAACTTTTTTCCATGCCACGGCAAATCTTTTGGTAATATTGCAAATCCATCGGATCAACAAAAAGGATTGAAAGACCAGAATTTAAGGCTCTTGCTGTGCGCCCACTACGATGAATGTAATTCTAATACAAAAATTAAATGACAAAAAGAAAGAATACTTCTGTCGTTTGTGGCACTTGATAATGGATGATTTGCTGAACTGATTGAAAATCTAAACCACGGGCTGCGACGTCTGTTGCTAGCAAGATTGAATTCTCAGAAGCTAAATTTTTTATATTTATAATTAATCCAACAAAATAAAAACCTGCAAATTTTTCTACGCTTTTAAGCCTTTCTTTTTCCTTCATTCGCCCATGTAAAATACATGGCAAAGTATCGATGTTGCGCCGTGTTAATTTCCTAAGAATTGCTTGTAAACGTCGGACTGCAGAGACAGAATTACAAAAAACAAGAGTTCGACCTCCATAGCGTTTTAACAAATAAAAAAGATTTGCGTCCTTAAAAAAATGTATATCAAATTAATTAGCAAAGAAAACTTTGTGAAGAAGATCCGTACAATCCATCCGACACTCGACTAACATGTTTGGAATTTTTGTAGTCGTTGTTAAATCAACTACTGCTAATTTTTCTGGGCCCCTTCGCATGTGCATTGAACGGGCGATTTGTTTTACCTGAAAACATTAAAGTGAAGTATTTTATTTAGAAATCAGCAAAATTCCAATATTCCAACCTTTTGTTTAGAGTCAATTTTTTGTGTATCCTTAATTTCACTTTTTCCGTCAGATTGCAAACCAACATTGTAAGTGAATGTTAACGTTGCAGAAAATACGAATGTCTGCAATGGAGGCCCTTTTTCGCCAATAGTTTTAAAATGTTCATTCCGTTTACTAGGATAAAAGCTTGAATCTTTTAGAAAATAAATAAACCTATGAATATGCTTAATAATATATTTCAGTTCTTTGAAATGTCCTTCTTTTAACATTCGATCTATCTCGTCAACAACAATAATTTGCAAGCCTGATAATATATTAAGATGTTCTTCTCCCTTAAATGGAAATATTTTTAATGAAAATTTTTGGTACTTGTAAGTTATCCGAGCCCGTTTTGTGGACAGATTTAAGCGGGCAAATACATCAATATTACTTAATAGAATATAGTGGAAGGGATAGCCGACAAGTACCAAATTTTTATTTAAAATACCGATTCTTTTAATGCCCATAAACGTCCAGGAGTGCCAACAATAATATCAGGCTGAGATTTAAGTAAACGTTGTTGTTTTTGGATACTCATTCCGCCAACAATTGCAACAATGCGTAGTTCTCTTGGTTCTTTTAGAGCGGCAAGTTGTCGAAAAACATCTCTTATCTTGAATTTAAAAAAATAATAAAAGGCCTTATTAAAAAAGTTGAATAAAAACCTGAATTGCTAGTTCACGAGTTGGTGTAACAACCAAAGCAAAAAGTTTTGTTTGATCTTTAGGCACGTCTTTTTTGAATTCTTTTAGCCATCTATCAAATATTGGAATAGCGAAAGCTAACGTTTTCCCGCTACCCTATTGTTAAAAATTAAAAAATTATTTAAAAAAAAGAGAAAACTGTTTCAGCTGCTCCAATGATATCTTTTCTGTGTTGAATTGCCTGAGGAATTACAGCCTTCTGAATTGGAGTTGGCTTAATAAAACTTAAAAATTAGAAATTTTTAATAAAGATTATGATTATAATAAACCCCATAGTGTCCAATCCTTTTAATATGTATTCAGAATTAATAATTTCAGTCCATTCGCCATTATGTTCCATTATTTGGAAAATCTGTATGATTTCTGGTTTACAATTATATAAAAATTCTATCTATAGATTAATATATTGAACATAAAAAAATAAAAAAATTTATGAGTATGTATTGAAAGGAGATCGCGGGACTAAGAGGTGGACTCAACCATCCGGAATCAACGAACCGGGACTCAACGGAGCAGTTTATTTCAGTCCCGGCTCAGTTCAGTCCCGAATATAACTCGTGCACTTTATCGATCATAACTTTTTTACCTGTCGATCAAGAATTTTGATTTTTTGGTATATCTTAGCCTATTTAATGCTCTATCCAATAGTACCAGGAACATTAAAAATTTTGAGCACCTTCATAAGTTATAGGCTGAACTGTGTGCCCGGGACTCAAGCGTGCTGACTCAAGTGTGTGGACTCAACCGGCAGGATTCAATAGTCGCGTTCCGGACTCATTTGAGTAGTACCCGCTTGAAAATACATTTGAAATTTTTCTTAACCCAAAAAAATACTATGAGATTTCACATTTTCCTAAATTTTTGTCCCAAAATCGATATTTAATAAAAATCAACATTGCGCAAGACGTAATTCAAAGAATGAGTCATCTTTAACTTCAATAACCTCACATACTGCTACTTAAATTTTGTTCTCTTTTCTTTTTCTAGATTGAACAAAAATTTCATAAACCAGTTTTTCCTGTGTCATTTTTCATCTAAATTCAGCCTTTCTAACTCAATCTCTTTTTTTTTATTTTTTCAGCTTATACTATTTTAAAAATATTTAATTTTAAAATATTCGTTCAAATGACTACTGCTAATAAATCTTTTCTTATATTTTCAATTTTAATACTACTCAACTTGATAAATCATACAGAGGCATGTACATGCAGAATAGCACCGCCTGGAATAAACTATTGTTTAGCAGATTGGGGTAAATTACAATTTAAAAATTAAACAAAAACTTAAAAGTCGCCCGTGTTTTGGTCCTTAAGCGGCAGGAGGGTGTTAAAATGCCGGGTAGCATTGATCAACAAACTAAAGAAAATGTGCGATATAAAGTTAAGTACGAACAAATGTTCAAGGTTTAATATTTTTAAATTTATTTCAACTTTTAAAATAAAAGATCAGTAGTGAAATGACAGTAACAGAGCAAAATCTTGTTGTATTACCTGTCAACATTTATACATCATTGGATGATTCTGCATGTGGTATTCAACTAGAACTAGGGCATGACTATTTACTTTCAGGTAGCTGGGTAAAATGAAATAATTTAACCTTATGGTAGGGAAATATGTTAATGGTACAATGCAAACAAGTTTATGTGGCCAAATTCTACTCGAAGATCTAAAAGAATCCCGAAAACATGATATCCTGGAATGGACTGAAGTTCCAGATAAATTAAAACAGCAATTGAATAAACAAGAATTCGATTCAACGTGCGAAAAGGAGCTAAAGTAATAGGTTTCATTATGTATTATAATTTGAATGCATTGGAAAATTCTTCATAGAATTTTTATTTTTAAAATTCATTCTGTAATTAAATAAAAAATTGAAAAAAGTACTATTTCCCAACAAGAGGCTTTTAGTCCTATAATCATCTACGTCTTCTTGCACAGATGAAACAGCATAGAAGGGAAAGAAGCACTGAAAGTATGATAGAAAGTGCTAAAGAGATGAGCAATGAGTTCCACCAGTCGATCCTATAGAATTTTCGGAAAGATTTAAATTTTAAAATAGAATAATTATTTTAATAATAAGATAACTATGCCACCTTACGCTGCTGTAAGTAATTCGATTATTCCTTCCGTCTGGCCTCTCTCGGTATATCCATCCAGGACCAGGTCCTTCTGCGCTTCCGCAACAATAGTAGCTATAACGAGAGCTGCCTTCTTGCCTTATACAACATGCTACTGGGCAGTAAATTCTAAATAATTTTTTAAAATCTTTTATTTAATGAAATTTAAATGTAGAGAAATAAAAATAGCTCTTGCCTTCCTCCATTTGGCAATCCCGTGCATAACACATCCGCTTCTGACGACTTGAGACATGAAAGCTGAAAAAGCACTAATAAAGGATAGCCCAGTATGTCGAAGATAAATTTTTTCATTTGTTGATTACTTAAAAGGGTATTGATTTACGGATCTTTTATTAAGAAAAATTATTTTTTCTAAATTAGTATTTAATTAAAATTTGAACAATGAGTCTCTTAAATTAACTCAAAACTGGCAAGTAAATGGAGGAAAGAAAATGAAAAAGGTTTAATCAATGTAAGGAAATGGCCGAGTGATCGATTTGAACGGGCTCCAACCACCAAAAATGCCTCTACTATGTATGTTAAACGATCGGGACTCGTTCATTATTTCCACATGTCTCTTTGTTTCACTGCGTTCTTATTTTAACCTTCTTCCTTTTTGTTAAGCAACTGACTTGGATGCAGTAGGAAGAAAAGAAAAAGGCAATATGACGCAATGAAGTGAAAATCTGTTAAAATAAACTTTTTGAAAGAGTAGAATAAGATTAAATTAATTAATTTAAAAATCCGTTAATGAAACAATAAGTTTATTATGTGACAAAGGGAAAAGATAATAATGAATGATTGGTATGTATAAAGAAATCTTTGTCGTTAATAGGTATTTTAGCGTACTTCCGCCTTTCTATTCTAAGTTAATCTAACAGTAAGATTGATTCAAATCAGTTTTTTTAATTTTTATTGTATTGGGAACATTCCTCACTCGTATTATTATCCTTAAAATTCTAAAAGACAAATTTATCTTAAGAATTTCCTTAAGCTTTTTAATATTTTTCCTTCTTTTATTATTTTTAATGTCTTCAAAATAACCCATTTCCTATCTATTTAAATTCTGTTAGTTATGCCATAATCTCCAATAAATTATATTTCCTTATTGTCTTTGTTTTTTTAGAAATCCCTTCACATTTATTTCTCTACACATTTCAATGCAGCATCTCTTCATTGAACATCTTTACGGATTTGAATCTTTTTTTTCGATCCATTCTAATTGTTTCAAAGGTATGCGTCACAATCTCTACTCAGTATATTGGTGTTTCTATCGCGTAATTTGAGTGCAATATTTTAAGCCTCCATCCTCACTTCCTCTCATGCTTCCTTATTCACCTTTTTGGCACTTTATGCCACGAAAACTCTTTTAGTTTTTGCTTTTATTATGGCAGCCCCATTATCAATTCCTTCTCACATTTCGACAACAGTTTTATACTACATAAACTAGCTTTTCCTTTGGTAGTGCGAACGAGGATAAATAAACACTTTATTGATAATAGATTCGATGAATTATCATAAAATAAAAGCAAGTTAACATTCCAATTTTAATTTATTCCAAAACAATCCTAGATAAAAAAAAAGTAAAATTAATTATTTCAAAATTGGTCAAGTAAAGTCTCCTCTTAAATAATTCATGCGAGACAAGCTGGTTTAAAAATCACTAATTCTATTCGTCTGTTCCATATTTACAATTACTTTATACGTGCCATTCTCACGCTTCCAAGTCAATTTTATTTGTTCATTCCTTTAAGCTTCCTCCTTTTCCACGCTTCCTTTTCCGCGTTTTTTAAGGTAGCGAATTCCTCAATTCAATTTTTGACGGAATTTTCTTTCAATTTATATCAGTTGGTTTTATTTTGAGGAAATGACAAGTGATAAAAATTAAAGTTGCTGCCTGACCAATGTTCAATCTATTATTAGCTACTTGTTTTCTGCTGGCTTTTGCTAATTTACATAAAAAAATTTTTTTAATTAAAAATAGGCTTTTCGAGATTCTAAATATTGAAGAACAAACGTTAATAACCATCTTGGCTTTTCCTAAACCATCCAATTAATTAAAATTTTTCCTTACCAGTTTTTCGATAGTCATTTTATTTCTTTCATTCAATGTTTTTACTCTTGGTAGTATCTTATAGTTAAAAGTTCAATATCTAATTATATCGAGTGAAATTTTCAGATTTTTCGGGTATTTATTCTTTTGTTTTACTGAGATATTTGGCTTGTATACTTTTCTTGTCAATGAGGAATATGCAATTCCACGTCATTAGTACGTTTTTCCATTGTTAAATTCCAGATAATATTTTCCAGCTTTTTCATTTTCTTTTCTTTTAAGTCACTCATTGGACATGTAAATGAGCCTTCTCCTCCCCCGAGAAAAGTCCAATTAGGGATCTAAGGTCTCTCGTAAATTAGTTGTTTGCTTTTTTGAAGCGTTGTTTTCTTAGTTATTTTTCAATGTGTGTTCACTACATTAATCTTTTGCATAATTTCTTCTAGCATTAAAAACATCTCATGGAATACCATCCTTTTTCAATGAAAATTTACACACTTAATATTTTTAAAAATTAAATCCTGATTGATTTTATCTAGATCACTTTGAATAGTTATCCGTGTTAAATAGTTGTTTTCCGGATTACTCCATTTTATATTACTTTTTTTAATAAAATGTTGGCATTATTTATTCTCTTTGTCCTTTTTAGCTTTATCTATTCGGCTTCACTCAAATATTCGCTTCCTTTATAATATGTTAATTTGTCGCTTGGGAGTTTAGAATAAAGGGTATATGTAAACCTGAAAGCAGTTTACGAAAAGAAAGATTTTAACAGACTAACAATCGTTAGAAAAAATGCCATTTTACTATAAAACTAATGGGGTTTTAGAAAAGAAGACCGGAAGGCATCTTTTTGCACCATGAAAAAATAATAACATGTGACTTGAAATTTAATGGGAAAAGAAACTAATTGCTGCGCTTCTTCAAATATTTTTCGATTTTGATTGATGGCACAATATTTCCTTAATTTTAAAAAGCTCTGTATATTATGATAGCATCTGGGAGTGATAAACATCTATCTTTTTTCTTTTATTCTCTTATTTTCCCTATAATATTTTTTACCAAAGGTTCACATCCCTCGAGAATTATACATATTTACTATCCTTTCCCTCATCACATCAATCCGATTTTTCCAGATTTTTCTTTTTCGTCTTTTTTAAAGGCTTAAGTCTTAAAATAACTAAGTTAATTTTTACGATAAATTCAAAATTTCCATTCATTTAAACCCATCTTTTCAAAGTAAAGTTGCCTGTGGCAATTGCTTTTCTTTACCTCGACTGGTGTTTTATTCATAAGAGTGCGCAAACAAAGCGTATTTTCTACATCATCTTGGCGTAATGGCTAAAATTAAAAAATTTTTAATTGTTAGGTGTTTTAAATGCTCATCTAAAACAGCGCCAATATTTTGCTCATTAAAATTGTTTTTTATTTTTATTTACTAAAATTTACACATGAATTCATTTCCTTTTAAATCTGTCAGTTTCATTGTCAGTGTAACACCCTTTATTTGCCAACAATTTTTACGGTGCTATTGACATATTCATTTAATATCTTGTTCTAGTTTATTTATAAATTATTATATTAGATTACTTATAAATTTTTAATTTAAATTTTTTAAAGATTTATATAGAATGGAAGCATCTACAATGGAATTACTTCCACCTCCCACCATATTATTTAATGTATCATCAGCGCCTTCTGTTATTTGTGAGGATATGAATGCTTATTTATGGAACACTCGTCGGGATTTGACTACATGTCCTTTCGTTATGGCTGGTAATTTTATCGATATTTAGGCTTAAATCAATATTCAAAAATTCGGCTATTGATATTTACGCTTTTATTAAAATATGAATTTATTGAGTTAATTTTACAGTATTTGCTTCCTTATATTCGTCAATCATTTTACTGGGTATTATCGGAAACTCTTGTGTGATTATGGCTATTGCCAGAATTAAATCACTTCAAACTGTGCCTAATATGGTAATACAAACAAAAATTTCTATTTGAATATTTTCAGTTTATTTTCTCGTTGAGTTGTTCAGATATACTTGTTTGCTTTATTTCTGCTACTATAACTCCAATCGCTGCCTTCAAAAAGGATTGGATTTTTGGCCAATTCTTATGCTCTTTTGCACCTTTTGTTGCGGTTGGTTCTTAATTTTACATCATTTTCAGAATTTTACATTTTGTTTAATTAAGGGAGGGAGTTTGTGTTTCTCTACATTCACTTTGGCGGCTATTTCCGTGGACCGTTTTCTTCTAATACTTTTTCCCACGAGAAAGGCTTTCTCGCATACACAAGCTTTATTTATAATTCTTGTAAGTTATTAACTTTTTCTTTCGATTTAATACGTCAAAATTAGGTCACGTTTCTGTTGGCTAGCGGGTTTAGTTTACCAATGTTGTTCATGCAAAAGTTAAAACCAGTAACTCATTATTGTGGCCGGTTTTGTTTCGAGGATTGGGGCGAGATGATTGGAATAAGAAGAATCTATGGAACTTTATTGCTGACCGTCCAATTCATTATTCCGGTAAGATTTCATTAAATTTTTAATTTAGAGCTAAAAGAACATTTGAAGCTAATACAATTTACAACTTATTTAATTTTTTCAGTTAGCATTGATCACTTTCTGTTACACAGCAATTTCATTCCGACTTGGAAAAGTTTTAATAATTTCTGTAATCTGAAAAAAACATTTTCTTTTAGAGCGTGAATCTACGTACTAGGAAGAAATGTGAATGGCAAATGCCGATTAGTGCTCAGCGAAACGCGGCCACAA
This sequence comes from Meloidogyne arenaria, assembly GCA_036172955.1. NCBI lineage: Eukaryota > Metazoa > Nematoda > Chromadorea > Rhabditida > Meloidogynidae > Meloidogyne > Meloidogyne arenaria. The sequence continues at coordinate 3,542,402 of JARQAB010000043.1, forward strand.
AGCGAAGACAACGAACTAACCGAATGTGATTCTGTCTATAAATTTCTTTAACATTTTTAAATTTAAGGTTTATTGCAATGGTAATTGCCTTCTCAGTGAGCTGGATATGGTCGGTTCTATATAATCTGTTACGAGACTATGACGGTCTTCCAAAGTTTGTACATGATCAAGAATTCTTTTTTGGAATATTAACACACTGTATTGCAATGAGCTCCACGGTATTTTCCTTTTATTGAACATTTCGAGTTTATTTTCCTAGGTGTGGAATCCGATCTTATATGCCTTATTAAATCTACAAGTAAATTAATCTTACAGCTTATAATTCAGTTTTTTTTAAATTTAATTCAGCTAAGGGCAGCCTTTCTACAACTTGTGCCACAATGTATTAAGCATTCTCTGACTTGCACTTGTAGTCCTAATAAAGGAAGATTAAGCGGTCGATCAGTTGCTCGATGTGCCTACCTTGAAGAGAGCCGGCTTCTTGGTTCCTCAGTTCTTCGCGGAACAACCGGACAAGTACAGAGAAGAGAAACGAATTATGAAAATAAAAACTGTTTTAATTGTTTGATTGGCTCCTCTAGATCCGTTGAATCTTCTTCAAACGAAACACAGAAGCAAACGTTTTCTGTTAAATGTGAAGGAAATAAAGGAGATGCTAAAATTTTGGTACTAAATTTTTTCTTTCCAGACGAATTAAAATTCCAGTCACATAATCACCATCGGCATCAATTAGAAAGAATAACAGCGGACGGTGGATTTGACGAGCAAACATGGACAGAGCAACTGAGGAAGGACTCTGAAGATGATGCCTTAGATGATTGTAATGATGATTTGAGAGAAAGAGATACAGATGAGAGGATATGATATCTTTTTAAATCTTTTTAATTAAGAAAATTATATTTCATTGTTTTTATTAGATATGTATATTTTAGTTTATTATTTATTAGCTTCCCTATTAGCTTTATAATAGCTTAAATAACATTGGGCAGATATGTAGGAGTGCTCATGGTAAATTTCCTGTACATTCTCTTAAAAAATTTTTTCTATTTTACTCTGAATCGGCGACTCTGAACCGACTTTTACCGTTAAGCTGCTGTCACCATTGATTTCATTGTTGTCATTTACCTAGAAATTTTTAGCTTTTAAAACTTTTTGGTATTGAATGGCTGGTTCTGGCTCCGTTGGATCTCCGTCAGGTGGCAAAGTTACATTCAAAATAACGCTAACAAGCGATCCCAAACTTCCATATAAAGTGTGAGTAAGAGATAATTGTTAATATGCATTAAATTTTGTTTTGTAGGATGAGCGTTCCGGAGAATGCGCCTTTTACAGCTGTCCTGCGATTTGCAGCAGAAGAATTTAAAGTTGATCATAATACTAGTGCTATAATTACGGATGATGGTATTGGCGTGAACCCAGGTTACTAGCAAACTGAAATTTTCAAAAATTAGTTTTTAGGACAAAAAGCTTCAGAAATATTTATGAAGTATGGTGCTGAACTGCGGCTTATTCCTAGAGACAGAGTTGGAAATGCTGATGATCAGTAAGCTATTTATCAGAAATATTTGAGTTGAATTGATCGATGTCATTTTCGTACTTTTTTTAAACCAAGGAATGCTGGTTTGTGATTCTTTTTAAGTTTTGATTTGTGAATAGTTGATAATTTTGTTCACTATAATTTATATCTGTAAAACTTTCTACTATTTGTATTTGACTAGTTTTAATGCATAAGTTGCAGATTTACAGTCATTAACTGAATAATTTTATCTAGTACGTAAGAATTATAGTATTAACAGAATTCTCTTATTTATGCATATGTATCACCAGATATGAAACTAAAATGTGTTAAGTGAAAATCGGCAACATTAATTTTAATTATATAGAGGCTTTTAAGTGTGTTTTTTCCTCCTTCTGTTCATAAAGCGCACTTTTCAGAGCCAGTTTTAAAGCATCTATGTCCTCAGGATTCGAGTTTACACCAAATGTGCCAATACGCCAGATTTTTCCAGCTGTCGGGCCGAGTCCACCAGCTATTTCATATCCCTGAGCCATTAATTTGGATTGGACTGCCTTCCAATCAACCCCATCGGGGACACGCACAGTGGTTAGACAAGGCAAGCGATAATTCTAAATAGAAAACTTAAATACAAGTTCTTGCTCTGAACAGGCCTCATTCTGGACATAGGGTTCCAAACCCAGCTCCTTCAAAGCGTCATAGAATAGCTTAGCATTCTTCTGATGTCTCTCAACCAAGTTTTTTATTCCTTCCTGAGCTACAATCGAAAGACCTTCACGCAGCTGAATTAGCCATATTTAAAGAAAAATTCAAAGAAACATACCGCGTAAACTAATGATATTGGTGCTGTGTGGTGATATCTTCGCGGTTCATCAAAACAGCCCCAATAATTTCCTAATTCTAAAGCATCCAAATAAAATGACGGTACTCGTTTCTAAAATAATAATAAAGCATAAATGTTAGAAATATTTTCACAACTTTAATTTTAGCGCAAGTATTAAAACAACCAACCTTTCTGTTTAGCATTTTCTTCCTTAAATTTTGTAAATATAATCTTGACGATTTACTAATTATAAAGCGCCAAATTAACCTACAAAGCTTTTTCGCTAAATGAAATAGGTGCCAATCCAGGTGGGCAGTTTAGTACTTTTTGTGTAGCCGAATAAACACAATCCACTTTTAAATCATCAGCGTGAAAAGGAGCACCTAAATAGACAAAAAAATTAAGAAAAATTTTTAAACATTAAATAGTAACCTCCAAGTGAAGCAACCACATCAACAAGAAATAGGCAATCGCTTAAATGTTTCAAAAATTTATATGGCCATAAAGAATACAAGTCAATAGCACTTTGTTAACCATTTCCGTTATACTTGATTTGAAAGATATTTAGTTCTAAATGACCGTGTTAAAGTGCTATTGTACCTGGATTCCTTTGATTACATACTAAGCATTGCAAATATCGCCAAAACGTTCCAGCGGGTGAGCAACGCCAGTCGAACTTTCTCCATGGCAAAGGAAGGCGACCTGCGGTCGATAATTGTCAACAGCCTTTAATTATTATTTAAAATTCTCTAATTAGTGCAATAAACCTCAGAAAAATCCTCAACACTTATCACCTCTCCTTCAGGCACAACCAATTTTCGCACATTTAGACCTAGTCTGTCTGATAAATCAGCAGCTCTTTGGCCCCAAACACCGTTCTGCACTACCTATTTTAAAAGTTTATCCTTTTTGTAAACAGTAGAAAAAATATAGATCTTACCAAAATAGTTTCTCCTTCATCCAGTAAATTCATGATGGCACACTCCATGCCAGCATGGCCACTTCCAGAGACAGCAAAAGTGAGGGGATTATTAGTCTGAAAGACATATTGAATGCCGGATTTAACATCGTCCATTATTTCCAAAAATTCTGGATGGAGATGACCGAGAAGTGGCTGAGTTAGGCCTTCCACTACCATTGGCGGCATATTACTCGGGCCTGGTCCAAACAATTTTTTCTCATTAACGTGCAAAGGCCGTAGCAATCGTTGAGGAGGTGGAACTGTCCCAAAGAATGCAGAGGGATTTGACATAGTGTGCTAAAATAATTTTAGTATTATTTCAAATTATTATTTAATAAATTATGATAATAAAACTGAAAATGAACATAACACAAAAAGAATGGTGCGATAAAGATCGATTACAGAGATAAAAACCTTCCTTATATGTATTTTAAGAGTTATGGGAAAGGAGTAGTACTGTGCGAATTTATGCACTATTTCGTTGGAGATAGGAAGATTTTAAAAATTGAGAAATTATCAGGGACCAACCCGTGTAAATTCAGTCAGCTTTCGTTCGTTCCTTCCTAAGTGTACAATATTTCTCACAGGCATCATTCGGCTAAGCATATCTAATTATGTTGTTGGCAAACGAAAAAGTAATACCTTATAAAAACTAAAGTTTAATAAGTTTTGGAGTAACAATAAAAATACGAGATGGCGATTGGCAAGAGTAAAATTAGAGACAGTATCTGTTTTATTTTCTAAAGCATTTTTACCAATTCTTAGTTTAATCGACTTTTCTGAGAGATGGACTGAACATCAAATAAAACAGGAGAACCCACTGACTCCTAATGGCTGAAACAACACGTGAAAATGATAAATTTTGGGGAATTAGTAAACGATAGTCATCGATAATATCAACTGTGGCCCAGCTATAGTGTCATTAATATTAGTCAAGGAAATTTAATTGGAACGGTTGACAGAAATGAAATTTTTTAAGTGAGTTTGGGCAGTGTGAATTAGAGTGCACGATAGAAAACAGATTGTTTTACAAATTTTAGTCAAATAATTTTTATAGAACAGATTAATTTATTGGTTCTTTATAAAATATGTACAAAGTAGTATAAGGACTAAAGTATAGACTACAGTTGAATATATAGACTACAGTTGTTGGGCAGTTATTGGAGTTGTCAAATTTTTAATCTATGACTTAATAAAATTTGTAGGAATGAGAAGTCAATTGTAATTTCATAGTAGCAATTACAATTTCTTCAGCTAATAATAATATAGTCACTTGTTATATTGAATAGAAAATGCTATCTTTTTGCTTATAAATATCTATTCTTCCATAGTAAAAGCCGGTTTGTGTACACATGACGAATGCTTTTGCTGGGGTTAGATGTACTTTTTTAGTATTATTTTGATTCATTTAGTTGAAAGGACGCACATTATTATACTAAGAAGAAATGAATGGAATCAGTCTGATGAAATTTTAAATAAAAATAACGTAAACGTGAAAACTCTTGAGTACATGAGTGAAAATTTTAAAGTTTACGAATTATAAAAGTTCCTGTATATTTCAATTTGTTTTTATCTTGTATTTTTTTAAATTTGTTATTTCAATTAAATGATAAGTAAACAAATCCTAGGTTTCCATGCAACAGAAATGGCTAATAGTACCTTGACATTACATAACATTACATAACACCAACTTCGTCTTCCAATTCGTCACAATGATGGAAGAATGAGGCCATGACAGCTGCTGACTCGTCAACTAATACGACGACAACTGGAAATGTGGAGTGACAAAACGAAGCTAGAGAGAAGGCAGAGAGAAACAAACAACTAAACGGGGAAAGAAAGCCATTCAATGTATTCGAAGGAGTCGATAACGGAGGCCAGCCATCGACAACGACTAGTGGTAAAAATGAATCCATTTTATCTTATTTTTTTTCTAATGTTACACTGCTACGTTTACCTTCATACTATCTGTTTTCGCTTTAATTTTTATCGCATTTCGATGAGTGGTCTTCTTAGAAAACTCCTGATTTTGCAATAATTTTCTATACTTATGTAAAATCTAAAGTTCGTTTTTAGTACAACAAAATGTTCAATCATCCAAATCATGGATCAATGACATCACAGATTGCACATATTCAGAGAACGATGGCATATCGTCTTCAAGGGTCGAACACCTTTCTGGGAAATGTGAGCTTTTTATATTAAAGTGTAATTTAGTGAAATTTGATTTAAGATAACCCTGAATATCACCAAAGGAAGGTGTTAATGGGTACTTAGGGAGGCTGTTCTTTAGGGTTAACTTGCATTTTCTCGATTGTTCTGAAAATAGAAAAATACGGGAGTGCATAAATCTGATCAGCTTTGAATAGAACTCCATTAAAATTACGGAATTTATTTCTAGATGAATGGTTGGAACCGTGGTTTTGGAACCTCCAATCTAATGGGACGCTCAGAATTTAGCAATTATGGCTCTGGTTCATCAGTGTCCTATCCACAGACAGAAATGAATCAAACGTCTGGTAGCGAATTTATTGGCAATTCTAGCATTCGTATGCCTATTTTTAAATGCCCAGAATGTAGTATTGTCAAAAATACGAGTGAAGACTTTGAGGTTTTTTCGATTTTTTTTTTCGTCTCTAATTTATTATTTATAGATTCATGTGAAAGTTGAACATTTGAATTGGTTGCCATTCATTTGTCCGGTAAGATACATAATCTTTAAAAACAATTTTAATTTTCTGTAGATTTTTTAATTTAATTATTAATATAATTTTTCATTTCTGTCCGTTTAGGAAATCGTTTTATTTTTAGATGTGCAAAGCGGCTCGTGCTTCGGATATCCAAATGCGTGAACATATGCATTCATCCCATAAGAAGAACGATAACATGGTAATATCTTTATTTTGTTTTAATTTAATGCACGAGTATATTCGCATTTTCAGTACTGGTATCAAGACAACGCACAAGCCAAAAAAATTCTTCAAGAGATGATGGACAAAGCTCTTTTCGCTGCTTCTATTCAGCATAAGCAAAGTAACATTTCTAAACTGGGAAGAATTATTGGAGATTCGAATGGAAATTTACAAAGTGTCGTTAATACTGACAATGAGTTAGCTAAAAGAATCCGACTGGATGATGTCGTCACCCCTAGTATTAGAAGGTACTTGTTTGTTAATATTGTTATTAATTTTCTATTACAGAAATATTGAAGAAAGTCTACAATCCAAAAATCAAAATGTTAATGAAAATATTTCATCAACGAGTGGTATCAAATTAGCTGGACAAGAACCTAAACCTAGTATAGATGAAGAGACGGACTCTCAGTTGAGCACGATTTTTGGACGAAATGTCAAGTCCGAATTCGACATGACAGTAATGGAAGAGGATTCGCCTTTGCAACAGTCTTTGCAAACGATTAATGAAGACGATGAATTGCATGATAATACTCATCAAATGAATGCTCTCCAGAATATGGCTGCAATGTTTTCAGCCAGCAGTGGATCAGTTTGTCAGAAAGTGCAGCCAAAGAGTGTTTTAGACTCGCGCTCATCAAGGCCCTTTCCATATAAGCGAGTAGTTCGCAATCGGCCTGGCCCAATGTATGAAGTTATGAGTTATATATTTATTTTTTTATATTTTATAGGACCTCGAAGAAGCGTGTTTTGGGTGTTTGCGCTCGGTTTGTTGCAAATAATTAATAATTTATTTTCTATAACTTAAGCTGTAACAAGCCGATAACTGCTGGAGCAAGACAGATGCACATGTTTTTCCATCTGGGTAAAGATATGCAAGTACTGTTAAAAATTAAATCAAAAATACACTAAATATTTAGACTTTTCGATTTCGATGTAGACATTCTGGCTGCGATGTGGAACATTATAGAAAAGATCAAATGGAAAATCATCAATCGAAGGTTTTAATTTAATTGTAAATTGGTTATCTTTTTAATTTTGATAGGTACATGGACAGGTTGATCCCAATATGATGGATGATCGAAGTCAGGAACTTTATAACCTTGTTCAGGTTTGGGTTTTTATCTCAGTTAAGTTATCAGGTTATTTAAATTTCAGAAGATGTCTATGGAGTTGCTTGGTACTATGGGAAATACGCCTGGACCAACAGCAGCTAAAGCTCAACTTATGTACGAGCAACAAATGCGTGATGTGGCTGCCAATTTAGGCAGTCGTAAACGACCGCCTATTCAGATGTTTACTCAACATCAACAAATCCATACAAATATAAACGGAATGTTTGATTCGGCTAACCGGAAAATGGAAGACCTGGAATGCCGCCTTTGCCATAAGGTTAAATTTTACTTTATATTTTCTTTGGTTCATTTGCTTTTCTAAACAATTTCAGACAATTATGAGTAGAATTCGCGGTTTTCATATACTTTGGCATTTAAATAATGATTTGGGAATTGTTCGCTATGGCTGCAAACACTGTGATTTTAAACATGACCGCCCTCAATCTGTTGTAGGACACGGCGCACGAGAACACGCTGATGAATATTGTTGCGAGGATTTGCTTTATGTTTGTGAATTTATCATTTTATTAATGTTGTTATATTTGCATTAGAATTTTGAGGATGAACTTAAATCCATGTCGAAAGCATGTTTTGGCGTCGAACGTCTTTTCGAGAAGGAAATTCGTCGAAGGACCAGGATGGTTAGTTCGATCGAAATTATTCTTAAAGTGTATCTATGTTTCCCTCTATTAGGAACTTTATGGAAATATAATGGATGATGATCTCAGGAATGAAGATGAACTTGAAGATGATGATTCACGAGGAAGCTGCGATTCAAAGCTCCTTAACCAGACTCCCCTTGCAAAACTAGATGTGCAATTAAAGGCAGAAAGTTCAGATCGTTCTTGGTCTTCTTCTAAGGAGCAGATGCGCAAAAAACGAAGTTTTCGCCGTTTTGGTACTAGGTAATCTATATATTTTGTCTAATTCGAAGTAAAACGTGTTAAGGGTACGTTCGCGGAGACAAAGAGAAGATATGATCAAACTGCGTGAAGTTAGTATGCGTCTTGGTGGAGCTCAATACTTTAAGAAGAAGTCAAATGAAGCGGTTCTTTGCGAGGTTTTATTATCAACAGAGCGAGTCACTATTTGTTTTTATTATTTAGAAGTGCGGGAAGATGATTTCAAATCGTCTTTCTGATCACGCTTATTCGCATTTGGATGGATGTGATCTTTTTCGTTGCCAACAATGCAATTTGGTTTTAATTTGTAAATATGCGTATATTTTATTATTTTAGGGCCACTATTCACGAGAGACGATTGTTCGTCACCTGCGAGATTTTCACAATTCCAGTGACGAACCTCCCCTCGATAATCGTTTACGTTTCGCACAAGAAATCAAGGTTAATTTCTTGTTGTTTATTTCCATTTGTATTATAAATAGGATGCTATACGGGAATGTTACCCGAATCTCTTCGTTGATGCTCCAATTCCAACAAAAGAGGTTGTCTTGAATTGCTGGATTAACTCATGCCTTTTGTTTTAGGATATTGAAAAAATGAAGGCAAATCTAAAACTAGAAAAAATGGTCTTAATCTCTGAGGGCGAAGATGATGGAAATGAAGATAAAGCCGAAGAGGACGGCGAAGAAGAGGAAGAAGATGAGCAGGAGGATGAGGTTGACGATGAAGAAGATCAAAAAAGGAAGACGAAGAAGAAACTCATGTGGAAACAGATAGTGCTAAAGAGGTAACACGCAATTAAACTTTAAAAAATTACTTATTTAGATGGATACTCATGAGGAAGATCGAGATGAAGATAATGAGCATAATGCTGAAGTTGAGGAGGAAGAGGAATTGTCTAGAGATGGGGATGACAGAGAGGGCAGTGAGGAAGGGGAGCAAGAAGATGATATTAAAGAAGAGGATGGTGAAGATGAGATTGTGGTTGGATTTGACCTGGGAGGCACGTATGATAATGAAGAAAAACACGAAGTAATGAATCAAAGTAATGACGAGGAGAGAATGGAAGCAAGAAATGATGGTCAGCAAAAGCGTTCAAGGCGTGGTCGACCTCCAAAGGAGGGTAAGGAAGTAAAGGCCTGTAATAGTTAATAATTTCTATTTTACATATTCGTAGTTATGATTTTATATATCCTTTCTTAATCTTGTACTTTTTCGAATATATTGTTCTTATCTATAATTGGTAAACTAATTACATGCAAGCACTTTTAATTTTGTGACTCGTACTCGTGCAATTCTATCCGATTCGCAGCTCGAATTAAAAATACATAATTAGGGCCATCGGGAAGCACTAGATAAGATTTCGAGTTTTATATCATAATATTTAATGTTTTCTTGTTTGCTATATGTAAAGGCAACAAGGAGAATGGTGACTAATTATTTATAAGAGGAAAATAAACTTCTAAGGGGAAAGAAGGATGGCGGTATACTACTGCCAGTCACTCAATACACAATTTTTCCAGTTTGTTCTATTTCTTTCCGACTATCCCGATTTTACAGCAGTCCATTATGCTCGCTAGCGAAGGACAATGCATTTAACACATTTATTCATGAATTTGCACACTTTTATGTTTATTGAAAATGAAATATATAAAATTTGCGCAACGATAAAAATTACGACAATAAAGAATCTGTATTTTATTAACGTTTACATGTAACGTGATAACGAATGATTATCTTATGTATGTCAACTCAAAGCTTTTTAACTCGCTAATCCATAAATCAATTTAAAATCTGAATTAGTTCTTTAGTATTAATCCATTGGTTTTTAACAGAATTGAAAATTTTTTTATACTAGTAGTATGTGTAGCATAAATTTTCCTATAACGCTAACTTTACTAATGTCAGACAACATAACGCGTATTTACTCTTTCTTATGCCCTTTTGCTATTCCATTTTTTCACACTACTTTTACCAGCCGAGACTATCTGAGGTGCCGTTATATATTGTTGCTAGGAGCAACAGTCACATTCCTCTTAAGCTTTAGTTTATTTCATACACTTTAGTTCATGCATGACATTTCCATAAATAAATAGCTGATGCCTTTATGCAAGAAGAAAATTTCTAATAAACGCGCCATGCTCAGCGATTCCAAATTGTTACAAACAATTAGCAGTTTTTCCATAAAATGCATGTACATGGCTGCGTCACAATTCCGTTTATTTTATTGCTATAACAAATTTATGAAAAATTTATCACTCAATCTCGTCGTTATTCTAAGTTTCAATTAATTTTGTGTTAAAAAATTCAATTTAATACACATTTAGTAAATCGAGGTCATAAGCAATCTTTCTTCAGTTGGTTTTGTTAGTTTGCTGCATTTGAAATTTTCCCTCCTTTCCCTTTTCCACATGCTTGGAAATTGGCCCATTCAAGGAATAACTACAAACTAGCTAAAGACATTCGCCAAAGCAAACCTTTTCATTCATCCCTATATCTCTTCTTTTCCAACATATTCTCGCCATTAATGTACAATCCACAACAGCAAAAGCAGTTCATAAAGGAGACAACAAACAACAAAATCGTAGATTTAACTATAAGATCACTAAGAGGATAAAAGTTGGAAAGGTATAAGAAATTCCAATATTCAAAATGGGCCCAAACAATGGGCAAAATAAAAATATTTCTTCGTCACAGTCTTTTACGGATAGTGGTGAATTACAAAAATCAATTACTTTCCACGATTTTTGCGAACTTACTCAACGACAACTTGCAGAATTTACTCTTAACAGATCTCAATGCCAACGTGAAAATTTTGACCTGATTTGGCAAAACAGTCCTACGAGCTTAGTCATACAAGAAGATGAAGTTGAGCAAGGAAGACATGTTATAAGAAGAACAAGTAGCAATCGTTCGATCGGTGAAAATGACGATCCCAACACTGTTGACAATAACAGAGCAACACTTGCATTACAAGATTGCACTATTGTGGAAGAGGAGAATAAAAAGAAAAAATTAGGCACCCTTCGTAGACGGCCACTCAATTCCACATTTTCTTCATGGCTTCAACTTTTTTTAGCCAAACGACGACAACGACATAATCGTTATTTTGCTTCTATTAATCATTCTCAACAAGGATCTCTTCAACAAAATTATGGCAATTCCTTTTCTGGACAGAATTGTGGGCCACTGCGCTCTTCCGTTTCGCTCTGTTTGTTTTTATTTTCTATTCTAGGTCCACTTTACGAACGGGGAATTAAGTTTTTCCTCTTAATTTAGGCATCATTTCTCAATTTTCGTATCATTTCTCGGCTATCTGGACACTTTTGAGTTAGTCTGAAAAATGTGCAGGAAAAATTTCAATTCTGGACCAACTCCTGGGATATTTTCCAATTTTCCTAACTTCTGGAATTTTTGATTCCCGGACATAAATACTAGATATTTAAATTTAACAAACATTATTAATAGCGGTGGTGCACGAAGGTACAACACTTGGTTCTGATGGTGAGAGCGTCGTAGAAGTTTCTCCCTGTACTAGTGATCAGTTCACATCCAACGGCAACAGTTTTACAGATTCATTGTCAGCTGTTGAGAAAGCTGATTATGTACCAAAGGTTAAGATGCGACATAAATTGAACAGACGATGGACTGAGGTCTGTCTATATTCTTGTTTATAATAAAATTCGTATTTTAGCAAGATATTCAAAAGCGGTTATCACTTCCTCCAGATATAAAATTACCACTTGAAGTAATAGACAAGTTAAATAGAACGCCAGCACTGCAGAATCCATTGACACGTAAGAACAAACGTGCTTCTCTCAGCGAAATAGGCTTCGGAAAGTTAGAAACTTACAAGAAAATATTTGACTTGGGCGAAGGAACATATGCAACAGTATATCTAGGAAAAAGTCTTTTGACTGGTAAAAATGTGGCACTAAAAGAGATTCGGCTTGAGCATGAAGAAGGAGCGCCATGCACTGCGTAAAATTATAAAACAATTTAGTAACAATTTTTTTATGTTTATAGGATCCGCGAGGTCAGTTTGCTCAGGAATTTGAAACATGCAAATGTAGGTGAGAAAAATATGACGGAAATTTTTCGTATTATTTAGATCGTAACATTACATGACATAGGTCTGTTTGAATTATTTTATGAAACTTGTGCTTAATTTCTATAGTTTATACCGATCGTATATTGACGTTGGTATTTGAATTTGTAGAGCGTGATCTACGTGAGTATATGGAAGAGTTGGAGGGCAAGGTTGTTTAATCCTAAATTTACTATATTTATAACCATCTAGATAAGTATATACAATGTAAAGCTGTTTTTGGTACAATTACTTCGAGGTCTCACGTATTGTCATAGCAGACGCATTCTGCACAGAGACCTAAAACCTCAAAATCTTTTAATCAACAGGATTGGAGAGTTAAAATTGGCTGATTTCGGATTGGCTCGAGCCCAGTCTGTACCTAGTAAGACTTATTCAAATGAGGTGGTTACACTATGGTACAGGCCACCCGACGTTCTTCTTGGTACCTGTTATATTTAATTATTTCATTTTTAAAAATTATTCTAGGGTCGACTGATTACTCGACACATATTGACATGTGGGGCGTCGGGTGTATTCTTTATGAGATGCTACTTCATAAGCCAATGTTTCCTGGGAGCACTACGGATGAACAACTGGGACTAATATTTCAAAGACTTGGTATGCCATCAATCGATACTCACCCTGAATTACACTCACTTCCTAACTTTTCTACGATAATGATAGCCCAACGATTCAGAAACACACAGGAGCCAAAAGCTCTACTCCAACCTCCTCGTATTAACCAAGAGCGAGCAGATCTTCTATCCAAACTACTGAAGGTATTTTTGAATGGATAAACGCGTTTTAAGCGCAGCAATTAAAGAATTCTTATGAATTTTTAGTATGATGGGAGGCTTCGTATATCGGCAAAAGATGCAATGAGACACCAATTTTTGGAATGTTTTCCACCACAAATATTTGAATTGTCAGATAATGTAAGAAAATCATGAATTTGTATAGACACTAATAAAAAATTTCATTCCTAAAGGAGTCAGTCCTTAACTTGCCAGGAGTATTGTTTATTCAAGACCGCAGAAGTGACAGTGGATGTACTGTAACACACAAATAAGAAAAGGAATTATTTAAAGAACGGGTAATCAAGATAATCAAAAATTCACGTTTAACAATAAACTGCAATAAATTTATGTAGATGAAAATTACTTGTCTCTTAAAAATATTTAAAATTGAACATATTTAAATGATCAGGATCGCCCTAGCAGTTAACGAAAAAGACCTTTGCGACAAAGTGGCCTTCGACAAAGTGGGCCTGCGACAAAGTGGTCGCGACAAAGTGGCCTGCGACAAAGTGGGCCGTACCCTGACAATTTATCCAATTATAGAAAGACTACGGAGAGAGAAAAAGAGTAAGCATCTCTTTTCTTCTCGGGTCATTTAAGATGGACTTGTAGGTAACTTTTTTGCCAAACCTCATATTACTAATCTAATCTATGATTAACTAAAATCCCTTATTCAATTCATCTCGTAATCGTAACGTGACAATAAAAAACTTAACATCAAAAAACCGAGAAAAATTACCATCTGATAAACTTTGAGGTGTTCTTTGTTCTTGCAGAGTTCTTTATCGATTTCCCAGTCCTATTTTATATTGTTTTTTTTTTTTCCTCTTTTCATTTTTGGAGTTATTTTTTGGGTTCAATACTGTGTTATCGCTATTTTCATTTTTCTTGACTATTTAAAGTTTCGAGTTTCGGGGTCCATATTCTTTTAACTTATCGGATAATCTCGAAGTATCCCCTTATGTTTTTGACTATATAAAGGGTTTGGTTAATTAGTTTTCATTTTCTCGTTTTCACCCTTATTTCACGCCTTCCAATTTTCTAAACTTCTAATTTTTCAGCTATCATTTTAAAAAAATCTTTTAAAAATGTCTAAAGCTAACGCTGTCGGAATTGATCTGGGAACGACTTACAGCTGTGTTGGTGTATTCCAGCATGGGAAAGTCGAGATCATTGCCAATGATCAAGGTTTGTTTCCTTGAACGAGGTTTTCGCGTTCTAACGTTATTCTCTTCAGGAAATCGCACGACTCCATCTTATGTGGCTTTTACAGACACCGAACGTCTGATTGGTGATGCTGCTAAAAATCAAGTGGCAATGAATCCGTCGAACACTGTTTTTGGTATTTTCTTCTTTTTTGATAATCAAGTCAAAAACCATTTTCAGACGCAAAGCGCTTGATTGGACGCAAGTTTGACGATCCGGCCGTTCAATCTGACATGAAGCATTGGCCGTTCAAGGTTATACAAGGAGAAGGTGCTCGTCCAAAAATCCAAGTGGAGGTTAAAGGAGAATGAAGGCGTTTCTCTCTAAGGTTTGGTTTGGAGTTTAACTTTGTTTAAGCTTAACTTTTGGTTTTAAGGAGCCATTGCTTATGGTTTGGATAAGAAAGGCAAGGCGAGCGCAACGTTCTGATTTTTGACTTGGGCTGTGGAACTTTTGATGCGTCTATTTTGACTATTGAAGATGGTATTTTGAGGTTAAGTCGACTGCTGGAGACACATCTTGGAGGCGAAGGTTGTGACAATCGAATGGTTTTGGAATTTTTTGAGGTTTTCTAAACTGAAAAATCTGTTTTTAAGGCCAACTATTTTGTTGCTGAATTAAAGCGTAAACACAAGAAGGATCTTGCCACCAATCCGCGTGCTCTCCGTCGCTTCGAACGCTTTTGAACGGAATAAGAGGACTTTGTCTAGCTCTACTCCAAGCGAGGTTTGTTTTTGAAATTTTTTTGTTCTTAACTTGAATAGTTTTAGCATTGAAATCGATTCGCTCTTTGATGGAATCGACTTTTACACCAACATCACGCGTGCTCGTTTCGAAGAACTCTGTGCCGATTTGTTCCGCAGTACTATGGATCCAGTGAGAAATCAATTCGTGATGCTAAGATGGACAAGTCTCAAATTCACGACATTGTTTTTGGTTGGAGGCTCGACTCGTATTCCTAAAGTCCAGAAACTTCTGTCTGACTTCTTTTCTGGCAAGGAGCTTAACAAGGCAATCAACCCTGACGAAGCTGTCGCCTATGGAGCTGCTGTTCAGGCTGCAATTTTGTCTGGCGATAAGTCTGAGAATGTTCGGTATATTTTTTTGGAGGGTTTCGGGGTTGAAAAATTTTTTTTAAAGGATCTTCTTCTTTTGGACGTTGCCCCACTCTCGTTGGGAATTGAAACTGCTGGTGGCGTCATGACTCCATTAATCAAGAGAAATACCACCATCCCGACAAAGACTTCTCAAACATTCACTACTTACTCTGACAACCAGCCTGGTGTTCTTATTCAGGTTGGGGAAAATTTTTGAAAAATTTTTTTGAAAATTTTTTGAAATTTTCTTTTTAAAGGTCTAGAAGGTGAACGCGCTATGACAAAGGACCAACAACTTTTGGGCAAATTCGAGTTGAGTGGAATTCCTCCTGCTCCTCGTGGTGTTCCTCAAATCGAAGTCCACTTTTGACATTGACGCCAACGGAATTTGAATGTTTCTTCTTCTGCCCAAGACAAATCGACTGAAAGCCAAAACAAGATCACCATCACTAATGACAAGGGACGTCTTTCCAAAGATGAGATTTGACGTATGGTCGAAGATGGCTGGAGAAATCTCGTGGAGAGGATGAAATTCAGCGTGATCGTGTTTCGGCTAAGAATGGACTTGAGTCAAGCGAGGTTTTTTTTGTTTTTTCTTTGGGGGGACCTTAAACGATTGAATCGATATTTAGTCATTGAAATTTACTTCGCTGTCTTTGATGGAATCGACTTCTGCCCACAACATCACGCGTAACCCACGTTTGTCGAAGAACTCTTGTGCCGATTTGTTTCCGCATACTTATGTGATACAGTTGTTGAGAATTCAATTCGTGATTCAAATCATGGACCAAGTCTCAAATTCATTACCATTGTTGATTGGATTTTTGGAGCTCCAACTATGATTCAATACGTCCAGAAACTTCCTGTAGCTTTTTTATCTCAAGGACTTAACAAGAGCAAATTCCCAACCCGACGAAAGCTGTAAAGACGAAGCTTGCCGCGAAGCTTTAAAGCTGGGATTAGGTGTCTTGGGGGATGGGCTTTTCTTTTGTTTTTTTGAGGGATTGGGAGGGATGAGCTGGGGGATGGATTGGACTTTTTCTTGGGATGGCGTTGGCAGCCATTGTTTGGGCTGTCTCTTGGCTAAGGGATTGAACTGTTATTTGGTTTAGGCGAGGGTGTTGGAAACGCTTCCCTTTTGTTGGGTGGATTGGGCTGTTAGGGATGGGAATTACTGCTGTGGGGCGGATGGGCTGTCTTCCGTCCTTTGTTTTGCGTTTACGCCTTGCGGGAGGACCCTTGTAAGAATGGTTTCAAAAAGTATATTTTTCAAATTTCAGCTCAAGGATAATATTAGTGGATACGATTAAGAAGTTTTGGACAAATGTCAGGAAATGGCCATCATAGTGGGATTAGACGCCGACTAACTGCCGACTCTCCAACCTAAGGTTTGTACTCAAGTTTCTCGTCTTTATTCTGCTTTGGATGGAGAGACTGCCCGTGGGTAGCTGAGGATTTTTGCGTTGGGGGGAATTTCTTTTTTTGAGTATGCTGTAGGCAAGGGCCACGCGTATCTTTCGTCCTTTTTGTGTGAAGACTACAATTTGCTGCATTTCTAATTTTAAAGTATTCAAAATTGCGTGCAACTACAACATACTCATCGTACAATTTGGTGCGCCTAGCGGCTCGGTACATCAACAGCCTACGCCGAGACTTTAAATTGCAAGAATGGTTCAAGATGGAGCATTGGGACCTTGCAAACAAAATTGATGAGCGACAAAGACGAGAAGGAAGCTAAAAATGTGGCAAAAGATGCCTACTGCCACATTTTAAGGTTCCCTAATGTGATATTTGAACATGAAATAATGTTTTTTATTATTTTTTAGTGCTTTTTTTTCCGTTTTGCGTTGATTTTTTTGTTTAATTTTTTCGCACAAAATGTTATCAAAATATCAGAATTCTTAGAAGCAAAAAACGGAAAAGCACAATTAAGCCACTTGTAAAAAAGGATTTTTGCGGATTCGTTTAGAAGAAAGCAAAAAGGCCTTTTATTTACAAGTGGTATTTTTTATCACATAATTTTTTTGTTTGATAAAAATGGGTTTGGGGTCCCCCCTCCCATGACCCCGGGTTTACCCAATACCCAACTCCTCCAAGCTCAGAGAGCTTCATACACTCCTAAACTCCAAAAGAGATCCAACTTGACGACCTCTTTTTAGAAAAATTCGAACGTTTTCTATAATGAACCACCTAGATCGATTCCAAAGTTACTTTTAATACCACCCATATTGAATTGTCAAAAATTCAACTAGGTTCAGGCTTTCATACCTCCGAGTTATATCCAAAGGCAGGGGTTGTTATTCAATAGGTGTAGACAGTAGGGCACTTAGACCTTAGATTTGATTAGAACCCCCCCCCCCCCCCCCTTCCCGCACTTCAACGGTCCTTCTACAACTTCAACTGCTCCTGCCAGACGTCTACAACTTCAACTGCTCCTGCCAGCCGTCTACAACTTCAACAGCTCCTGCCAGCCGTCTACAACTTCAACTGCGCGGACTCTACTGTCCCCTGGGCCTCGACATGGTACTCTAACGTCCTCCCGGTCCTACATGGTGCTCTACTGTCTATCCCTATTTTATAAGACCCACCTTTCTTCCCCACATCCAGTCTGACCCAAATTTACTTCCCAAAACGCCCCCGGACAAAACGTCACTTCCCAATTTGTCCCATAGACAAAACGTCACTCCCCAATTCGTCCCATAGACAAAATGTCACTCTCCCCAATTCGTCACGAAAATAACCCGCACTCAAAATCCCCCACTGAAGTGACCGACCCCCCTTTGTCGAGAAATCCTCGCCATCGGTTCAGGCTGTCATACCTCCGAGGTATATCCAAGGCACGGGTTTTTATTCAATAGGTGTAGAAAGTAGGGCAATTATACATTATATTTGATTAGAACCCCCCCCCCCCCCCCTTTCTGCACTTCAACGGTCCTTCTACAACTTCAACTGCTCCTGCCAGACGTCCACAACTTCAACTGCTCCTGCCAGACGTCTACAACTTCAACTGCTCCTGCCAGACGTCTACAACTTCAACAGCTCCTGCCAGACGTCTACAACTTCTCCTCCACCGACTCTAATGGTCCCTCGGCCCCGACACGGTACTCTAATGACCCCCGGGCCCAACATGGTACTCTACTGTCTATTCCTATTTTATAAGACCCCCCTTTCTTCCCCTTATCCAAGTCTGATCCAAACTGTCACTCCCCAATTCGACCCGGACAAAATGTCACTCCCCAATTCGTCCCACAGACAAAATTGTCACTCCCCAATTCGTCCCGGACAAAATTGTCACTCCCCAATTCGTCCCACTCTGAAAATCCGGCACCAAAAATGGGCCGCACTATAAATTCCCCACACTGAAAATCCCGCACTGAACTGACCGACCCCCCTTTTCAAAAAAATCCTCTCCATAGGTTCAGGCTTTCATACCTCCGAGTTATATCCAAAGGCACGGGTTGTTATTCAATAGGTGTAGACAGTAGGGCACTTAGACCTTAGATTTGATTAGAACCCCCCCCCCCTTTCTGCACTTCAACGGTCCTTCTACAACTTCAACTGCTCCTGCCAGACGTCTACAACTTCAACTGCTCCTGCCAGCCGTCTACAACTTCAACAGCTCCTGCCAGCCGTCTACAACTTCAACTGCGCGGACTCTACTGTCCCCTGGGCCTCGACATGGTACTCTAACGTCCTCCCGGGTCCTACATGGTGCTCTACTGTCTATCCCTATTTTATAAGACCCACCTTTCTTCCCCACATCCAAGTCTGACCCAAATTTACTTCCCAAAACGCCCCCGGACAAAACGTCACTTCCCAATTTGTCCCATAGACAAAACGTCACTCCCCAATTCGTCCCATAGACAAAATGTCACTCCCCAATTCGTCCCGAAAATAACCCGCACTCAAAATCCCGCACTGAAGTGACCGACCCCCCTTTTTCAAGAAATCCTCTCCATAGGTTCAGGCTTTCATACCTCCGAGTTATATCCAAAGGCACGGGTTGTTATTCAATAGGTGTAGACAGTAGGGCACTTAGACCTTAGATTTGATTAGAACCCCCCCCCCCCCCCCCCCCCCCCCCCCCCCCTTTCTGCACTTCAACGGTCCTTCTACAACTTCAACTGCTCCTGCCAGACGTCCACAACTTCAACTGCTCCTGCCAGACGTCTACAACTTCAACTGCTCCTGCCAGACGTCTACAACTTCAACAGCTCCTGCCAGACGTCTACAACTTCTCCTCCACCGACTCTAATGGTCCCTCGGCCCCGACACGGTACTCTAATGACCCCCGGGCCCAACATGGTACTCTACTGTCTATTCCTATTTTATAAGACCCCCCTTTCTTCCCCTTATCCAAGTCTGATCCAAACTGTCACTCCCCAATTCGACCCGGACAAAATGTCACTCCCCAATTCGTCCCGGACAAAATTGTCACTCCCCAATTCGTCCCGGACAAAATTGTCACTCCCCAATTCGTCCCACTCTGAAAATCCGGCACCAAAAATGGGCCGCACTATAAATTCCCCACACTGAAAATCCCGCACTGAACTGACCGACCCCCCTTTTCAAGAAATCCTCTCCATAGGTTCAGGCTTTCACACCTCCGAGTTATATCCAAAGGCACGGGTTGTTATTCAATAGGTGTAGACAGTAGGGCACTTAGACCTTAGATTTGATTATAACCCCCCCCCCCCCCCCCCCCCTTTCTGCACTTCAACGGTCCTTCTACAACTTCAACTGCTCCTGCCAGACGTCTACAACTTCAACTGCTCCTGCCAGCCGTCTACAACTTCAACAGCTCCTGCCAGCCGTCTACAACTTCAACTGCGCGGACTCTACTGTCCCCTGGGCCTCGACATGGTACTCTAACGTCCTCCCGGGTCCTACATGGTGCTCTACTGTCTATCCCTATTTTATAAGACCCACCTTTCTTCCCCACATCCAAGTCTGACCCAAATTTACTTCCCAAAACGCCCCCGGACAAAACGTCACTTCCCAATTTGTCCCATAGACAAAACGTCACTCCCCAATTCGTCCCATAGACAAAATGTCACTCCCCAATTCGTCCCGAAAATAACCCGCACTCAAAATCCCGCACTGAAGTGACCGACCCCCCTTTTTCAAGAAATCCTCTCCATAGGTTCAGGCTTTCATACCTCCGAGTTATATCCAAAGGCACGGGTTGTTATTCAATAGGTGTAGACAGTAGGGCACTTAGACCTTAGATTTGATTAGAACCCCCCCCCCCCCCCCCCCCCCTTTCTGCACTTCAACGGTCCTTCTACAACTTCAACTGCTCCTGCCAGACGTCCACAACTTCAACTGCTCCTGCCAGACGTCCTACAACTTCAACTGCTCCTGCCAGACGTCTACAACTTCAACAGCTCCTGCCAGACGTCTACAACTTCTCCTCCACCGACTCTAATGGTCCCTCGGCCCCGACACGGTACTCTAATGACCCCCGGGCCCAACATGGTACTCTACTGTCTATTCCTATTTTATAAGACCCCCCTTTCTTCCCCTTATCCAAGTCTGATCCAAACTGTCACTCCCCAATTCGACCCGGACAAAATGTCACTCCCCAATTCGTCCCGGACAAAATTGTCACTCCCCAATTCGTCCCGGACAAAATTGTCACTCCCCAATTCGTCCCACTCTGAAAATCCGGCACCAAAATGGGCCGCACTATAAATTCCCCACACTGAAAATCCCGCACTGAACTGACCGACCCCCCTTTCAAAAAATCCTCTCCATAGGTTCAGGCTTTCATACCTCCGAGTTATATCCAAAGGCACGGGTTGTTATTCAATAGGTGTAGACAGTAGGGCACTTAGACCTTAGATTTGATTAGAACCCCCCCCCCCCCCCCCCCCCCCCCCCCTTTCTGCACTTCAACGGTCCTTCTACAACTTCAACTGCTCCTGCCAGACGTCTACAACTTCAACTGCTCCTGCCAGCCGTCTACAACTTCAACAGCTCCTGCCAGCCGTCTACAACTTCAACTGCGCGGACTCTACTGTCCCCTGGGCCTCGACATGGTACTCTAACGTCCTCCCGGGTCCTACATGGTGCTCTACTGTCTATCCCTATTTTATAAGACCCACCTTTCTTCCCCACATCCAAGTCTGACCCAAATTTACTTCCCAAAACGCCCCCGGACAAAACGTCACTTCCCAATTTGTCCCATAGACAAAACGTCACTCCCCAATTCGTCCCATAGACAAAATGTCACTCCCCAATTCGTCCCGAAAATAACCCGCACTCAAAATCCCGCACTGAAGTGACCGACCCCCCTTTTTCAAGAAATCCTCTCCATAGGTTCAGGCTTTCATACCTCCGAGTTATATCCAAAGGCACGGGTTGTTATTCATTTGGTGTTGAAATTAGGGCATTTAGACCTTATATTTTATTATAACCCCCCCCCCCCCCCCCTTTCTGCACTTCAACGGTCCTTCTACAACTTCAACTGCTCCTGCCAGACGTCTACAACTTCAACTGCTCCTGCCAGCCGTCTACAACTTCAACAGCTCCTGCCAGCCGTCTACAACTTCAACTGCGCGGACTCTACTGTCCCCTGGGCCTCGACATGGTACTCCTAACGTCCTCCCGGGTCCTACATGGTGCTCTACTGTCTATCCCTATTTTATAAGACCCACCTTTCTTCCCCACATCCAAGTCTGACCCAAATTTACTTCCCAAAACGCCCCCGGACAAAACGTCACTTCCCAATTTGTCCCATAGACAAAACGTCACTCCCCAATTCGTCCCATAGACAAAATGTCACTCCCCAATTCGTCCCGAAAATAACCCGCACTCAAAATCCCGCACTGAAGTGACCGACCCCCCCTTTTTCAAGAAATCCTCTCCATAGGTTCAGGCTTTCATACCTCCGAGTTATATCCAAAGGCACGGGTTGTTATTCAATTGGTGTTTACAGTAGGGCACTTATACCTTATATTTGATTATAACCCCCCCCCCCCCCCCCCTTTCTGCACTTCAACGGTCCTTCTACAACTTCAACTGCTCCTGCCAGACGTCCACAACTTCAACTGCTCCTGCCAGACGTCTACAACTTCAACTGCTCCTGCCAGACGTCTACAACTTCAACAGCTCCTGCCAGACGTCTACAACTTCTCCTCCACCGACTCTAATGGTCCCTCGGCCCCGACACGGTACTCTAATGACCCCCGGGCCCAACATGGTACTCTACTGTCTATTCCTATTTTATAAGACCCCCCTTTCTTCCCCTTATCCAAGTCTGATCCAAACTGTCACTCCCCAATTCGACCCGGACAAAATGTCACTCCCCAATTCGTCCCGGACAAAATTGTCACTCCCCAATTCGTCCCGGACAAAATTGTCACTCCCCAATTCGTCCCACTCTGAAAATCCGGCACCAAAAATGGGCCGCACTATAAATTCCCCACACTGAAAATCCCGCACTGAACTGACCGACCCCCCTTTTTCAAAGAATCCTCTCCATAGGTTCAGGCTTTCATACCTCCGAGTTATATCCAAAGGCACGGGTTGTTATTCAATAGGTGTAGACAGTAGGGCACTTAGACCTTAGATTTGATTAGAAACCCCCCCCCCCCCCCCCCTTTCTGCACTTCAACGGTCCTTCTACAACTTCAACTGCTCCTGCCAGACGTCTACAACTTCAACTGCTCCTGCCAGCCGTCTACAACTTCAACAGCTCCTGCCAGCCGTCTACAACTTCAACTGCGCGGACTCTACTGTCCCCTGGGCCTCGACATGGTACTCTAACGTCCTCCCGGGTCCTACATGGTGCTCTACTGTCTATCCCTATTTTATAAGACCCACCTTTCTTCCCCACATCCAAGTCTGACCCAAATTTACTTCCAAAAACGCCCCCCGACAAAACGTCAAATCCCAAAATGTCCCATAGACAAAACTTCACACCCCAAATCGTCCCATAGACAAAATGTCACTCCCCAATTCGTCCCGAAAATAACCCGCACATCAAAATCCCGCACTGAAGTGACCGACCCCCCTTTTTCAAGAAATCCTCTCCATAGGTTCAGGCTTTCATACCTCCGAGTTATATCCAAAGGCACGGGTTGTTATTCAATAGGTGTAGACAGTAGGGCACTTAGACCTTAGATTTGATTAGAACCCCCCCCCCCCCCCCCCTTTCTGCACTTCAACGGTCCTTCTACAACTTCAACTGCTCCTGCCAGACGTCCACAACTTCAACTGCTCCTGCCAGACGTCTACAACTTCAACTGCTCCTGCCAGACGTCTACCCCTTCAACAGCTCCTGCCAGACGTCTACACATTCTCCTTCTCCGTCTCTAATGGTCACTCGGCCCCTACACGGTCCTCTAATGACCCCCGGGCCCAACATGGTACTCTACTGTCTATTCCTATTTTATAAGACCCCCCCTTTTCTTCCCCTTATCCAAGTCTGATCCAAACTGTCACTCCCCAATTCGACCCGGACAAAATGTCACTCCCCAATTCGTCCCGGACAAATTGTCACTCCCCAATTCGTCCCGGACAAAATGTCACTCCCCAATTCGTCCCACTCTGAAAATCCGGCACCAAAAATGGGCCGCACTATAAATTACCCACACTGAAAATCCCGCACTGAACTGACCGACCCCCCTTTTCAAAAAATATCCTCTCCATAGGTTCAGGCTTTCATACCTCCGAGTTATATCCAAAGGCACGGGTTGTTATTCAATAGGTGTAGACAGTAGGGCACTTAGACCTTAGATTTGATTAGAACCCCCCCCCCCCCCTTTCTGCACTTCAACGGTCCTTCTACAACTTCAACTGCTCCTGCCAGACGTCTACAACTTCAACTGCTCCTGCCAGCCGTCTACAACTTCAACAGCTCCTGCCAGCCGTCTACAACTTCAACTGCGCGGACTCTACTGTCCCCTGGGCCTCGACATGGTACTCTAACGTCCTCCCGGGTCCTACATGGTGCTCTACTGTCTATCCCTATTTTATAAGACCCACCTTTCTTCCCCACATCCAAGTCTGACCCAAATTTACTTCCCAAAACGCCCCCGGACAAAACGTCACTTCCCAATTTGTCCCATAGACAAAACGTCACTCCCCAATTCGTCCCATAGACAAAATGTCACTCCCCAATTCGTCCCGAAAATAACCCGCACTCAAAATCCCGCACTGAAGTGACCGACCCCCCTTTTTCAAGAAATCCTCTCCATAGGTTCAGGCTTTCATACCTCCGAGTTATATCCAAAGGCACGGGTTGTTATTCAATAGGTGTAGACAGTAGGGCACTTAGACCTTAGATTTGATTAGAACCCCCCCCCCCCCCCCCCCCCCCCCCCCATTCTGCACTACTCCCGGCCGTCTACAACTTCAACTGCTCCTGCCAGACGTCCACAACTTCAACTGCTCCTGCCAGACGTCTACAACTTCAACTGCTCCTGCCAGACGTCTACAACTTCAACAGCTCCTGCCAGACGTCTACAACTTCTCCTCCACCGACTCTAATGGTCCCTCGGCCCCGACACGGTACTCTAATGACCCCCGGGCCCAACATGGTACTCTACTGTCTATTCCTATTTTATAAGACCCCCCTTTCTTCCCCTTATCCAAGTCTGATCCAAACTGTCACTCCCCAATTCGACCCGGACAAAATGTCACTCCCCAATTCGTCCCGGACAAAATTGTCACTCCCCAATTCGTCCCGGACAAAATTGTCACTCCCCAATTCGTCCCACTCTGAAAATCCGGCACCAAAAATGGGCCGCACTATAAATTCCCCACACTGAAAATCCCGCACTGAACTGACCGACCCCCCTTTTCAAAAAAATATCTCTCCATAGGTTCAGGCTTTCATACCTCCGAGTTATATCCAAAGGCACGGGTTGTTATTCAATAGGTGTAGACAGTAGGGCACTTAGACCTTAGATTTTTTTATAACCCCCCCCCCCCCCCCCCCCTTTCTGCACTTCAACGGTCCTTCTACAACTTCAACTGCTCCTGCCAGACGTCTACAACTTCAACTGCTCCTGCCAGCCGTCTACAACTTCAACAGCTCCTGCCAGCCGTCTACAACTTCAACTGCGCGGACTCTACTGTCCCCTGGGCCTCGACATGGTACTCTAACGTCCTCCCGGGTCCTACATGGTGCTCTACTGTCTATCCCTATTTTATAAGACCCACCTTTCTTCCCCACATCCAAGTCTGACCCAAATTTACTTCCCAAAACGCCCCCGGACAAAACGTCACTTCCCAATTTGTCCCATAGACAAAACGTCACTCCCCAATTCGTCCCATAGACAAAATGTCACTCCCCAATTCGTCCCGAAAATAACCCGCCTCAAATCCCGCACTGAAGTGACCGACCCCCCTTTTTCAAGAAATCCTCTCCATAGGTTCAGGCTTTCATACCTCCGAGTTATATCCAAAGGCACGGGTTGTTATTCAATAGGTGTAGACAGTAGGGCACTTAGACCTTAGATTTGATTAGAACCCACCCACCCCCCCCCCCCCCCCCCCCTTTCTGCACTTCAACGGTCCTTCTACAACTTCAACTGCTCCTGCCAGACGTCCACAACTTCAACTGCTCCTGCCAGACGTCTACAACTTCAACTGCTCCTGCCAGACGTCTACAACTTCAACAGCTCCTGCCAGACGTCTACAACTTCTCCTCCACCGACTCTAATGGTCCCTCGGCCCCGACACGGTACTCTAATGACCCCCGGGCCCAACATGGTACTCTACTGTCTATTCCTATTTTATAAGACCCCCCTTTCTTCCCCTTATCCAAGTCTGATCCAAACTGTCACTCCCCAATTCGACCCGGACAAAATGTCACTCCCCAATTCGTCCCGGACAAAATTGTCACTCCCCAATTCGTCCCGGACAAAATTGTCACTCCCCAATTCGTCCCACTCTGAAAATCCGGCACCAAAAATGGGCCGCACTATAAATTCCCCACACTGAAAATCCCGCACTGAACTGACCGACCCCCCTTTTCAAAAAAATCCTCTCCATAGGTTCAGGCTTTCATACCTCCGAGTTATATCCAAAGGCACGGGTTGTTATTCAATAGGTGTAGACAGTAGGGCACTTAGACCTTAGATTTGATTAGAACCCCCCCCCCCCCCCCCCCTTTCTGCACTTCAACGGTCCTTCTACAACTTCAACTGCTCCTGCCAGACGTCTACAACTTCAACTGCTCCTGCCAGCCGTCTACAACTTCAACAGCTCCTGCCAGCCGTCTACAACTTCAACTGCGCGGACTCTACTGTCCCCTGGGCCTCGACATGGTACTCTAACGTCCTCCCGGGTCCTACATGGTGCTCTACTGTCTATCCCTATTTTATAAGACCCACCTTTCTTCCCCACATCCAAGTCTGACCCAAATTTACTTCCCAAAACGCCCCCGGACAAAACGTCACTTCCCAATTTGTCCCATAGACAAAACGTCACTCCCCAATTCGTCCCATAGACAAAATGTCACTCCCCAATTCGTCCCGAAAATAACCCGCACTCAAAATCCCGCACTGAAGTGACCGACCCCCCTTTTTCAAGAAATCCTCTCCATAGGTTCAGGCTTTCATACCTCCGAGTTATATCCAAAGGCACGGGTTGTTATTCAATAGGTGTAGACAGTAGGGCACTTAGACCTTAGATTTGATTAGAACCCCCCCCCCCCCCCCTTTCTGCACTTCAACGGTCCTTCTACAACTTCAACTGCTCCTGCCAGACGTCTACAACTTCAACTGCTCCTGCCAGCCGTCTACAACTTCAACAGCTCCTGCCAGCCGTCTACAACTTCAACTGCGCGGACTCTACTGTCCCCTGGGCCTCGACATGGTACTCTAACGTCCTCCCGGGTCCTACATGGTGCTCTACTGTCTATCCCTATTTTATAAGACCCACCTTTCTTCCCCACATCCAAGTCTGACCCAAATTTACTTCCCAAAACGCCCCCGGACAAAACGTCACTTCCCAATTTGTCCCATAGACAAAACGTCACTCCCCAATTCGTCCCATAGACAAAATGTCACTCCCCAATTCGTCCCGAAAATAACCCGCACTCAAAATCCCGCACTGAAGTGACCGACCCCCCTTTTTCAAGAAATCCTCTCCATAGGTTCAGGCTTTCATACCTCCGAGTTATATCCAAAGGCACGGGTTGTTATTCAATAGGTGTAGACAGTAGGGCACTTAGACCTTAGATTTGATTAGAACCCCCCCCCCCCCCCCCTTTCTGCACTTCAACGGTCCTTCTACAACTTCAACTGCTCCTGCCAGACGTCCACAACTTCAACTGCTCCTGCCAGACGTCTACAACTTCAACTGCTCCTGCCAGACGTCTACAACTTCAACAGCTCCTGCCAGACGTCTACAACTTCTCCTCCACCGACTCTAATGGTCCCTCGGCCCCGACACGGTACTCTAATGACCCCCGGGCCCAACATGGTACTCTACTGTCTATTCCTATTTTATAAGACCCCCCTTTCTTCCCCTTATCCAAGTCTGATCCAAACTGTCACTCCCCAATTCGACCCGGACAAAATGTCACTCCCCAATTCGTCCCGGACAAAATTGTCACTCCCCAATTCGTCCCGGACAAAATTGTCACTCCCCAATTCGTCCCACTCTGAAAATCCGGCACCAAAAATGGGCCGCACTATAAATTCCCCACACTGAAAATCCCGCACTGAACTGACCGACCCCCCTTTTCAAAAAAATCCTCTCCATAGGTTCAGGCTTTCATACCTCCGAGTTATATCCAAAGGCACGGGTTGTTATTCAATAGGTGTAGACAGTAGGGCACTTAGACCTTAGATTTGATTAGAACCCCCCCCCCCCCCCCCCTTTCTGCACTTCAACGGTCCTTCTACAACTTCAACTGCTCCTGCCAGACGTCTACAACTTCAACTGCTCCTGCCAGCCGTCTACAACTTCAACAGCTCCTGCCAGCCGTCTACAACTTCAACTGCGCGGACTCTACTGTCCCCTGGGCCTCGACATGGTACTCTAACGTCCTCCCGGGTCCTACATGGTGCTCTACTGTCTATCCCTATTTTATAAGACCCACCTTTCTTCCCCACATCCAAGTCTGACCCAAATTTACTTCCCAAAACGCCCCCGGACAAAACGTCACTTCCCAATTTGTCCCATAGACAAAACGTCACTCCCCAATTCGTCCCATAGACAAAATGTCACTCCCCAATTCGTCCCGAAAATAACCCGCACTGAAATCCCGCACTGAAGTGACCGACCCCCCTTTTTCAAGAAATCCTCTCCATAGGTTCAGGCTTTCATACCTCCGAGTTATATCCAAAGGCACGGGTTGTTATTCAATAGGTGTAGACAGTAGGGCACTTAGACCTTAGATTTGATTATAACCCCCCCCCCCCCCCCCCTTTCTGCACTTCAACGGTCCTTCTACAACTTCAACTGCTCCTGCCAGACGTCCACAACTTCAACTGCTCCTGCCAGACGTCTACAACTTCAACTGCTCCTGCCAGACGTCTACAACTTCAACAGCTCCTGCCAGACGTCTACAACTTCTCCTCCACCGACTCTAATGGTCCCTCGGCCCCGACACGGTACTCTAATGACCCCCGGGCCCAACATGGTACTCTACTGTCTATTCCTATTTTATAAGACCCCCCTTTCTTCCCCTTATCCAAGTCTGATCCAAACTGTCACTCCCCAATTCGACCCGGACAAAATGTCACTCCCCAATTCGTCCCGGACAAAATTGTCACTCCCCAATTCGTCCCGGACAAAATTGTCACTCCCCAATTCGTCCCACTCTGAAAATCCGGCACCAAAAATGGGCCGCACTATAAATTCCCCACACTGAAAATCCCGCACTGAACTGACCGACCCCCCTTTTCAAAAAAATCCTCTCCATAGGTTCAGGCTTTCATACCTCCGAGTTATATCCAAAGGCACGGGTTGTTATTCAATAGGTGTAGACAGTAGGGCACTTAGACCTTAGATTTGATTAGAACCCCCCCCCCTTTCTGCACTTCAACGGTCCTTCTACAACTTCAACTGCTCCTGCCAGACGTCTACAACTTCAACTGCTCCTGCCAGCCGTCTACAACTTCAACAGCTCCTGCCAGCCGTCTACAACTTCAACTGCGCGGACTCTACTGTCCCCTGGGCCTCGACATGGTACTCTAACGTCCTCCCGGGTCCTACATGGTGCTCTACTGTCTATCCCTATTTTATAAGACCCACCTTTCTTCCCCACATCCAAGTCTGACCCAAATTTACTTCCCAAAACGCCCCCGGACAAAACGTCACTTCCCAATTTGTCCCATAGACAAAACGTCACTCCCCAATTCGTCCCATAGACAAAATGTCACTCCCCAATTCGTCCCGAAAATAACCCGCACTCAAAATCCCGCACTGAAGTGACCGACCCCCCTTTTTCAAGAAATCCTCTCCATAGGTTCAGGCTTTCATACCTCCGAGTTATATCCAAAGGCACGGGTTGTTATTCAATAGGTGTAGACAGTAGGGCACTTAGACCTTAGATTTGATTAGAACCCCCCCCCCCCCCCCCCCCCTTTCTGCACTTCAACGGTCCTTCTACAACTTCAACTGCTCCTGCCAGACGTCCACAACTTCAACTGCTCCTGCCAGACGTCTACAACTTCAACTGCTCCTGCCAGACGTCTACAACTTCAACAGCTCCTGCCAGACGTCTACAACTTCTCCTCCACCGACTCTAATGGTCCCTCGGCCCCGACACGGTACTCTAATGACCCCCGGGCCCAACATGGTACTCTACTGTCTATTCCTATTTTATAAGACCCCCCTTTCTTCCCCTTATCCAAGTCTGATCCAAACTGTCACTCCCCAATTCGACCCGGACAAAATGTCACTCCCCATTCGTCCCGGACAAAATTGTCACTCCCCAATTCGTCCCGGACAAATTGTCACTCCCCAATTCGTCCCACTCTGAAAATCCGGCACCAAAAATGGGCCGCACTATAAATTCCCCACACTGAAAATCCCGCACTGAACTGACCGACCCCCCCTTTTCAAAAAAAAAATCCTCTCCATAGGTTCAGGCTTTCATACCTCCGAGTTATATCCAAAGGCACGGGTTGTTATTCAATAGGTGTAGACAGTAGGGCACTTAGACCTTAGATTTGATTAGAACCCCCCCCCCCCCCCCCCCTTTCTGCACTTCAACGGTCCTTCTACAACTTCAACTGCTCCTGCCAGACGTCTACAACTTCAACTGCTCCTGCCAGCCGTCTACAACTTCAACAGCTCCTGCCAGCCGTCTACAACTTCAACTGCGCGGACTCTACTGTCCCCTGGGCCTCGACATGGTACTCTAACGTCCTCCCGGGTCCTACATGGTGCTCTACTGTCTATCCCTATTTTATAAGACCCACCTTTCTTCCCCACATCCAAGTCTGACCCAAATTTACTTCCCAAAACGCCCCCGGACAAAACGTCACTTCCCAATTTGTCCCATAGACAAAACGTCACTCCCCAATTCGTCCCATAGACAAAATGTCACTCCCCAATTCGTCCCGAAAATAACCCGCACTCAAAATCCCGCACTGAAGTGACCGACCCCCCTTTTTCAAGAAATCCTCTCCATAGGTTCAGGCTTTCATACCTCCGAGTTATATCCAAAGGCACGGGTTGTTATTCAATAGGTGTAGACAGTAGGGCACTTAGACCTTAGATTTGATTAGAACCCCCCCCCCCCCCCCCCCTTTCTGCACTTCAACGGTCCTTCTACAACTTCAACTGCTCCTGCCAGACGTCCACAACTTCAACTGCTCCTGCCAGACGTCTACAACTTCAACTGCTCCTGCCAGACGTCTACAACTTCAACAGCTCCTGCCAGACGTCTACAACTTCTCCTCCACCGACTCTAATGGTCCCTCGGCCCCGACACGGTACTCTAATGACCCCCGGGCCCAACATGGTACTCTACTGTCTATTCCTATTTTATAAGACCCCCCTTTCTTCCCCTTATCCAAGTCTGATCCAAACTGTCACTCCCCAATTCGACCCGGACAAAATGTCACTCCCCAATTCGTCCCGGACAAAATTGTCACTCCCCAATTCGTCCCGGACAAAATTGTCACTCCCCAATTCGTCCCACTCTGAAAATCCGGCACCAAAAATGGGCCGCACTATAAATTCCCCACACTGAAAATCCCGCACTGAACTGACCGACCCCCCTTTTCAAAAAAATCCTCTCCATAGGTTCAGGCTTTCATACCTCCGAGTTATATCCAAAGGCACGGGTTGTTATTCAATAGGTGTAGACAGTAGGGCACTTAGACCTTAGATTTGATTAGAACCCCCCCCCCCCCCCCTTTCTGCACTTCAACGGTCCTTCTACAACTTCAACTGCTCCTGCCAGACGTCTACAACTTCAACTGCTCCTGCCAGCCGTCTACAACTTCAACAGCTCCTGCCAGCCGTCTACAACTTCAACTGCGCGGACTCTACTGTCCCCTGGGCCTCGACATGGTACTCTAACGTCCTCCCGGGTCCTACATGGTGCTCTACTGTCTATCCCTATTTTATAAGACCCACCTTTCTTCCCCACATCCAAGTCTGACCCAAATTTACTTCCCAAAACGCCCCCGGACAAAACGTCACTTCCCAATTTGTCCCATAGACAAAACGTCACTCCCCAATTCGTCCCATAGACAAAATGTCACTCCCCAATTCGTCCCGAAAATAACCCGCACTCAAAATCCCGCACTGAAGTGACCGACCCCCCCTTTTGTAAAAAATTCTCTCCATAGGTTCAGGCTTTCATACCTCCGAGTTATATCCAAAGGCACGGGTTGTTATTCAATAGGTGTAGACAGTAGGGCACTTAGACCTTAGATTTGATTAGAAACCCCCCCCCCCCCCCCCCCCTTTCTGCACTTCAACGGTCCTTCTACAACTTCAACTGCTCCTGCCAGACGTCCACAACTTCAACTGCTCCTGCCAGACGTCTACAACTTCAACTGCTCCTGCCAGACGTCTACAACTTCAACAGCTCCTGCCAAACGTCTACAACTTCTCCTCCACCGACTCTAATGGTCCCTCGGCCCCGACACGGTACTCTAATGACCCCCGGCCCAACATGGTACTCTACTGTCTATTCCTATTTTATAAGACCCCCCTTTCTTCCCCTTATCCAAGTCTGATCCAAACTGTCACTCCCCAATTCGACCCGGACAAATGTCACTCCCCAATTCGTCCCGGACAAAATTGTCACTCCCCAATTCGTCCCGGACAAAATTGTCACTCCCCAATTCGTCCCACTCTGAAAATCCGGCACCAAAAATGGGCCGCACTATAAATTCCCCACACTGAAAATCCCGCACTGAACTGACCGACCCCCCTTTTCAAAAAAATCCTCTCCATAGGTTCAGGCTTTCATACCTCCGAGTTATATCCAAAGGCACGGGTTGTTATTCAATAGGTGTAGACAGTAGGGCACTTAGACCTTAGATTTGATTAGAACCCCCCCCCCCCCCCCCCCCTTTCTGCACTTCAACGGTCCTTCTACAACTTCAACTGCTCCTGCCAGACGTCTACAACTTCAACTGCTCCTGCCAGCCGTCTACAACTTCAACAGCTCCTGCCAGCCGTCTACAACTTCAACTGCGCGGACTCTACTGTCCCCTGGGCCTCGACATGGTACTCTAACGTCCTCCCGGTCCTACATGGTGCTCTACTGTCTATCCCTATTTTATAAGACCCACCTTTCTTCCCCACATCCAAGTCTGACCCAAATTTACTTCCCAAAACGCCCCCGGACAAAACGTCACTTCCCAATTTGTCCCATAGACAAAACGTCACTCCCCAATTCGTCCCATAGACAAAATGTCACTCCCCAATTCGTCCCGAAAATAACCCGCACTCAAATCCCGCACTGAAGTGACCGACCCCCCTTTTTCAAGAAATCCTCTCCATAGGTTCAGGCTTCATACCTCCGAGTTATATCCAAAGGCACGGGTTGTTATTCAATAGGTGTAGACAGTAGGGCACTTAGACCTTAGATTTGATTAGAGCCCCCCCCCCCCCCCCCCCCTTTCTGCACTTCAACGGTCCTTCTACAACTTCAACTGCTCCTGCCAGACGTCCACAACTTCAACTGCTCCTGCCAGACGTCTACAACTTCAACTGCTCCTGCCAGACGTCTACAACTTCAACAGCTCCTGCCAGACGTCTACAACTTCTCCTCCACCGACTCTAATGGTCCCTCGGCCCCGACACGGTACTCTAATGACCCCCGGGCCCAACATGGTACTCTACTGTCTATTCCTATTTTATAAGACCCCCCTTTCTTCCCCTTATCCAAGTCTGATCCAAACTGTCACTCCCCAATTCGACCCGGACAAAATGTCACTCCCCAATTCGTCCCGGACAAAATTGTCACTCCCCAATTCGTCCCGGACAAAATTGTCACTCCCCAATTCGTCCCACTCTGAAAATCCGGCACCAAAAATGGGCCGCACTATAAATTCCCCACACTGAAAATCCCGCACTGAACTGACCGACCCCCCTTTTCAAAAAAATCCTCTCCATAGGTTCAGGCTTTCATACCTCCGAGTTATATCCAAAGGCACGGGTTGTTATTCAATAGGTGTAGACAGTAGGGCACTTAGACCTTAGATTTGATTAGAACCCCCCCCCCCCCCCTTTCTGCACTTCAACGGTCCTTCTACAACTTCAACTGCTCCTGCCAGACGTCTACAACTTCAACTGCTCCTGCCAGCCGTCTACAACTTCAACAGCTCCTGCCAGCCGTCTACAACTTCAACTGCGCGGACTCTACTGTCCCCTGGGCCTCGACATGGTACTCTAACGTCCTCCCGGGTCCTACATGGTGCTCTACTGTCTATCCCTATTTTATAAGACCCACCTTTCTTCCCCACATCCAAGTCTGACCCAAATTTACTTCCCAAAACGCCCCCGGACAAAACGTCACTTCCCAATTTGTCCCATAGACAAAACGTCACTCCCCAATTCGTCCCATAGACAAAATGTCACTCCCCAATTCGTCCCGAAAATAACCCGCACTCAAAATCCCGCACTGAAGTGACCGACCCCCCTTTTTCAAGAAATCCTCTCCATAGGTTCAGGCTTTCATACCTCCGAGTTATATCCAAAGGCACGGGTTGTTATTCAATAGGTGTAGACAGTAGGGCACTTAGACCTTAGATTTGATTAGAACCCCCCCCCCCCCCCCCCCCCTTTCTGCACTTCAACGGTCCTTCTACAACTTCAACTGCTCCTGCCAGACGTCCACAACTTCAACTGCTCCTGCCAGACGTCTACAACTTCAACTGCTCCTGCCAGACGTCTACAACTTCAACAGCTCCTGCCAGACGTCTACAACTTCTCCTCCACCGACTCTAATGGTCCCTCGGCCCCGACACGGTACTCTAATGACCCCCGGGCCCAACATGGTACTCTACTGTCTATTCCTATTTTATAAGACCCCCCTTTCTTCCCCTTATCCAAGTCTGATCCAAACTGTCACTCCCCAATTCGACCCGGACAAAATGTCACTCCCCAATTCGTCCCGGACAAAATTGTCACTCCCCAATTCGTCCCGGACAAAATTGTCACTCCCCAATTCGTCCCACTCTGAAAATCCGGCACCAAAAATGACCCGCAATGAAAATCCCCGCACTGAACTGACCGACCCCCCTTTTTCAAAAAAATATCTCTCCATAGGTTCAGGCTTTCATACCTCCGAGTTATATCCAAAGGCACGGGTTGTTATTCAATAGGTGTAGACAGTTAGGCACTTAGACCTTAGATTTGATTAGAACCCCCCCCCCCCCCCCCCCTTTCTGCACTTCAACGGTCCTTCTACAACTTCAACTGCTCCTGCCAGACGTCTACAACTTCAACTGCTCCTGCCAGCCGTCTACAACTTCAACAGCTCCTGCCAGCCGTCTACAACTTCAACTGCGCGGACTCTACTGTCCCCTGGGCCTCGACATGGTACTCTAACGTCCTCCCGGGTCCTACATGGTGCTCTACTGTCTATCCCTATTTTATAATACCCACCCCTCTTCCCCACATCCAAGTCTGACCCAAATTTACTTCCCAAAACGCCCCCGGACAAACGTCACTTCCCAATTTGTCCCATAGACAAAACGTCACTCCCCAATTCGTCCCATAGACAAAATGTCACTCCCCAATTCGTCCCGAAAATAACCCGCACTCAAAATCCCGCACTGAAGTGACCGACCCCCCTTTTTCAAGAAATCCTCTCCATAGGTTCAGGCTTTCATACCTCCGAGTTATATCCAAAGGCACGGGTTGTTATTCAATAGGTGTAGACAGTAGGGCACTTAGACCTTAGATTTGATTAGAACCCCCCCCCCCCCCCTTTCTGCACTTCAACGGTCCTTCTACAACTTCAACTGCTCCTGCCAGACGTCCACAACTTCAACTGCTCCTGCCAGACGTCTACAACTTCAACTGCTCCTGCCAGACGTCTACAACTTCAACAGCTCCTGCCAGACGTCTACAACTTCTCCTCCACCGACTCTAATGGTCCCTCGGCCCCGACACGGTACTCTAATGACCCCCGGCCCAACATGGTACTCTACTGTCTATTCCTATTTTATAAGACCCCCCTTTCTTCCCCTTATCCAAGTCTGATCCAAACTGTCACTCCCCAATTCGACCCGGACAAAATGTCACTCCCCAATTCGTCCCGGACAAAATTGTCACTCCCCAATTCGTCCCGGACAAAATTGTCACTCCCCAATTCGTCCCACTCTGAAAATCCGGCACCAAAAATGGGCCGCACTATAAATTCCCCACACTGAAAATCCCGCACTGAACTGACCGACCCCCCTTTTCAAAAAAATCCTCTCCTAGGTTCAGGCTTTCATACCTCCGAGTTATATCCAAAGGCACGGGTTGTTATTCAATAGGTGTAGACAGTAGGGCACTTAGACCTTAGATTTGATTAGAACCCCCCCCCCCCCCCCCCCCCCCTTTCTGCACTTCAACGGTCCTTCTACAACTTCAACTGCTCCTGCCAGACGTCTACAACTTCAACTGCTCCTGCCAGCCGTCTACAACTTCAACAGCTCCTGCCAGCCGTCTACAACTTCAACTGCGCGGACTCTACTGTCCCCTGGGCCTCGACATGGTACTCTAACGTCCTCCCGGGTCCTACATGGTGCTCTACTGTCTATCCCTATTTTATAAGACCCACCTTTCTTCCCCACATCCAAGTCTGACCCAAATTTACTTCCCAAAACGCCCCCGGACAAAACGTCACTTCCCAATTTGTCCCATAGACAAAACGTCAACTCCCCAATTCGTCCCATAGACAAAATGTCACTCCCCAATTCGTCCCGAAAATAACCCGCACTCAAAATCCCGCACTGAAGTGACCGACCCCCCTTTTTCAAGAAATCCTCTCCATAGGTTCAGGCTTTCATACCTCCGAGTTATATCCAAAGGCACGGGTTGTTATTCAATAGGTGTAGACAGTAGGGCACTTAGACCTTAGATTTGATTAGAACCCCCCCCCCCCCCCCCTTTCTGCACTTCACGGTCCTTCTACAACTTCACTGCTCCTGCCAGACGTCCACAACTTCCACTGCTCCTGCCAGCCGTCTACAACTTCAACTGCTCCTGCCAGACGTCTACAACTTCAACAACTCCTGCCAGCCGTCTACAACTTCTCCTGGAACGACTCTACTGGTCCCTCGGCCCCGGCACGTTACTCTAATGTCTCCCCGGGTCCAATCTGGTACTCTACTGTCTCTACCCATTTTATAAGACCCCCCTTTCTTCCCCTTATCCAAGTCTGATCCAAACTGTCACTCCCCAATTCGACCCGGACAAATGTCACTCCCCAATTCGTCCCGGACAAAATTGTCACTCCCCAATTCGTCCCGGACAAAATTGTCACTCCCCAATTCGTCCCACTCTGAAAATCGGCACAAAAATGGGCCGCACTATAAATTCCCCACACTGAAAATCCCGCACTGAACTGACCGACCCCCCTTTTCAAAAAAATCCTCTCCATAAGGTTCAGGCTTTCATACCTCCGAGTTATATCCAAAGGCACGGGTTGTTATTTCAATAGGTGTAGACAGTAGGCACTTAGATCCTTAGATTTGATTAGAACCACCCCCCCCCCCCCCCCCCC